>JAPYZH010000050.1:0-535785 GCA_030523085.1 Meteorus colon
GGGGGGGAATTATGAAAATAAAACGTTGGGGAAATTTTCATTCCAGAATAAATTTTATATCGCTCATATGATTTTATTCTTTTGGGATGTTGAATTTGTTTTTTTTAATTTCAAGTTTTTCTATCATCAAAATATCATCGATTAAAATTACTCTTTTTTATAGACTGTGACTATTCATTTGATTTCTGAAGGTATTTTATTTTTCTACAAGAATAAAAATCCTCTGCACAATTGTGACATCGTTATTATTATTATTTTTATGACCCCATTCCATTCTGTTTATAATTTATGGAAAAACAAAGGGAAACAAAATGTTTTCCATTATCATTTTGTGAAGTTTATGAATGACTGAATGGAATGAAAATGTTGACAAGCAAAAAATTTTTTATTGATAACAGAAAAAAGTTTTTAAAAAAATCGCATCTGCGTAGCGTTTTATACAAAAATAAAATCAGTCAGCGTTAATTTGTCGAGAGGGAAAGATGAATAATGCAACAGTAAACATTGAACCATTCAGATGAATAAGCAAAGATGAGAATTCGGAAGAAAAATCAAATAATCAATTCAAAGACGATAACTATGAAAAACAAAAACTCATTTAAATTTAATTCCAAATATTAAAACTTTGGGATTCGAATATTTCATAAAGTTTTCAACAAGTCGAGATGAATTTCCGGGTAAAAGCGAGAAGAAGAAACCGCAAAAAAAGTGCATGAATACTTTTCACCAAAACATAAATAATCAAACACGTGACTAAATGCAGTGTGATTTATTCTCAGAGTACAATAAATATAGTGGTAGATTGGACATCGTACCATTTATCTTGAAAGGGAATTGCACATGTGTTTATTTATTTTTTTTTTCACTCCCCCTTACACTACCAACATTTCAGAAATATTTTCTTTTTCTTCATTCTCATACGTCAGCTCACACAAGCACCAACACGCCTATACAGTTCCTATTCATCGTTACACCATTGTCCTGTTCCATGCATTTAGACGGATTTAGTGAGTCGATTGTGCTGAATGCCTCTAACTCATGCAACGTACATTTATCATATTTTTCATCATAAATATTCCCACCATATAATGTGTATGTATGCAGTTGATAAAACCGTATATTATCAAGATAATATTTTAATTTCATGTCAAATATGAATGAATGATTGCATGAGAATACCAGTTAACTATCATTTTTACTTCATTCAATTCGTTTGATGAAAATTATTCTTTTCCACTTTAAAAGTCAAATTAATCATTAATAATTAACGTATTTATAACAAATCTTGATGAGACATTTTTTCAGACATTAATTTGTAATATTAACTCTTTAATTATCAGTTTGATGACGTACAGTAAAAAAATAATGGCAGAAGTATGAACACAGAAAAATGTCTCATATATTTTTCATTTTCACAGATCGAATGTCACGAGTGGAAAATTTATAACCAAAAAAAAATCATGAATATATATTCTCAATTTTCTATTCACATTTTCACTTATACGATTCAAATTATATCAACTCCCAATACTATTTTATGTGTAGACATTAGATGAATATATTTCACCTTATCTAAGAAGTCCTGACAGACGATACAATATTTTGAATTTCATGTTAATACGTATGAAGAAGAGGAATCAATAATGTAATAAGTATGTAATTATTCATGGCACGTGCACCACACGTAACGCAATATCCATGTGGGTGTACAAAAAAGAGGAGCAATTTGTGGCATTCGACAGGTATTCCATGATCCCATTCCACATACATACATATATACTATATATTTTCAATTCCATTGGCAAAATACCAGACTCTGTGCGAATAAAATAAACTGACAGAAACTGCAGATGGAAAATGAACATTACTGTAAAAAGATAAAAATGTGTCGAAACGAATTGAAAGAATTAATTAAGAGAAAAAATGATGAAATTACTTCGATACACGATAAAAAATGGTCTGTGATTTTACCTGAAAACTTTTATAAAATATCAAAAGAATTAATCGAATATTTAGTAATAAAATCGTAGGGTTTTTTATTACTAAAATGATTGCATGAACAGCAAGTGAGGTGCATTTTTGTGGACAACAAAAGACCTAAGGATTTTTTATTTTTGTTGATCTTGGGCATTGCATTCAAATGAAATTCATCTTTCATCTGTTCTTTTCAATAAAGTCGAATATTTCCAATTCAAATAAAATCAAAATCTGCGCACTTTCGGTATTGTATTATTTTTAATAAAATTTTTATAAGCAAGTCCAAAGTCAAATATCGCCATGAAAAATAGGGATGAAATTGATTTAAAGTCGATGAAAATATGACGTAGAGAGCTGTTCATATGTCAGAATTATATTTGTGCAGATATGAAAAATTCTTCCACATCTCAAAATTATTATTTCCTTATAAAAAGAAGTCAGGAAAAAATAGCTCATATTAAATTGACACCAGCAAAACCCATTGAAAAATTCCTTTCGTGCAAGCCACAATCTTTAATTCATAAGTTGACTTTCATTTAATTTTTATAAACCACGTGAATGAGCCAGAAATGTCCACCATCTGTAATTGCCCTATTTTTCATTTTCTCCTTCAGTCTTTAATTGAATTCATCAACCTTTCTGTTGCATGAATTCTCGCTGGTTCATCAATTCATCACGAGCTAGCAATGAACTAACTATCAAACTGTTCTGCAAATCTGAATTAAAACTTAAACAAATTATAGCTTTAAGAAAACTTATTGCTACATTACTAAATAAATGAAAATGATTTTCGTTAATTTACGTGCTCACAATTAAACAACGTCGGAAAAATAACAATTTCAGAATGGTGATATAAAATGAAAATTACTCTCATTCACAGCAGAAATTTTGATTATGTTTTGATGGTGAATTTAATGGAATTGTCAACTTACTGCTTTACTATTTCACCATATATTTTAGTAATGGCAACCCATTTTTATTTTCTCGAGTAATTTTATATTCTCAAAAGAATTGAGAGAAAAAATGTAGTTCAGTTAACCTCAACAGAAGGATACACCATTTACAAAGTATACCAATAGAAAATCTCATTTAATTCCGGTCCAATGTTTTACCTGAATTTTTTACATCGTATTCTATCCGAAAAGAAAGAAAAGGGTGGAGTACATAAATTCTACCAGGTGACAAATGCCGCACATGCGACCATTTGGTTCTAGTCACGCGACATGTTTCCGTTTGTGATTGTGTTTTTTTCAGTTCTTAATCATTGAATATAACATTTTTTCACCAACCTAAATTCATGGGATGTTGATAAAAACGAGTATTGGTATCCCAAATGACACATTGACTAGCTTGGTGAATAAAAAATCCACGTTTTTTATCGAATTCATGAATGGCAAAACGCTTTTTTCAGAACAGTAAACGATTAGCCCTATATCTAATGTAAGCCACATGATCTTGAAAATAGCTGTGCCCAAGAATTTGAATTTTTATATGTTTTTAATTTGGGTTGAGAGGGTGAACAAAAAATTGCTCAATTCCGTTGGGATCCAACTAGCTTGGAGTGCGCGTTCAAATACGTTTTTGAACGTTCCAGCTGAATATTCGATTAACAGCCGTGATGAGAAGCATCGGGCGAGTCATTCACTTGCCAAATTTTCTACTTGGTCATGAAAGTAACTATTGATTTTAGTTGGAATTGCTCCCGACTATTTTTTTCTGTTAGTCTAACTCGATTATAATTGTCCTCTGAAATATTTCAGTCATAGAATTCAGTTGCGTGATAGTTTCAATTCATATTTAATCAATCCAAAGTTATTTATAACTAATATAAATCTTTGAAGATTAAATTTATTGTTATTTTCTGGTTATTGCAAGTTGTCATACAGTTAACAACATTTTTGTAGTGATATTTACAATGAAGCTATCTCCATGTATATGAAAAGTATTCACCTCATGGCCATCTGTGTCACATATTGAACAGCCAGGAGCTGCAAGATATTTTCCATTCTCCAACTCCATTTCATTCGGTGCTGTGTGCCATAGAATATTGACACCCACACATGTCTAAATAAGTATTTACTTTCTTTTTCGTCTCCAAGCAAATATTTATCCTAAAATATGGTATCAATACACTCACAATTATATTTATCTTTCGAAAGTTTGTATATGGCAAGTTGAATATTCATTAAATACTGGAGAAAATGTAATTTCATGAATCAATATTAAACAGAAAAAGATATTCATACGTTTGCCCACAATTTTTTATATTTATGATGCTATTTTGATATTTACCTAGAGAGAATATTTGAAAACAGAACGACAAGACTATTCGAAAAAAAAAAATACTAAACTAGCATTGCGTTTTTATACATTAGCGCATGGGGAATAACTGCTCTCTCGGGTCTTAATGTCCACTTTAGTGGGAATTATACACTTGGGATCAATGTGGAAAACTTGTTTAATATATCTGTGAGATGGTTTGAAAACTGCCAATTAAAAACTGAAGAGAATTTAATGATCATTCGACTGAACAATAAGTAATAATGACAAGTAGATATAGAAGATTTCATTCACAGATTGTTACTTTATTTATATTGAATATTTTTACCAACATTAATCTCTATCATATCATAACAGATTGTAGAAATTTTCTAATATATTAACATTTGCTTCATATTATTTATCCAGATATTCTTATATAATTAATTCATCACGAGAATTGTAGAAGAAAAAAAGATAAGAGCTTTTTTGGGAATGATATCGTTACAGAATATCAACCTCACCCTCAACACTTCTTTAGTCACGCGATATCCGAAAAGTCGCCTTCTTTATCCAAACTAACAAGAGAAAAAATATAGCTACAAGTTAGATTGGTTGTGTTGAACCTTTTCAAACTTATCCACATAAATATTACTGTCATCATCACATCTTTCATTCATCTACCTCAATTTTTGCAATTATAAGTTAAAGGGTTTCTTCATCTTACAATGAAAGCGACGGTGAACATTGAAAATCGATCGTTACCTTCCCCATAAAGAGTCAGTTGAGCAACATAAACCAATTCATCAACGTCAAAGAAATTTTAAACAGGGTAATGTTCTATCACAACGTGACCAACAACATGCAGAAAGTTCAGCCAACAAACAAAGTGTCAACGGACACTTTTTGAATCTATAATTACCAACTGGACAAGGTTGTCGCTCTAACATGAAAAGTTTCAACGTATCGACTAGCAAACCGCTAAAACCTACCCTACGTCATTCTAAGTTATAAAATAACATGAAATTGTCCCAAAAATACGCGTTCGATTTATAAAATGATAAAAAATCCAGCAACAATTCGACCAATTATTTATAAATAAAAGAAATCAAGACCTACAGTAGATCAATCAGTTTTTGATCTTCAATTGAATTGAAGTTCCTAAAATAGAACTCAAATTCGTAGAATGTGATAATTTTGTTTATAAAAATCTTTTGATTCATCATAAATTCACGAAGGATCAACTTCTCACTGGTCCTTGCAAAAATACGCTTCATTTTAACCTTCAATGTTCATTCATATCTCAGAATATCATGAAGTGCACTTCGAAATCTTATCAGCGCGTAAAAGAAGCTCCAAGGAATACAAAGATGTGCAAGTTCAAGATAAAAAAAAATTACTGAACATTGCAAATGATTTTTTTTATCTCCTCTTTTAACCTGCAACAATTCACCTTATCCCATATTTCCATCACACTTTGTTATCAATTCAAATAGTATTACTCATGACACATTGGCATGTGCAACGATGGAAACTACGAGCAAATATATAGAAAAGATATTCGAAGGATTTTAATATAAGAACACTTGGCGAACATATATTTGTATTGAATTCCGGTATATGAAAAGCACGAATGCATATACGATCTGTGTTCTGTGTTCTATATGTGTATGTATGTATGCGGAAGGGTGAGCGAGTGAGTAATAGAGGAGAAAATGCGGAATGATATATGGGAGGATGCATTCTCAATTGAATTCTGGGCCGTCGATCATGCGGTATGAAATGTCGTTATACATAAATAGACCTTCGTATCGATTTGACTGCAACAGTTTTGAAATGACGTTTCCGTGCAGTTGCTTGTCAAGCTCCTAATGTATATCCATATCAGTATGGGTAACAGACGATGTTGGTAACTTGAGAAGAATTGTCAGAGAAAAGATATTGTAAATTTTCCCTTGGTCTGCCAAAATTTCTGTGAAAATTCTTCATGATGAATATTAATCCTAAAAATGGATTAATATTCTATGGTGTAATTCTATGATTTCGATATGGTGAAATTCAAAATTAAAAAGTTCTGTGGTATCCAATTCCTCACATATTTTACATGTCATCAATTTCCCATCTCATTTTTCATGAAAACTAATTCCAATAGAACAAAAAAAAGCACGCGGTTCGCCAGTAAAAGCTCGTGGGAAATATAATTCTTATTCTTCCATTGTTATCATCATTATCAAGATTTTTTTGTCTATTTTTATCAGCTTTTGCTTCATCACCCTTTTGTACCTTTTCTTTTCTGCATATCCTTTTTTTTTACGCCCCGCATATTTGCGGGGTCCATTCACGTGCCGGACTATTTCCAGCAATTTCCCCTTTTTCAACGAGAACAATTAGCCCGAGTTTCAATTAAAGAAAAATATTCCGATGCGCAATCCCGAGCTAAAAGTATATGTATATACATAAAATTGTGCTTTCTTTTTCTCACATTTTTCCATTCTTTTCTTCCTTTATAGTTCAGTTTTTTCCTTGAAAAAACATACAAACACCGACAAAGATTCCCAATGGCACATTTTCATTCTCTTTCGTAAAATGTTTGCCAATATATTTTCCATATTGTTCACCTATTCCAATAATTCTCACACGTAGTTGCGGTCACATCAATTAATTATTATTCAAACATCGAATTTGCGGCTCAATTGAACGCTCACTCATACCACAATTCATTATATACTTTGTGCGTGCATGAGAATATTGATAAACAAAAATATATTTGATGAAAATTCACGCAATATTGAGACGAGATGTGAGATTTTTATAAGCGAACTGAATAAATACATATTACGTACATGGGAGCATATTGATGCAGTATACATTATGGGGAATATCACTGTGGTGGTTTGATAAAAAAGAGGAAGATTTTTTATGCATTTTTTTTGAGTACATATTTGCTTTTGTAAATATATGAGAAACTTTAATCACAATCCGCCCATATCGACATTTTTCAATCTGGTAGCAGCCAATTTTTTTTAGGGGATGGTAATATAAGCAATTTTTTCATCGTGATTTTGTTGATTCAACATTGTTAAATTGGAACAGGAGAGATATTTTTTTTTCCTATATTGTAATATTTACATTTTTATTTCGGAGTTGACAAATAAAATTGAATTATGAATCATTTTTATTGTCAACAATAGACTCAATTTGAATATAACTACATGGAATATTTTATTTAGTCAATATTTTGTTTATGAATATAAACATTGTAATAAATTTTAAAAAACCGCATTAATTAGTATCGATGCTGAATTTCCTATACAATAGAGATAAGTGAAGAGACATTTTGACGTTTTGAATTGAAACACTTGAATTTACAGTATGCATAAATCAACATTCAAATAATTGAAGTGAAAAAAGAAATAAAAACAGAATCGATGTTGACACAATGCGTATCAAGTGCCCAATATTTCACATCCATTTCGCAAATATTTATCAATTAAACCAAAACAATTCAAACGCTCAGAGAAAAAAATATTCCATTTTAATCTCAGTTTGTAAATCCCTAACAGTTGATAGCAAAAAAAAATCGAATGAAAAAATACAATTATTTATACAAGCAAAACATTTATCCAATCACATAATATCAGCTTGAAATTCACAGAATTTTCTATCGATGAGGGAAAATGAACTTTAATACCCATAAGATTATGATGTCGCTATTTATTCCACAATTATTTCAAATTCCTCTTTCACAATATGAATATAAAGAATATCAAAAGATCATAAATTTTTTTCTTATTCCCTCATGAAGTGTACTTCACTTTAACATTCTCTTTACCATCGTCATAAATATGATTGCACCTGGACAAAAGCACGATATAAACATGTAATACCATCAAATGTCTTCCAATTAAACTTAAAAATTAAAAATCAGTAAAATTTTCACTGAATCATAAAAAAAATCATGAATGTATTATGAAAACTCAAAACTTCTATATTGTTTAAGTTTCCTGTTATCATTCTTATTCCATTTTGTTCTTTCATCTTCTAAAAAGCAATATAACCTGAGATATTTTAATTACCCATCCACAATTATCTCTACATTGCACCACGAGACCTTATTCAACATTTCCGTGTACGTAATAGAAGCAAAACAAAAGAAAGGACAAAGGACAAGCAAAAAGAGTTTTCGAAGAGAAAGCAGCCAAGATCGTAAAGTTAATGGCAAAGATTTAGCACGAAGACAATATAGTTCACTCTTATCCTGTCTTTCAATTTTCTTCTCAATCTCATTGGTTATATCCTCATTATCCTGAATATGTCAACTGTAAATAAAATTGGACAATGTTAAGAACATATATAAAAAAGAGAAAATGAAATAGGGAAAAATAGAAATGGAATATAAAGAAAAAAGAAGACGAAAATATTTATAACTCCACCAGCAGTTCATTTGTCTTTGGTCAGTGAAAAAGTGTATACATTGTACATTAGAGCAACGTTGGGTAAATTGGATCCCCTGAGGGAGCAACCCCATTACTGCCAAACTACTAGCTTAATTCACTTGACTAGGTAATTAAAATAATCTTGATACTATTTCCTAAACAGATTCTGAATTTAGTAATGTTTACTATATCATTATATGAATAGTGAAATAATATTGTTAAACTCAATTTTAATCTGTTGAATAGGTAAAAATGGACCACAAGTTTGATGATGAATTGGATCTTTGTTAAAAATAAAATTAAAAAAAATAGTATAAGTAGATTTTTTAATTCTAATTTATTTTCTGAGAATGATTGTCTAACAATAAAATAAATTTATAACTTATATAATCAAATCTGTAATTTATTAACTACTGAAAAATTCTTGTGATTATAAAAGTCTTCATCTGTCTTTAATCATCACAGAAAATCCATTTTACATGTCAATAATGTTTATATAAATATTAATAAACATTAAGAAGCAATTGACATGATGACAAAAATGTTTGATGAGTTTTGACGAATCAATCGAACAATTTGTTGTTCAAAATACGATCAAGTACTTGGGAATCGACCGGTAAAATTCTCAACACTCAGATCTCTTATAATCTTCGTTTAATTCTCTCAACTTCAGTGAACCTCCATAACTTAACATATCTTGCTCGAATAATCTTTGTCTTTCCCTTTCTCTCTTCCTCTCTTACAACTTTACACGATCCAATCTCGACCTCTTCGTCTCTAAAGTTAGTTGATGCAAAGTAAAAGGACACACCCACCTCTATTCCCTTGGTTTTCTAGAGGATATAATTTATTCACCCCTCACTGTGCTTTTTGCACCGTTATATATTCGTACACACGATACTTCTCTCTGTCATACTCGCACTTTTTCATTCTCTTTCTATCCCCCACCCTATTCGCTATATATCTTAACACTTGCCACAGGCTATGGCTTAAGAAAGTCTTATTTGCCATTAGGCCACAAAGCAACAGAGACTGAAGCATAGAAGAATGGAAAAGTTATTTGGGGCAGTATGATCGTCCTGTACGTTGTTCAGCAACTTTCGATGTCGAGAGAAAGCTCTTGGACGCCATTAAAAATTCCATTGAGATAAGAAGTGGTGGGGAATAAAGTGAGGGAGAACAATGAAATTCACGTACTATCTCACACTTTACCTCTATAACTCTTACATAATTGTTTTTTTACAAATTAATTTTTTTATATGAAATGGTTTGATATTTTTATTACGAATATAATTCTAAATATTTTATGTGATTCGTACTGGAATTAATCCAGCACATAAATTATTCTAAATTTATGTGATAGTATTACTGCAAATTTCTCTGAAATCAAGAAAGTAATTTGAATATTTGGAAGTGAATCTAAAAATTATTCGAAGCCAAAATGATATTCAATATTAATACTAAAATGTCAAATGTTATTCCCCTTAGTAATAACCATCTTTTTC
Source organism: Meteorus colon (assembly GCA_030523085.1). Lineage (NCBI taxonomy): Eukaryota > Metazoa > Arthropoda > Insecta > Hymenoptera > Braconidae > Meteorus > Meteorus colon. Next base: position 10,178 of record JAPYZH010000050.1, read on the forward strand.
CAATGTGAATAAAATGTTCGAATGGTCGTACACAATTGTGATTTTTTTCCACAGTTTTTATGGATTTTTCTTCTATGCAAATAATTTTTTTGTATTTTTTAATCTTTTGGGTAAAGATTAATTTGAAATATTGGAATCTTGGACGATGTCAATAACAATGCAGACTCCAGTTACAAATAGAATCCAATTTCTCTCCAAGAGTGAAGATAGTTCTCATCAAAACCACCAATTTTTTTTTATTCCATCCATGAATGAAATATAAAAGAAGAACATCAGACAATGAAACTAATATCCAACTGCTGCAGTTCACTCAGATCTTCCAATAAATTTTTTCCTTTCTTCGATATGGACAAGTTTTCGTATAATTTTGTTCAGAATGTATAAAAATGCACTCACAGTTTAAAATATTATTGTTAATCCACTCACACTACAATAATTCAATTCATTGATATAAAATTCCACGTAGAGTCATATCCACTTTGCTTCAGCTTCAATCTCAGCAAAATATTCATTGCAATATAAATATTATCATTTGGGTGTGCTATTCCTTCCGTCCACTTTGTATGCATAATTTTCATATAGCTTCGACATTCATTGGAGAAGGAGCACACAGGGGTGTATTTACACTGGAGGGTGAATATTGGTGTTTTGTCCAATAATCTGCTTTGACTATTCTGTGATATTATTTGTTATTCTATATTCACTGCATTGATTCATATATCATAAAATCCAAACCACAAATTCCACATTTACATTAAATCACATCAGATTGCAATGATCAAATTCACATTGACCTATTCGTTGTACATAACATGAGTAATGTCAAAGAGATGTGACACTGAATTACAAATATTTGCATTAATCGTCAAGCTATGGCTTTAGTCGAAATGGGAAACCGATTATTAATAGAATAATTCATACCATAGAATTTAAAAGAACATTAAATTATTGATTTAGTTGAATTTTCAATATTTTATTCATATCCATTAAATTAATTCAGACATCATTTCCTGGTCACAAAAATCTTTGTCTATCCAACAAAAAATCTTCTTAGAGCCCAATAAATTTACTATTCTACACCATCAATAAAAATCAATGCTGACGACAGTACATGTTGTAGAACTCACCGATAAACATAAAACAATACGAATAAAAGTTTAAATTTATGTCGCATGTTGTCTCTAAGAATAATTGAACAAATTGATAGCAGCCATTTCATCAGGATATTCAATGTCTATCAATACACTTACGATGTTCAATAGTACTTTCCTTCACACTTCGTTGGGCTCAGACATATGTTGAACCACATTACAGAACACAACTTTCTCAAGAATAACTTTCGTTTGCTACATTGTTGATTGCTCTTACATTTGAGTGCATCATTTCATTGCGACAACGACCACCAACTGTCATTACATTCTCTGTATACTTCAGTGATTGTACATACGTTTGAACTGTAGTCTACGAAAATTTAGTTTGTGATACGTGAGTGTCTTTGTCTTCAAACTTTATCGTTGAGAATATTCACTCACAAAGAAAATGACGTACTCAAAGTTTGATAAACAATGCCTCAATGACATAATATGATAACTCTTTGCTTTCAATGTCAACTGTAGAGCTAATGTTTGCGATGAAATAAAAAATTATTCAGTATATAGACAAATGAAGTTTTTGTTTTGGAATTTAGAGTTTCGTAGTGCTCTTGAGACCATTCAAATGAGAATATAAATAATAATAAATAACTTTATATTTATAGCTGAGCATACATAATGAAAATTATGAAGCAGTTAATAATGCCCCTGACAATAAGAATAGTTTTTCTGTACATCTTGAAGCAACACAGTAATATAGTTCAGGGATTAGTCAATTGGAGTTACAAACTGCAGTAATGAACTTTAAAAAGTCTTCAAACTTGTCAGCATGAAAAGTTAGAAGTTGATGATACTCTTGGACATACTTTTGTCATTCTATGTCTACCTCAATCGCCAACATATCTCTTTACTTGTTTCAATTTTTTTATTGTCACCATCAAAATGGTGGAATTTTTAATTCTAATCAATGGATAGACAATCATTGAGTTATTGTATATGATTTGAGGAAAATTGTGGATAGTTTCATGATGAAATTCAAATTTTGACGTTAAGGTTTGATGCTAATCAGTTTTTATCTTGAATTTCTTGGGGAAATATCAGGATCATCTATCTAATCCTTCCCACTGTAGTCGACAATGATGAGGGAAAGTAAAACACTTAACTATTCCCTAAGATCGTTTGATAAGAGTAACATTACAGATTCATTCATGAAACAATTTTTCATTTTAATCTCATTTGTGTTCAGCAAACTTTAATTATAAATGAGAAATCTCTTTTGCTCTTGAGTAACTTTTAAAATGAGAATTATGACACTATAAACTATCGCTGTATATTTATAAGTAAATGTAATTGGGGAAATATTCATAAACCACCCCAGTCTCGTATTCACAACCCAAAAAAAATCTGGATGATCCAATTTATTCAACTTCATCCATTTTTGAAAAATTATTCGACACAATGGAAAAATTCGTGACTAGTTTTTCAATTATAAAAGAATTTACGTGCAACATTTTCTTCAGAAAACTAAATATGCATTGTACGGTACTAGAAAAATTTCATAATGGATTTAAAGTTATCAACATGGCCACAAAATTCAATTCGCATTACACACCGCAAAAGTTATCACGAAGAAAAGAAGAAAAAATGAATGAACAAATTGAAAAAGAGAATAAGAAAATTTTTAAACTCCACTCGGACAGTAAAAATTCACAACTTTGTGGAGACATTCTGTGAAACTTGTTGACGATAGAAAAAAAAAGAAGTATTGAGAATGAAAAGAAAAAAATGAAAAAGAATGAGAGAGAAAAAGTTGATGGAAGAAAGATAAAGTAACGCTTACTTGTGACAAAGTTTGTGGATATGTTTCAATATCGATTTTCCACTGTGTAACCCTGAGCATCACGAGTCCAATTTTTTTTTCATTCATGAACGAAAGATGAAAAATGGCACGTGAAAGTATGTGGCATTAGATGTATAATATCAATCCACAAAAAAAAAGATGATTATGTCGGTAAGTACAGCGTTACAATGTGAATTGTTTAAAGAAAATGTTTTAAAATGAACCTCTAGTGGATTCCTCGTGCATTATACTCACCACACACACACTCAAACATATATATATACACAGCCATGAATATTAAATCTTTGAGTGGATAAAACACAAAAGAATACATATTATCCACTCAACATATTCTATATTCTGTATCACCCATAATAATTATCGTAAAAGAACATGAACTAAAATAACCGGCAGCTTTTTACAATGAACAAAAAATTGGTTAGCAAAATGTAAATGATTAACTGTCACCATTCCAAAAATTTAAATATAATTAAAAACTTGAATTATCCAACACGCAATTACGTAGATATTGTTTGGGAATGATGATAAAATTCAATATATAATGATTTACGTAAACTAAAATAATTCCTAAATGGAAGTTCCACTTCATCAGCATTAGATAAATTCCTCATGAATAAAACGAACAAAGTAAGATTGGATTCGCTGAAGAAACTTGAGCCATCTGGATTCGGCATGCTCAGAGGATCATTATTTTCTATTTTGTAGCAATCAGCTCTGGAGCTTTCTCAAAAGAAAAAAAAAAAGAATTAATAAGAATTGCCGCCTCATTTTCTATAACATTTTTGCTCAAGTCATTAAAAATATAAAGTGGAATTGGTTAAATTTTGAATATCATCAACATGAAAATACATTTAATAAAACGTGAAGTAATGGCTAATAAAATTTTCATAGTCTTAATCTTCATGTGAACAAAATTCTCTGTATTTTGGTCAAAGTTTGTTAATCGATCTGATATAATTCCGGTAAATTAAAGTAATTAAAACAGAATATTCTATAAATATCAGACTGTTCAATTTTTTAATTTCCTAGAGAAGGCAAATACGAATGACTAAAGTAAATACAAAGAGAGCAGTTGATACCATCACTAACGGATTACAGGATTTAACAAGTGTAATCGAGTATTGGGGTTTACTTTACCCACTTGAATGAAGTACAGTTGAAGTAGCACCAGCAAGTAGGATCGTATTTCACAGTAACATAAGACGACCACAATAATCCAGTTCAAGTAAAAAATACTTTGTAAATTACAGTTAAATACCAAGTGATGATAAAATAATTTCTGTGCATAATATTCAATTTACAAATCATTTGAACAATCATCAAACATTTATACATTTATTCTAGCATAATAAATAATTTGAAAAAAAATAATTTTAACATTAAAAAACATTCCTCAAATACTTCAAAAATTTTATAACAAAATAATAAAACATAAATTTTTTCTTCAAACACAAATGTGATGTTTACTTTTATAAATTTATTGCAAAATACTTTAGCAATAAGATACAAGCCAATAATTTTCTCGTAATATCATCTCTTCTTCCGGAGTTAAAATTTATCCAGCTTCAACCCTATAATATCAGTATATTTAGCAACATAATATGAACATCCCCTAACCAGTGCCGATGTTGTTTGGCTTTGCACCTGAAGGCATCTCACCACACTGATACCAAATAAGGCAATCAAGTTAGAGACTTCTTCCTGCCTATATACAGATATTAGAGAGCACTAACTGTGCAACAACTTCCACGAAGTGTATCTAAATATTATATACACATGTATATATAAGTATATACATTTGATATATAATGAAAAATGTAAAGGAAGTAAAGGAACTCCCACACGTTCACGGTTATCTTCTGGCAAATTTTGTAACATGAACTCAACGATGTATTAGCTAACGCTTCGTAGTGATGATAAGATTTATCACTATCCTTCAGCTTCTTCGTCATTCCCACTTCTGTACCCCTCTTGTCAGCATATATATACTATTGAAGTATCGCCATCGTCAAACTTCCGCGTGTCGACACACTCAATCTTTCCACCCACTCACACAGTTTCCGCCAGAAGATGTTGCCCTCGATTACCTTTTGCCTATTTTCGCTTCATGGCAAATCGCTACGACTACTACGACTACCAATTCCACCATTGCACCATCGTTTTGCCTTCAATGTGATTTTGCAGCGCATAAATTTATTGTTAATTAGTTCGCTCAGACGCCCAATGCGATTTTGTTTGATGACACATTTAGTAGAGTGAAATTTTTAATTTTAACTGTTTTGTAGAAGTTGATTGATAGGTGTTTAGAGATATTATTTTTTCTATTTATTTGAGAATATTTTTTAGTTATAATTGAAGGTAAAGTTTTGCCTTTTGATTTATTTTCCCAGTACATTTTTTAGTTTTATATCAAAATTGATTGGTCAATAAAATTCTTTTCCTATCAATATGATTTTCCAAGAGAATTTGGATTTTATTTTGTTGACCTCGAGTGCATCGATCAATTCTTACATGAAAAAAGAATTTATTCATTTATTGGTTTATCCTTTTTTGAGTGAAGTATGAAAATTATTATTCAAACACAGCCGGGTCTTTTTATGGACTTGTTATTGAGTTTCTTTTTCTTTCTTACTTTCTTTCTTTCGCAAATTATTGTCGATCAAGCATAGGACAAAATAATGATCCTCAATACTTTATGATTATGAAAAGAGAGAAATGTCAAATTGCATTCATGTGAAAAACTTGATAGTTTGTGATATCTTCAGTGAATTATATAAAATATAAGCTCAAGCTTGAATGACTTTGTTCTAATCTCTGATTATCATTAATAAAACTTCGACATAAAGTCGTATGAAAAATAATGAATTAGGAGATAACTTTAATAAAGAAATGGACCAAATGAATGAAAGATATAAAGTATTCCTAAAATAAAATATCATCATTCATTGGATCATTGTATTTCTCAATTGAGAATGAATATTCTTGTCGTAAATATATCCTTGATCTAAAAATAGAATATCCGTAAAACAAGGGTGACAAAAATATCCCTGTCAAAAATATTCCCCCGTTGACATGCAGAATTAATAGTCCATCAGATAATTCATGTACCATTATTAGTTTGGAGGGCGATCCAAACGACGAGGAGAATTTTGTGGGGTAAAATATGAGTGAAAACATTTGATAGTGTTTGAAAAATATGAATGTGCTAAAACTCAAGCTAAAAATTATGCTCCTCAATTTTTATAAAAAGTATTTTATTAAATAATAATAAAAATCTTTTGTAGAAATATTTGGAATTATCTAAAAATCCATACAAGAATTTATTCATAAAACAAAAAATTGTTGTTCTACAATTGTTCTACCTTTGAGTTGAATAAAATTCATCCCTGTCACAATTTCAATAACAATTTCAATAACAATTCATCAATCATAAAAATCTTTTCCCCCCTAAACATCAATGAAATTATTAATCCCTAATAACTCCAAATCCTAAATACAAACAACTTTTCCTTCACATTCCTTTTTATTTTCATTATTGCACTCTTCATCCGCTTTTTAAATGTAGTTACAAAGTACAATGAATGGAATAAACTTTTTAATTCATAGTTTTATTTTTTCATATACGAGAAATTTTATTATTGTTCAAGTTTCATCATAAAAGACTGCTAATAGCATTCGAGGTCTCTGGGTAATGAATGCAATTCATACATCGTACACTATGTGGAGTATACTGAAATGACTCTTGCTCTGAACACCAAATTGCTGTAGCATTATAATCTTCTTTTTATTTTTCACCGATTTTTTATTCACTTATTCAGTGTCATGCTCTCTCGCTTCTGCTCACTTGCTTTTTATTTCTCAACAATATTAACTTGAAATGTTTTATACCCAATAAAATAATTGTCATGATAATTTGTGGTAGATAAAGAACAAACATTTAAATAAACGTTTTATTCACAAGTTCATTTTGACAATAAATTTAGACTATTTCATTTAAGCTTTTGTGTTCTTTTTTCCTTTTAGTTTTATTCATATACATATATATATATGTATGTATATATTGGTGTATATGCTGTATAAATACTTCGATTGTTGGACGCGAGTCTACAGGGATTAACGATGAGTTGCCAACAGATATTGAGTTATATTGAAAAACTTTTATTATTCACAATGGTCAATCAAAATAGTTTATAGATCCAAATATAAATATTTGTGACACGGTTAAAAAAATTTATAGAGTTTTATCAATTTTAGTCAATGCATATCAATATTTCACAAATATTTATTTTTATATCTCTTCTCTTCTATCTTTCACATCGATTATTTAACAGTAATCGAATATTTTTGCTTAAATTCTCCTTTTTTTCATCTTGTGATGATAAAAAAGATGGAATGGCTCACGATGAATTGTAAATTCTTCAAATTTCAATTGACATTCATGTCACGGGACGTTTACTCTTTTGTTTTTGTTACATTTTGCTTGCATAGTTTGAATTCATAGATAAATTCCATTGTAAATAGTTCCAACCTTGATGATAAATATCTTAAGGTTCATTCAGATGATATCAATTGCCCTGTACCAAATTGTAATCAAACGATCTCCAATCAGAGTATTCCAATAAAATTTCAATTATGAATGGCACATCGAATCCTACTTTTGAATCAGCCGGAAATGAAATATCTTTGGAGGTGACTGTCCACTATCGTTTAATTATTTGTGAATACGGTTCAACACATCTAAACGTGATCAATTGTCAAGTAGAAATGAGATCCGAAACTTCCCAAATATTCTTCCAACAAAACAGCCATTTCCACCGGAAACGAAAGCTGTCAAAGTAGCACACAAATAAATGAGTTGCAAATCAATAAATTTCAATACAAAAAGCCAAAAGTTTGAAAATGATCAAATGACTTTTCAATTTATCTCTTTCTCTTTGACAGGAAGTAATAGCGATGTATATCAAAGAAAGGAGATTCAACCACAAATCGAATAATTAATTTCCTCATACGTTTTCAATAATCCATATCCAATTTATTCTAATTTAAAAAAAAATTGATTAAAATATCACAATTTATATTAAACGAAAAATGTAATTATTCTCACATAAGATGGCAGTTCAAATAGAACTGTATTTATAGTTAGATGAGAAAGTTCTGCACATCCCAACAGTATTGATTTCCATCGAACGTTTAATTAAAATTCGAAGCCATCTATATCTATGCAGCACTTTATGCTCTGGTTTTATTCGAAGGATTCACGCAATTAACGTTCATAACAAAAATAATGCAGCTTCTCTTCCAATTTGAGCATAATAAACGAGAACTACAAACAAAACTAGAACCAAGTATAGAATCTACGTATTTTTAATAGACCATATAATATAATATGCGGAAGCTCTTTAAAAGTAATGATTTCAAGTATTAGCTTTAGTTACTACTGTATTTTAATATGTTTTCTTCATCAGGTATTCTTACGACTTTAATTGTTTTTTTATTCATTGATTTGGTTTGTTTATTGTTGTCATTTCAATGCTATTTCAATCTGAATGGAAAATCACAGAATAGAAATTGCTGATTGCTATTCGACGACAGTTTGTGCTTACGCATCCGTGTCAAATCCAAATATGTAAACAACTAATTAGTGGTAGTATTTTAGCTTTTATATACAATGTATGTTCATGACTGTTTGCATAGCAAAATATAAACATTTGAAACTGGCATGGGCAATTTCAATGGACCATACGTAAATACGATGGATTAATTACTGCACATTAATTTACTAATAGTTCATTTGGCTGATTTATTCTTCTAAATTATCAGTGATAAATTAATGTATTTATTTTAATGTATTTATTCTGGTTCTGAATTTGAATGAATAACAATGAAACGACTAAGATTGTATCACTATTCCCTAGACAAATCATGAAAAAAGAGGATTTTTAAATCGACATTATTCTTTGTGCTTTCGTGAACGGAAATGAAAAGAAATAAAGTACAAAGGATTCGATGCGGATGTATATTTTATCTACACATCATTGACAACAAAGTTCACGGGATGTTCACACGAAAAACGTCTTTATTTTCTTATATAAAATATCTCGAATGAAAGTGGAATAGTTGAATGCACAAATAATTGTATATTCAAAAGTTATCTTTGATGTTATATTTTACGTTGTGATGGCGTGAAAATCTTGTTACCTTTGAAAATAGATTTGCCTTTGATATAAAAAATTTCTCTATGAATTTCATTTTTAGACGGCTTTTTATCTACATTATTTTTTTTCCTAAGTTAACTTTAGAATCAATTCGGAAATATTTGTAAGAAAATTCCACTAATTTTCATATTAATCCAATATTTAGTCGCATTATTATACATTGAATCTTTAAAATCCATTCAATCATAAAATATTATGATAATTTAATCAACAAACCGATAAATAAAGTACCGAAAATTTTGACGTTATCTGGTGAGAAAGTGAACCCAAAAGTTGTAGTAATTTTTCTCAGACCGCAATTTTTCGAATTGACCCTACTGATATCTTTCACGGTGTTATGAAGAGACGAACTTGATATTTAACACAGACGTCAAGTGAACATTATGATATAGAGCAGGTCCATCAATTTTTGTTCATTGTCAGATCCTTTTTTTTTTCTCTATTTATGATTTTGTGTCTATTTTTTATCAACAGTTGAATAACTTCCCCAAACAGTTAATCTTATCGATTTGATATTTCGACATTTGCACGACAGACAATTTTCCAATGAGCCATCATTAATGCGATGAAAATAATATTTTAAATAATAAATTTAATTGAGTAATTTATTAGTTTTATTTATTATGTCGCGTCCGTATTATCAAATGAATTAATAAACTTTGCAAATTATTCATCTGACTAATCTGTGAAGTTAATTTTAAAATCAAATCGTCACTTTTTCTAATTTTCATTAGTAATTAATTTGCCAAACGATACTACGCATTGGGAATTTGTTTATGTCATGACAGGATAAAAAATGGGGACAAATACGAAAAATAAACAATGACGAAATGTTTTTATAAACATATTTGAATACGAGGGATGTTAACGATCGGCTACTTCCTCTCTTCATCTCGTGATTGTGAACAAATTTGTCGCATGCGTTAAACTGATGACCAATAATTGAAGCTGCTTCAATTGAAAAATATTCAACAATTTTGTAACAAGATAACTATCATAAATATTTTCGCTATTTTTTTTTCTCTATATATTTATAAATATCAATAGAAAAAAACTAAACCTTTAGAATATTTGAGAGTATTCAACGAAGAATATCATCATCAACTATAATTAAATTTGAATATTCTCCCTTCATCAGGAATATCTTTTCACACATTCCTCTATTTATATAAATGTTAAAAAAAACTAATCGAAAATGTTGAAAATTCAAATAAAAATAGTTTGTATATTTTAAATATTTTTATCTTGTTCAAACAACGAACATAAACTCTGTCGTCTGTAAAATCTCGTTACGATTTTTTTTTACATTATAGAATAAAAAAAAATAGAATGAAATTAAATGAAAACCAGCAGGAAAGGGGAAGAGAAAAACGAAATGAAAAGTTCAAATATATCAAACGATATACAGATCATATCAATTTCACTTGATGGAAACTTGGCACATCGTTTCTACCATTTCTATCGCATATACTATACGACTGCATCAATCTATATGGAAATCCGCTTATTCGATGTCGCCACAATATCTGTTCAATCGACTCTCGATTGTGTCGAATGATATTGTCATGATAGCTCCAGTTGCGTTCCGAAAGATTTGAAAGGGGCGAACAAAATATGCAAAACAAAAATAGATACGAGAAAACAAGAACAAAAAAAAACAAATGCAAAGTGCTCTTTCACATGTCACTGAATAATTCAATATAACTAGAAAAAAAAACGCGAAATAATTACATGAACAAGTAAAATATTAATCACATCTTCAAGTATACTTGAAAAAAACTTTTAATAGGGGAACATTTTAAATTACGAATGATTATGTCGTCATTGCTTATGGTAAAAAATTAACATTTTTATTGCAACTCGGACTTTAATTTGATGACGTTGAAGAACGTCCACGTCAATTAGAAAGTTTTTGATGTTCAATTTATTTTATTTGTAGAAGTATCCAAATGTGTCAATGCAGCTTTCAGGTCGCAAAAAGACGAGCTTTAAAAAAATATAAACAAAAAAATAAGAATAGTCGGACAGTTAAAATTCAGACGGTTAAAAATTGAATTTTTTAAAGAAATGGAAGAAAATTGCTGTGAAAATTTAGCCAAGTATTTTATTTTAATATGAATAAAATATAGATGCCATAATAATCGCATATATTTCTCCATAAAACACAAAAATAACAGATTATAATTACAAAAATTCTCTCATTCATGCACATTCCACCATATTTTCCATTGCAACTCCCCCATATTTTCTTGTGCTGTTCCTTCTATTTTTTTTTCATATTCATATGAATCTTTTTCAATCATGAAAGCTCAAAAAAAATACGATTTCGCTTCATTTCAATTTTTTTCTTCTTATTTTCTACATTACCTTTCAACTAATATAACGAAAATCACTCATCGGAGTTTGCTATCCTTTCAGTCTTTCACTCTGCAGCTACAATTTATTGTAAAAATAAATATAACCAAACACGCTTTTGTACTTAATGATTTTGTTCGCTCTATTCTACTCACCACAAATATTAAGTTCATATTTCGTTATTTATATAACGTCTGACCAAAGCTGAGAGCTGGAATATTTACCAATATATATAGTTCGCACAAAGCTTAATGATGTGATTTCTAAAAGAATAAAAAAAAAATCTCTCAGCTAGAATAAATGGAAAAATGTGGATTGAAAAAATTGCAGGAGGTTTGAAAGGAACGATGTGGATTTGTATCCGTTGAACGTCATGTGGCGTAAAGGGGGTGAAGGAAAATGGCATAGCAGAGATGTGGAAGTGCGGATAAAAGATTTTTTTTTTATGCGAAAATAAAAATCAGACACATACGTTAGCGAACGGATCGATGAATGTCCCAGTCAGATATTCGTTGTCAGAATACACGATAAACTCACAGTCGTTGATGAATTGCACTTTTAAATTGATTTTTATCTAAATATATTCCCGAATTTCCACTTACAAACACAAACATTTTCATTCCATGCCACATACTTTTGAGTATATGTTAAAGAAGGATTATCAATGTGATGATTTAATATACTTTGATCTTCATGGCATTGATGTATTTTGACAATTTTTACTCAGCTTAGACAACTTATTTATAATTTATTTAATTAAATATCCAATACAAATGAATTAATAAAAAAACAATTGATGATTCATCAACTGTTGATGAATATCTATCAGACAAAATGTCCTCATCTGTCTTTTATTTTTGTAATACATCCATAATATATGTCAATTATATTTCCTATCTATTAATGAACATTCACTGAATATTTATATCATTCTAGAAATGTTCGCAAACAACATCACTATCAATTGAATTATCGCAAAGAAGTGAAGAATATCCACCCTAGTTTGGATCTAATCCACCATCTAATCTATTAAATTATCTGTCACCTCCCAATTCGTGTTTTTGATCCAACATTGCCTAATGTTGATAGATTTTGCTGATCATGATCATTTCATCTTACTAATTCACCTCCAACCAACAATAGACAACGATGAATTCCAACATGGAGAAATAGATCATTTCTGATGTTGTAAAACCAAATGTCAATATCAATTCATTAAATGTAAATGAAATATTTATTTGAGCTAAAGTTTAAATAATTATTTCTTTAGCTCATTTAATTTTTCTAATGTCAAATCAACACTTTACTGAATGCCTCATTTTTCTTTAATAAAATTGAATGACATCCCACAATAATTTTCATCAGTTTAAGTTGCAATTATTATTCTTCAGTTTCTTATCCTTCCATATTAAAACATTCTTCAACATTCATGTATTCAAAAATAACAATTTTATTGCATTATTCTCATTAGTTAATCGACACCAGACGTGCACCAACCAGTTTCACAATCATTGAGCTTTAATTATAATTGCCAGTTGTATAGTTGCGGATTAACGACGTCTCTGCTATCGTACGTTCGCTATGTGTAGCATCGTGGGTGCAACCGATTCGTTTCGTCGATTAGCTGAATTCAATCCGACGTTAATTCAATTGCAAAAATATTCATTTTATATATATTCAAATAAATTATTCCCCACTTTTCTTTTTTCTCTATTAGATTGACTATATAAACAAAAATAAATAAATATTGTCATAAGCAATACAAACTATTTTTTACTACAAAGTTTATTGTGAATTATAATTGACACAACGAAAAGAAATAGAAATCAACACACAATTTATCCTTAGTTAAATAAATAAATAACACCAGTTGGTATATAAAGATGGGAAAAAGCTGATTTTCATAATTTAATTCACTGAATATTCGAACAGAAAAATAAATTACAAAACGTTCAATGAACATTTGATAAATTCCAGTAAAGTCCGTGACGAATTTATCGTTCAGTATTGCAATTTTTTTTGGGCAACTTCATTCTCATTGTTTTCTATATTATAAATCGTTGAGAGGATGATTCAGAACGTGCACTTTGATAAACTAAACACAATAAAAACAATTATAACGTTTATATTATTATATTTTTCACTTCAGGTTTATATCAACGACTCTTATCATAAAAATAACGATTTGTAGTTCCTTTTTTATTCATTTCCACTCTCCAGAATTGCATCCAAAATATTTCCGTTTATCCGACTGTACATGTCTGTTCCTGAATAATTAAAAAAAATATATATACTCTATTGACCTTTTTTTATTCTATTCATGCGTCATATGATGTTGACAAGAGTTAAAATTTGAATTCACAGATTTATCAAAATGAGAAAAAGTTTTCCTTTTGTTTTACACGTATAAACAATCACTCAAGTTATGATAGTATGAGAATAAAAGAATCAAGTGTGCATGTGTGTGTGTGGGTGTGTGTGTGTGTGTGTGTATACCAAGTGAACGTAATCGAGCGTTTCTATTTCGTCTATCTCTCTTCCATCTACTCCATTAACTTCTCGCGCTCTCGCATTTCACTGCACAGTAGTTTTGTAGTTCGATGTGTACAGACGAGAGGTCAGTGTAGAATTGTAGAATGGAATGAACAAAAAATAATAATAAATAATTTGATAATAGAAGAGTAGAGAATTATTAATGAATGAACTGTCATTGAGAATAAGTGGTAACACTGATATGCGGTCAGCCAATATTTACATTGAGATTTACTCGATCAATTAAAATTCTATGATTACCATAAGCGTTGGGTATATATTTATACTTCACATAAATACAAGTTGTAAGTATCGTTGTATGCAAACGCTTAACCTAAATTCCACCCGTGAAATTGCACCTAATAAATGTCCAACATATTTATTCTGATAGCTTGATCACACTGTTTTCCAATTAAATTGCTGTCATTTATTATTCCTTTTTTATTTTCATTCAAAGTAGAAAAAAAAATAATAATAAAGAGGGGACAATACAAAGAAGTTACGAACAATAACTTCAAGCATCGTATGCACATATATTTGAATTTCCAACTATTTCATCGTCGTTTGTATTGAAAAATAAACTAGAATAAAAACAAATTAATGAAAACTTTGAGGCTATATTTAAATTTTTAACTATTTCATTTCCGTTTGAACTCGAAAACAAAATGAAACAACAAAAAGAGGCATGAAAAATTTATTTTCGTCGACATATGACGACGAAAAAAATCGAGGGAAAAATAGTGGAAAACCACAGACAATAACTTTATTAAATTCTGTACGCGGAAAAAAAAGTTTCTTTGAAACTATTAAAAAACACTTACCGATTGTTCATTTTCTTCTCAATCGCTTGATACACATAAAACATCGTAAAGTCCATAGTATAAATATTTTTTTGAACAATAATAACTTGTGGAAAATAAATAGAAAAATAATATAATAATTACGAAAATAATTATGGGAATAATTTTGATAGAATATTATTTATAGATTGCACATTACACTCGACAAACATTTGACCGTGAGAAAAAAAATAATAAACAAAATTATTTAACGTGCACTACGACCGCGCGCTTTTTTATCACTTACCAACGGAACAGTACGCGCGCCTCTGCGATACTGGTGAGCTCACGAATCGCGCGTCGTGACGCTCAAACCGTACAGCGCGTACTCGAGACGTCGACCTATCAGGGCACACGATTGCGTTGTTCAACAGCGACCTGTAAAAGCCTGAAGAACATTTCATTGCCTCACCCTCGCTCTCTTTATATTCGCCCTTTTCGCAGTATCATTGCCGTACAATTGTCGTCCGCCTACACAATTACTTGACAATCTAGAAACGAAATGAACTAAGAAAGAAAAAATGATAAGTAGTAATCAAAAAAGTAGTTATATATTTTAAGTATTTTATAAAAATGAAAATACTTTCTCTCAATTATTTCTATCTAATTTTCTATAATTTTATTTAGGTGCACGAAAAGAACGCGAATTAAGAAGATAATAAAAAATACAAATATTAAGAAAATTATACAACCGGTTAGAATGAAAATGCAATTTTTACAAATTCATCTTAATGAAAATCAAAAATATTTGAAGATATTCACAAGATTTATTAATAATAAATGAACAATTAATTTAACTGAAGCTGAGTAAAATTTTGAATAACTTATGATTCCATTTAACCCAAAACTTCATCAAAGTTCTAATATTTTATATACATATTTGTCAAATCCTCTGGATATTGAAAAATAATTTTCTGAATACATCGGAATTTATTTTTTCAATAACGGCCAAATTGGATATGAAAAAAGAATGCTAACACGAAAAAAAAAATCAATGTAAACTGTCTCGTACAATAACATGACAACTCATTTAATTGTCAATGACATTTCTATTCTCTCACATCCACTCGCAATGTCCTTCCAATACATATATATATATACCCGTTCACAATACTGCCATACATACATAAAATTGTGTATAACCACACAAGCCAGTTCCAATTTTCTCAACAAAATATCTCCCATGCGAAACAATAATAGCGAATAAAACTGATACAAAAAATAATTACTGACGATGATGAAAAAATAAAATAAATCGATAATATTTTCATTTATTTCTTTCCTTTTTTTTCATTCTCATCAGAAAATAATCTTGGATATACTCAACTCAATAATTTTAATTGTCACTTTCAATATTGAATGAAAAAATAGAATAAAAAAAAAGTTAGAAAATTGTCTTTCATTCTTTCATGAGTTGGTTGGAAAGCTTTGACTGTATATTGATCTTCATCAAGAGATAATCATTGAGACGATGGAAAAACCAAGGGAAATACGTGTAACGATCAGCCATTATCCACATCGTATAATAGCAGTGGAACGTGGCATGTCTAAAGCATGGTAATGTAGATCAGGAATCAGAATTGTTCTCTGGTCAAGTAATGACGTCCCGGATAATTATGAACAAATCCAGGGTCACTTTTATAAATGTTATTCATGATGAAAGAAAATTTATACACAGAGATGAAGTAATTTTGTTTTGTTTAATAAATGAATGCAAAGTGTACTAACAATTCTGATATTTCTCTCTTTGTCATAGCAACAGAGCTATCTCATTTCTCATTGAGACGCTTTTTTGATTGAATCATTATCTAATAGAATATCTACACCGTAATGATCCAACCAATTTGTGGCATTCAATCGTCAACTGCTCTGGCACTTCCGACACTTTTTATATTGCCCCAGAAAAACAACTTCCAACCAAATTGCGCACTAATGATATTTGTATTTATCCATTTATACAATTAATTTATTCATCTTTTTAATTGGTTTGCGATTCATTTCACTTAATTTGTCTGATATTGTTTGTTGAATAATTATAGATGAACATCATCGACGTTTGTATTACCATGAGGATAATTTTTGTAAAATTGTGAAATGTTAAATTGTAACAAAAAATATTCTTAGCTGAAATTTACACTGATAAATATACGAGAAAAGTGTAATTCATCTTCAGTCACAGTTAAATATAATTTTTCAATTACAGTCTGATTCACCAGTTTGACAGCCTAATTCAGCCACAAAATTCTCTTTGTAAATCCAAATGGATCCAAGGACAGTATGAACGAAATTTGTATCCCTAAGAGAATCGAATTAAGCCACTAATCTGATTGTAATTATGTTTCCTTTAGTGATTCCAACTCAACTCGAATCAACCCTAAATACCATTTCGTAAGTTGATGGTAGAGCTGTACTTCAATTCTAGTGAATTTCAATAGTTCCACAACCCAGCAAAATTGCTGCACAACTTCATAATATCAAATCCAATAATCTCATGCCTGTCATGATTAAATTTGAATTCAACAATGAATTCTAAACCATGACTGTAAAATATTGACACTCTATCAGTATGTGACAGTAGCACAAAACTATAAAAAATAATTCAATGTCAATTCTTCATTAAATACAATAGAAATTAGAATTTTACCAAAAGCTTATCATCAGTTTCAAAAGAGCTTAAAACATAGTAAACTAACAAGTAAAAGTTATTGACAGAAAAAATAAAACGTGACCACAGATCCTGGTGTGACAATGACAGTTTCCAGATATCGTTTTCCCTGTCGTGAAATGGAGATGCAAAAAAAAACAGGAAAAATAGTGATAGAGAAAATGAGATAGAGTGAAAAATAGAGATTGGAAAAGGAAAGAAAAAATTGATCACATGAAATCCCAGCTAATGATCCCAGAATAACACGCTGCTTTCATAAATCCTTATCCATGTCCCTTTTTTTCATCAACATTCAACCATCTTATTCTGAATGTTGTCTAATTTTCCATACATTCATCAGATAAACTTAATTGGATCGTTCTGAATCACCAACAAATGCAGCAATTTTCAACGAACAATCCAGAATAAAAATATCCCTGGTATTATTTCTCATATTTTCTATTACAAGTAAACTTCCTGCTCTTCATCTACTCGCCAATTAAAATAATAAATCATAGAGAAAATAAATCTATTATTCGATTTACAATGTTTAATAAACTATTTTATCATCGCAATGTAGTGAATGCTGCTAACGACAGATTTCCAATTCTCATATTTAATTCACTATTGAAGTCACGTGAATGATATCAAACACCACTACAGATACGCAAACAAGCAACACGTTTCAATAATGCAATTCTAACTTTGATGATGTAACTATGAATATGTCATTCAATCAATATCCACAATATTTGTCAATACATTTCATATCGAGCAACTGGACAAAGTGGATAAAAAATAATAAGTCAACCATTCTAATTATTTCACCCGAAAATACAAAACGACTATCGATCTGAAACTCTCACGAAACATCAGATTATCATTTTATGAATTGAAACGTAGCTCCGAAAAAAAAAAACGTTCTAGACATTGACCAGTGGGAATCACTTTACTCAACGAAATTAACATCAAATCTCAGGAGAACTCTGTTGTTCTATATTTATCAGATTCAATACATCAAGTAGAACTATATGAAATTAAAAAACATCTCATATAAATTACTGGAAAAAAAAACAAAGCCAGAAAAAAATAACAGCATTAGTAAATTAATAACTGTAATATTGTTTTGTTCAAACAAATATTTCATTTTCATATAATAAAATAAAAACCTTCGCCAACCGCCTTCATGCATTTCAATGTTCACTAGAATGTTGGCATAATTCCAAAGGGAAACATGTTCATGGTCTGAATGAACTGATTACGCTGTTGAAACGTGCTGGATAATACTTCTTCTCTATGTCTTCACAACTCTTTACAGTACCAACTTCAATCCTCCAACCTCTATCCTACTTCTACCAATTCTTTCATACACAACTCTTTGTACATGTCCAAATACTTGTGCTGTATGTAAGCTTGGACCAAACACTCTCCTACCGATAATAACTCGAGCGTCTTGTGAATAATTTATGTAAGCTCAACTTCCACTAGCTCATAGTGTATAATGTCCAAAGTAAATGCAACTAATCTCCCTATTCGAAACTTCATGGTATTTTGTAAACCAAGGAAATTAATCATTCATCATTTTCAAATGACGCCAGTGTATATTTTATGATTATTAATCTCCGTTGAACTTGAAGATGTTCTGCTCTGTAGAAATTTTGTGTTTGTAGTGATTTTGCCATTTTCTTCTATTCAGGATAATGAAAACTCTGTTGACACCATGGAAATGGTCACAGTTTATATTTTTGTCTTGTAATTTTCTTCTTCCTCTTTTTCAACAAAATAATAAATTTATCTGCAAAAGGAAAAAGAATGAAAATTGTTGATGGTAGCAAAATCAATCAAAATTAATTAGTTTAAAATTTTACAGCGAAGATTTTTTTTTTACAAAACGTTGGGGAGAAATTCATGATTTGTCATTGATCATTAATTGGGGATACTCTGCTAACTGAATAATGTAATTGTACCTGACAATGACATGACACAAACTGAATAGCGTCCATTACTTCGTATTCAATTATTCACCAATGAAAAGTGCTCACGAGTTCAATTTTTCGTTTAAATTGATTTGAATTACTCATATCATTTCATTCACATTGATGGTAATGACAGGCTGGGTCAAATTTCCAATTACACAATTTAGATTGGCTGATGGGAAATTTTATAAATTATTTTTATACTGTAAAAAATTGTTAATCATACAAAATCAATCAAAGCACAGAATAATTAATTTTAAATAATCTAAAATTACATCAATATGATCATGTAATTAGAAAAATTTCCATCCAATTCTCATGTTTTACTGTTTCCTCTTTATACATTTGTAATTGATGTAGAGAATTCATGAAAATTGGAGAGTTCATCGTTTGTCGTAATAGTACTTATACATTATCGTTTGTTTTGTTTCAGCTCACAGTTTTGTTGGATATGACAAGAAGGCAGATTTGTATTGTCAATGATGTCAATAGAAAACAATTAAATTTTGACATTATTATATTTCGCAAACCTATGGTTGTATACAAATTTGATGAAAATCGAGGATATTCAAAAGTGACACAAAGATGTATAGACTCAGAACATCTTCAAATATTTTTATTTAAAAAAAAAATTGTCATCATTTGCACCGACAATATCACGAGTTGATATTAGAAAAATATAACAAGCAAAAGAATAAAGTTAAATAAAATTTAGTGAATAGTTTTATCAAACAATGATGAACTTAGAATTATTTATTATGTATTGTAAATATTTTTATCATTATTTTTCCTGGGATATTTCAGTGCTGCAATTGTTGGAATTTGATGTGGAATTTCATTGTAATGTAAACTCTTTAATGAATAGAATTTTTTTAATCCAGAAATTATCGTTACAATGTTTCATGAAGTTTAGAAATAATTGAATTATGAACACAATTTGAAATGGAATCATTCATGTCTTATATCTCCAATACATCCATCACTTTTCCTGATAAAATCATCGACACGATAACATTATTATCACGAATTCACTATTTCACGCCATCAATACCAATAGAGTGATCAAATGACTCAACAAAAAAATACCCATCTCTTTATTTTCACTAAATACGAATAAAAAGTCAAAAAAAAAAATGACGAAGAATATAAATTTTTCGATTGCAACTTACTATGGAAATATTTTCATACTTTCACGTCAGCCTACGAAATTTCAGAACGTGAAAAAATGTCAAGCTCACCCTAGGTCAAATTCCAGACAAAGCGAATATTTTTTCATATCAGGTAGAAAAAAAAAGTGGAGACTGGAATATACCAAAAAACATCTAGAACTAATAAATACCGTTGGTTATAATAAATGTAAAATTTTTCTACAATGAATATAAATAATATCCAAAAAAATATTATAATTTCATATGATTTACAAAACAATATCAAAAAATCGTGACCCTATGAAAATTATAATACAGATTGGTCTAATCATCATAAGTTTTGTAAACTCCCATGAACATTCAACTTTTATCACGAAATAAATTCTCCTAAAAATTTACTTCATCCTTTCTAATATTTTCATCATTTTACCTCGTTGATGTTACCATGTGGATCAATCCAACTTATTGCCAAATCATTATCCTCAATTCATGTCAGTATTATTTACTCAAATATCTTCACTTTTTTATGCTGTGTCTTCAGTCCCCTTCATATAATAAATATTCGAGAAAAAAAAAAGGAAAAAGACGCTATATGGAAAAATTGGGCTTGTCATAATAATCGTTCAGCCCAAATTCTTATCCACAATATCCCATTTGTTATTTCGTCCTTTTGTCTGTGAATGAATGGATAAACTCTTACAATAAACTCTTACACAATCTATTGTGAATACAGTCGACGCACGCACAACAACGTTAATTCGTAAGCATCAATTGTGAAACTAGAACGGATGAGAGGGATCGATTTCATCATTTACAAGTATCATATTGTAAATAATGGAAGTAAAATGATAAGGATCGACGCGACGATTGGGGATGGAGTTTCGTTATGGTGGGTGTGTATCGAGCCATTATATGAGGGTGAAGATATTCGACGCGTTAATGCTTTTGCCTTCTACCTTCAAATCGTGCAAGAATTTTCCTATGAATTATAGGTCGATCGTGTGTCCTTGACGTTATTATTGAAGGATAAAAAAGACAAAATGCGAAACACGTATCAGCACGCGACTCAATTCCTTACAACGATACAGTAGACAATCTGTTATAAGTTGTAGCCAACATTAGAACTGTTCATGGAAATTGTTTTCCTGTACGAATCAATTCATCTTCTTCTGCTTCCAATAATTGAAGTACTTTAGTCTCATCTGTAAGTTCATTGATGATTTATTAATGACAATAGTTACGATACTGAGTGCAAATTCATAATTGTAATACCATAAATAATTATCATCTATTCAACTACAAAAATTTCACGACGAATTTCCTAGTGTTATATAGTTGAATTTATTTTTTTTTAATCTAAGTAGTGAAAAGTGTCTTTAATGTAGTCATTGTGAGATGATTATCACCTGCGATGGACAATATTATGCAAGGGAAACTTTGAAATCGATTATTCCAATTTCTTATTGAACAAAAAACCTTGGAAGAGTTGTCACGTCCACAGATCGTTGAACTATTTCCAACCAATCACCTCTATACCCCAGTCTAGATTATGTTGATGAAGAAAGACGCCAAAAAACGACATTCATTTCCATTCTCTGACACAAAAGTTTTTCTCACACACCTTTCCAGTCCTTTAAAAATGTTTAACCCTTCATTCAATGAACGATGGATCTTCTAAATTCTTGTAAGTAGTCAGTATAATGACATTATCTTGAAGCTTCTGCAAACTTCTTGAAGAGTAATTCAACGGGCGAGAATTATAAAAGTTTCAAGATTTGCTTTTATATATTGCTAGCAGATAAGAGAAAAAAAAAGATAGAAGTCAATATTAATGATTGTTATTAATTGTAAAAGTTATGAAATTTTGTGTCTGACCATAATTTTTTGGGAGTTCTCTTCATGTTTTGTAATTCACTGAGATAAACTTATTATAATTAATTCTAAACGACTCTTTTGTTCATTCTTTTATTTAATAGTAATGGAAGTAAATATCAAATTCAAAGAAAGCGAACAAAACATAGGCGGTACTGTAGGTGAAATCCATTTACTGATGATAAAAACACATGAAATAAATAATGGAATAATTGAATATGATAAATACTGGAACACACATACCTCATAAACGAAATGTAGTTAGATAACGGACGAAATTTCATAGTGCATCACATTGGAACGTTGAATATACAAGCGCATATTAATATCGTTCAAGTATTCTAGCTATGAAGACCACAAGTTGAATTTCAGATATTTCCTGGTTACGTCACGTAAGATGACTTCCATCCTATATCGAATGCAGAATAGACGGATAATACAACGACCACATTTGACATACGTCATAGAAATTTCCAGATATAAACCCATCATGTTTGTGACATCAGCATTTCAAAATCAATCAGACTAAACATTTGTTTCATGAATTCATTAAGGAGCCAACCTCTCTGAAGACCACAAACTCGTGTCTCGTGTCAGTTTTCAATCAATTCATCGAATTGAGTAGAGCAAATTTTCTTTATGTCCTTTTTGCTGTTCTGTTATCCTAAATAAAATAACCACTCTTTTCACTCGAAGTAGTAATATTCATATATCAAATATATTATACACATTAAAGGGTTCCAAAAAATAATAGAATCCTCCAAAGCTATTCGCCACGAAAGAAACCTTCCTAAAACGTATCATATTTCAATTGATGTAGTCAGACAGACATTGGGCATGATTTAATAGTAATTTTCATTATCTATAAGTGAAGTTCTCTGTAGCTTTTTAATAAGATTGATAGCTCCATTGCAATATTGGAGAAAATGGTTTAATTTTATGTACATCGAGCTGTAACTCCAGGACATTTTGTTTTAGAATATCATAATTAAAAAGTTTTTCTGTAAAGCATCAGATTCCTTACAAAAATATATGATATGACACTTCTAAACTTATTTGGAGGAAAATAAAGGTGTTCTTTTTTCCTAGCGTAAAACAAACATTTTTTTCCCCCAAACGCTCTATTATACATACGTATGTACATAAAGTATAGCCACAGAATCAGGAAAAAAAATAAAAAACTTTTATCCACTATGAAAAATAGATCCAAATGTGAGCTTAATTTTGTTCCTCTTCCTTGGGTGTGAAGTACATAGAATCAATGAACAATTTTGTTAGATCACTAACAACGCTACGATCAGGCAACTTTTGGCTCATTCCATACAATGCAAGCTGTAGAGGGAGAGATTAATTAGTATATAAGATATTTATATGATATTGTTTTCATGAAAATAAATTGGAAGAATATCAAATATAATATTTACCCGTCCGTCAGCTGACTCATCTTTGCTTCCTTTTATTTTCTCCAAGATATTTCTCACATCATTTAAAAATGAATCAGCAATCCCTGGTTGTGTATGTACATATGTAACACACAAGTGTATGGCAATAGGAAATTGCAGAGCATTCAAGTTCCACCCTTTTGCTGTTAGGCCCTCGGAGAGTAGATAAATATTGAATTTATCAGAGCCAAGAGCAATTACTGAAGTACCTGGTGTGCCAAAAATAAAGAGACCATCCATTTTTCGTAATCTGCAATCAAAACGAATAATGTTTCATGTAGACTTTGAATAATAAATCTGTTTCAGATACAATTACAATCTCGTGTTCTATTTAACGAGATGAAATATCAGGTGTGTCATTCTGAAGTTAAATATGAATAGACCAATTGCGCTTGCAAGAAACGTTTTGAAATCAACTCACTCTGATTCTATATATTTAGTAGTTTCAATTATTTTCTTTGCCGATGAAAGATAACCATCGTATCCAAAATGCATCATTGCTGCCCAGCAAGCCGCAATTATTCCACCAGCACGTGATCCATTAATAGTTGGCGAACCATAAATACCACCTGGCCAATCGGTTGAAATTGTATATTGATGATGCCTGTATTTTTTTTCTCGATAGAGAATAACAGACGATCCTTTCGGAGCATATCCATACTGCGAAAAAAACATTATTTCCATTGCTCATAATTTTCCGATAAATTCATAATGATGAATTAATTCATTGGATTTGATGAATTCTTAAAAAAAACACAATACCTTGTGAGTGTCTGCAGAAATACTAGTGACTCCACGCAATTTAAAATCAAATGGTGGCACAGGAAACCCAGCGCCAGGCATGAAGCATAATAAAAATCCACCAAGGCATGCATCAACATGTACTGGAATGTTGTATTTCAGTCCTAACTCAGAAATCGCTTCAATATCGTCGATAGTTCCATATGGGAAATTCGGTGTTGATCCAACTAACTGAGGACAGTAATTACATTACAATATTGAACATATATTTTTATGAAGAATTTATTATCCAATAAAAAT
The DNA here is from genome assembly GCA_030523085.1 of Meteorus colon. Classification (NCBI taxonomy): domain Eukaryota; kingdom Metazoa; phylum Arthropoda; class Insecta; order Hymenoptera; family Braconidae; genus Meteorus; species Meteorus colon. The sequence goes on from JAPYZH010000050.1 coordinate 35,194, forward strand.
AAGTATTGTCAAGTCAGAAACTGATCTGCTTGATGTTTGAAATGAGAATAAATTTTATATTCAGTAAGAGTTCAAGAACACTTTTTCCCAGTCGTAACTTACCATAATCGTGTTCTTTGTTATAGCTCGTTTCATTGCTTTAATACTAACAGTATAAGTACTTGGGTCGATAGGGACAACACGAGTTTTAATCTTCAAATATTGAGCAGCTTTATCAAAGGCACAATGCGCTGTGACTGGTATGATCATTTCCGGATATTTAATGCCTTTCTCTTCTCTAGCATAATCTCTATATGCTTTACATGCCAATAGAATGGATTCTGTTCCTCCAGTTGTCATCTGGATATAACAGAACAATCATGTTATTAATTTCAATTTTTCATTATTCATCATTTTCGTTACATTGTGAACGCGTCCTAACGTGGACAGAATGCTATAAAAACACAACTTATGATTTTTATCAATACAAAAACAAATTAAACATACAGTCCCACATGATGAATCGTCACCGTGAAATAAACGACATGAAATTCGAACTACTTCAGCTTCCATTTTGCAGACTCCTGGGAAAACGTCAGGATGAAGTGGATTTGTATAAGAAGCAAGTCCATAAACTCTGGCCATCAATTCAATGAGCTTTTCATCATGTCTGTAAACAGTGCCAGATACTTTCCCATTCTGCCAATCAAAATCACCTGGAGATCAAATGTATTTTCACCTAATTAATTGTCAATTCATAATATATACTCCAGTTCAATACTGACCTATCTTAACATATTTTGTTATAAGTTCAATCACTGAATCATCTTCCAAGCCATGTCTAGGAAGACTTGTAATAAATTCCACACCCTTCAATCGCGTCATTGTCTCTTTTTCAAAAGTATCATTCAATATATCCAATTCTTTTTCAATTTTCTCACGCACCGACGGTATATATCGAGCCAATCTGAATATTTGCTTCTTTCCACGTTCATATAAACTCTCATCTTGGCGACAAAAATTCCAAACCCAAACCGCTCCAAGCACTGAAGACGTTGTTATCGTAACAATTTGCCATGGCTCTTTTTCCTTGAAAGTATCATTGATAAGTCCTTTAACTGAATCCATATTTATTTCCCACTGAAAAATAAACTTTAATTATAAAAATTGTCGTTTATAATTACTCTACTGCGGATTGTAACAAGAATGCTCCAGACATTTTATGTATATAAATATATGTGGATATAACAATAGTCTTTCGTGCTAGTTAATAAATTATATAGAAACTAATCAGTATCAGTGGAAATCGCACCACATGGACTTTGTCTAAAAGAAGTCTTGTTCAATCAGAACATCAATAACTGATCAAAGATTAGCCGACTTAGATATGATATCAAAAATATGAAATGTGAAGGACAATTTTTTTACGATAGAAAATGAAGTAACAAAAACGAACAAAAAATTCATATGGAAATGATGAGCAAGGATGATTCTATAATTTAAACACATACGTAGTATTAAAACCAAAAAATATTCAAAAGTGAATGGAATTAATGTTCAAATGATGATTAATAAGAGTTCCCCGTTTCAATTAATGAAGTGACAACATTAATTGATGGGGCTGTTGATGATTATTAGGCATATCAATAGATAGGTATGTATACGCATGAAACTTGATGAGGACGTGAAATTTGACCTTGGTCTAACACAACACCAAAAAAACATGAATGTTAGAGAGGGGAATTTTCGTTTAGTCATGCAACGCATTTTTTTTTTTATCTGGAACTTTCCTTAATTGTTGATAAAGAATTAGAATACTTCGTCAACACATGATTATCATTTTCGCTTATCTAACAGGCACCTTCGTTACCCTCATGAATGAATGATTATCCAATAGGATATTTTGCTTTGAGCTGTTGTATTGGAACTATTTTTTCAACATTTGAAAAAGAGTCAAAGTCTGTCTGTGATTCAGAAACAAACTTAATTCGATCCTTCAAACGCGAATTATATTTTCTCCATCTTCTCTCTGGTGAAACATCACTCACATTAACTACCCAAAAATCTAAAGTCAACCCCAACTGCCAACACCACAAGGGATAAATGAATAGATGACAACTCTAAGAGCAAATGAGTCTCACAAAAGCAAGAACGACGCAAATTTCATCACTCAATATTCAAGCTGCTTCTCTTGTACCTGAGGAGCAGTGATTGAACTTGTTAGTATTCATCACCACCAATATAATCCATATTTTTACTTTAAAATTCATGAATGCAAAATGAGCTTAAATTCATCACATAGCAGAGTTTTGTATTACTATTGTTCTACATACCTTGAATTGTGTTTAAATGCGTCAGAATGAAAGATCCAAAAATGTAATCCTCGAGTAATCTCACATCTTCGTTAAAATCCGCAGGCGAACAACAACTTGTTGACGATAATTTAGAGTGGAGGTTCAGAGTAGGGAGTGATGACTGTGCTGCCCCTGAGAAATCAGGAAATCACCATAATTTACAAAGAACTGAACTATGAACGCGCCAACAATTTGAACTACTATATTGAAAAAGATTCTCTCAAAGTGGAATTGTTCTTTTGTTTTATGATGAAATAAATTTTGTGAGAAAATGATCTTGTTCTGTATTCGACCAACACGATTCCGGTCCATATAAATTGAATCTCGACAATCCGATTAGGAAATTCTACTATCAGACAAAACTTCATTCCATACAAGCATAAATGTCTTGAAAACGAATTTTCCTCAAAAATATTTTATAGATTATCTAGTTGCAATCCTGCATGGAATAAAGTCATTATGAATTCAAAGGAACATCTGAAACATCTTCCACAGATAATTCGTTCATTCAATATGTGATGATAGCAATCAACATTGCGAATTTATTTCTCATGGATCAAGTGAACTCAGTATGGTGCTAATTGTGAATTACTGATACCCCTTGGTGTTTCCACAATGAGCTCCACATGCATTGAACATTAAAAGCGATTGAAATCCCGATGAATTATACCTTGAATTAATGGAATGCTATTGTTATTTCACGATGGGAATTCAAAATCGAGTGACAACAACTATTCAAGATGAATCATTTTTTAATGCTTTCAAACCCGAATTTCAAATCAAGGTCATCCAAGGGCACCCCAAACATGTTTAAGAATATAATCATATACGTAGAATGCGAAATTATGAATCATAGATGAAACAATCGCGGAAAGTGAGGTTAAGAACTCCTAAAGTCATAACCAATAATTCCCTCAACCTCTATCATGTTTCATCAATGTATAAAATTGTAAAAGAAAGTTTGTGTTCGTTTTGATATGGATAAAAAAAATCATCATGTAACATATCGAAACTCGAAATATGCCACCCATGTTATGTATCTAGTGAGAAAACCGCAAGGTTTTTTTTTCAGTTCAGTAACTGACTAATCTAACAACATGCAAAATTTATTACATCGAATCTGCTTTACCGATCATTCGACAACGCTGATTGGGTAGTTCAAAAGTATTGAACAGTATGAAAATATGAAATTAGTTAGGTTATGATTGATTCAATATTGTGCATACAACCTCTTACAGTAAAAAAAACCTTTTTATCAATAATAATTAATATATATCGATTAGTCATTATTGGAATACTATTCAAACTTGATTTGATCAGATCAGTACTACGTAGCCAATCCCAATCGAGATTCTCAGCCAACGATTGGTTGGATTTATGATTTCTCATTTTTGTTTCCTAATATCTGCCAATTGCACTCAGATTTCTCCAATCTCCACAATCATTTTTACTGTCGATAAAGCAGTGAAAGTACAACAGAAAACTCAATTGACAACAATACTGCTCAGTAGATGGCATTACATTTATTGTCAGCATCTTACTCTAACTATTATTTCATCATATCTGTATTTTTTCCTTTCAATGAATACTTACTCAACTATTAATTTTCCACGATGACGAACGAGATTTAGAAAAAATTTATAATCTGATAAATCATCCAACAACCATTCATACCATAAAAAAATTACAATCATCATAATTATCATTGTGTGAGTCAATGTTAATATGTATCATGAAAAAAAGTTCACATATGTGGTGTTATCTCCATATATAATTTGCTATAGAAGGAAAAAAATGGTATATACAAGGAGTACGCTCCGATTTTCTTTTTACCATAGCCTACTTTCTTGTACGTAATCAGATCGTTGCACTAGCTCGCAGACTAATGTATTATGTTGCCTCTATATTCAATTAAAAAATGAAAATACACTGATATTTATTCAGAAAGCATTTGAAAAAGACCCTGATAAACCTAATCTCATCTATTCACCAGGAAAAAGCATAAAAGTCCAATTGATAAACGAGGAATTTCAGGAGAAAGCAGAAGAGTTTATCACAAACAACATTTTTAACAGGAATACTATTTCGCAATCCTTTTCCTTTTTTTCCTCGTGATTATAACCAAAAAAATTGCATATTTATCCAGAATGCTCAAATATTTTTTGGAGACAAATCCCCAAGGGCTTTTTGTCTATGGTACCTGCGCCCAAGTAAGCTGTGGGGCCGTTAAACTTGTGACCTCCACGACATTGAACTTGACACATCGATTCGAGAGGAGAGTGTAAAGCGCAAGGCCATGCATTCACCAAGTTCCTCAGCCAGCTCTCTCTTCCAGACAACTTCGTCTTTCTTTTCATTTTTTTTAATTACGGGTTGAAATCGATTGTAAATATATGTATGGAGTACCATCGTTCATAACGGAACTTGAATTCGATGGAAAACCCAAAGTATCTCTTTATCGTAATTTTGTTTATCCACTAATTCCATTTTTCTCACATCATTCAGGGTCAATTACACTACTACGAAGTAGTCCAATAATCTCATAAACTTTGTGACGAGGCCAACATTAATTTCACCATGACTTTTCGAAATTCTTCTTCAATTCAAATTGGTTAGTTGGAAACCGAACTCTAACAATATTTAATTAAACTCTCTTGTCGTTCACACAACATGGAATGCATGTCAAGTACATAGAATTCATCTTCCATTTCATGAACAATAAAATTCCAATAACATCATGAGAATCCAAACATTAATACCACTAATTTCCTGCAAGTACATACGTCTCCAAAAAATTCGAGCAAAATTGTTCCGAATCTCGTGCGACCTCAATAAAAAAGATGATAATTAAAGTCTTTCTACTGCTGACATCTTAAAGTGTACATTCAGCGTATCATAAATTCCGTTTCTTATTGCATACAGCATAAATATCACAAAATCTTTCCCAAGAACTAAAAAAAGAAACGACCTTTTTCTTCTATTCATTATTCATAATCAATCGTACAATTCTCTACGTCAATAATCATTAAATTAATGACATTTTCAAAAATAATCCTCCATTAAATTATGCAAATATACAAAAACATTCAAAAAACAAGTGAAAATGATAAAAAGCCGGATATTTTTTTTCATTCCATGAAGTATTATGAAAAAACTTTTGTGTAAAAACAGAAAAAGACACAAAAACTCATTGAAACCTTTTGACTTGATGTTTGTTTTCTGATGACGTCATTGACTTAAAATTCCGGTCACATATACATGACAATTCTATATTTAGCATGTAATGATGATTGTGTATGCCGCTGCACATTCATGTAAGTATCCAATAGTAACATATCATGTAGCAGTAATGCCTAGTAGTATTAATAATAATAGTGGTAGTACACATGGGCGAAGATAAGAGCTAGGCCGCTGTTAGACACTCCGACATCTGTCCTGAAATCTCAATGGTCAGTGCACACTCTCTCCTTGACCTCGACGACCATACAAGGCGTACGTGGCCTTGCATAAGGCTCTCTACGTGTCATTGGCATAACGATTTGTTCAATAATACACACACACCCACACAAAATGAAGATACCATATATATGTATATATATTTATAACTCTATATAATTTGTATATGTAAACATTCAGTGATGTGTCAATGCCATCATATATGTGATTAGTCATCGCATATATTTATTCGTTACCAACATTTATTTTTCCTACTTTCAGTCACTGGAACTATTTTAATTACGTTGATAATATTGTGGTCATTAACCACATCGATTTTTCAGATTATATTTCTCAGATATTAATTGAAATTCAATAATCATTACGCTATTTTGTATATGTTTTTGTGCTTTTCTTTTGCCTTTCAACAACACGAAATTGAGATTTATTGATCACTCTGTTAGAAATTGGATGAACGATACGAATGTCTATATTTGGACTGTTGGACTTAATGACAAATGTTTTAAGAAATTTGGAACAAATGACTTTAATGATTTTTAGTTGGAAATCTACTTGTTCCTATTTATTAATGTGTCGATTTGTTTTTGGAAAACATGATATCATGAAGACACTTAATGGACATATCAATTTTTTTTATATATTCACTTGTACGAATAATTCCAATTCAAACAATTGGATTCAAACAACATATATGTGATTATTCAAATTTCATTTATACATAAATGAAAATATATATCACAAAAATGCATGTAACATATCTAGAAGCTGTCTATGTTCGTTTATGTATTACATTCAATATGTATTCCACGAAAGGAAGCATTAGCTTTTGGCAATAATCAATAAATGGTATTATGAGACTTTATACCATAGTCGTACAATGAACGCTTTCTGCTGAATACATTTAATGTATTCCAGAGAGATAAGTACAAAAATGTAGAAAATTCTCTTTTTCTATAAGACCATTAAAATTATTATGCGACACACAACAATTTGTGTCATCATCCATTGAAAATTCGTGTCAATGTTTCACGTACCATAATTCCTTGAGCAATTCATCAATCTGCATCAATTAGAATTAAATTGATAACTTGGGAGTTATCTAAATCATTTCTACAATCATAGTTCCGGTTTGGAGATCCTGCACACGTATGAATCATTCATCTTATATTTGCAATTACGTAATGGTGATTTGTCAAGATGTATGAACACTGAATCCCTCATCTTAATTCATTCGGAAGTAACGGCTGAATAATACCATCAATAATGATAACAATGATAGATCAATATCTATACAAATGTGCTGTAATGAAAAGAATGTCAAATATAATATGAATATTCACCTTGAATAGTTTCTCATTAACAGATAAGAAACTTCTGATCTAGAATGATTACGTGACATTTTTGGAATGCTAAAAACGCTGAGTATTGTGAATATATGGAAAAACACTCCCGTTGTCACACAATCTGTGCTGCTGCCTTCTCATCGCAGGACAATTCGTTGTTGGAGTACATATGTGCTTATCATATGAGTCATACACATATGAGACATCGTCGTCACTGCATATGTTCCCCCTCTGCACATTCCCTTCTTCCATCGTCCATTTTGAGTCAGCAGCATATTATACAACTTTATATTTCGTTATTAATATGATTCATCATCAATGAAAATCCATTTTCAATTTTTGTTTCTGCGAAATTGATCTATGTGAAGTTTTGATGATTGTTGTATCAATTTTATAATTTCTGTTATCATCGCGTTGCAATAATTTATGGAACTCCTCATTGCCATCACTATATTAAATTATTTATTTATTGTTACTTTCATTCCAAGTCGTCCGATGCAATAATTTTCCGTGAATGATTGCTGAATGCCACCCATCTGTTTGGATAATATGCAAAGAATATATTATTGAAAATGTTACATTTGCTTGTACAATACATCAAAAAATTGCGAAAACAACATAATATAAATATTTTATGTTTGTCAATTGATATTTTCGATTCCAACATTTTCATCGTCCATCTTCGAGTTTTCATTTTAATTCCACAGTAAAAAATCTAAGATTTTTCAAATTAATATAAACAACTCAACTTTGCCATTGTCATGTTGACCGAGAATGCTAAAGAATAAATGAAAAAATAATGATAACAGATGTGTTATCTATTATCCATGAAAAACATTGAAGAAATTAAATACCTAATGACCTGAATAATATTTATATCAAGTACATGGCAATCAAGTAATTAAGATGAACTATGTATACCATTGACATCATTTTTATTTTGGAAATATGTCCAATTACGATCGCCTATTCTTGATTGAGAGCAGTAAGATAAAAAAGGAAAAATATAGGTGAAATAAAATAGGTTTGTCTGATGACCAATTTGTCCCTGTGAGTGAATCGCCAGTATTTATAGATAAAAATATATGCATACATATATGTATACGTATTGCCGGGTACAATACAAACAAAAATCGTTTCAATGTCTTTGACAGTTAGTCAGTCTGGAAACACTACATAGCAGTATATATATATATAGATTGAACGTATAGCGTGTGAGTATAGTATACCTTCCGGAGACATATAACTTGTCTCTATCTCACTTTATACCAAAGCCAATCTATCTGTCCTGTTTCAACCGCTCATATCTCGTATAGTACAGTTTGAAGCGGCATTTGGAGAACTACTTGCCTGCGGGTGGCACAACCAATCAGAGCGCCGCTCACGTTTTATGCCCATATATGGCAAGGGCCTCTGAAAATGTGTGTTGGTGGGGGCAAGGAAGTATGGACGAGTCCATTTTTGTTCAACTGCGAAGTAGGGGCGTCAATTGGATAAATAACTAAACTATTCATGGTTAATTCTTATTTACATGAATGATTTGCATCAACATAACCTATTACCTGTATTTAATGATACTGGACAAAATGGCAATACTCATTATATTGAATAATTATGATGAGGATTATATTCAATTATTTGTCCGTATGTTATAGACAATAGCGCAGGTCATAAGGGGCCCCCCCTAAACGACATAAATCCACCGACCGTACCTCCAATAGGGCAGGTCCATAAGTTCAGCCCGGTCTTTGGCGATTCAACTCGTGTCGTCGCTAGAGTCTCGATTCTCGTTTCGTCTCGTCGCGAGTCAATATAGTTCCTCCATTCTCTCATATTCACCACAATTTTTCTATTATAAAATAAATAAATTACGCACCAAGCGTATTCACATTAAACTTGCGTCGTTTACTGAGGTGAGTACCTAATTAACATGAAACTTTGGGGTAATTTGTAGTAATTATTGCGTATGCTGAGTTGGAATTTGTGACCGGCGTTTGGAAAGCCGGGTGGTTGTGTGACCGCCATTACAATAGGGCGTTGCTCTTACAGCTCCAACTCAATTTCATCTATTCAAATCAATATATTTTCTGGTTTTATTGCTATTTGGTGTTTTATCATTTCATCTACGAATTCATTCACTTGACTTTTCTCTCGCTATTAATTCCTCTTTCTTGGGACATCGACAGGTGGTACTAAAGCAAGTGGTTTCTTTCTCTTCTTTCCTGCTTTCATTCTGTAAGCATTCGCTTGTTCTCACGTGATACTATTTTAATCTTTATCCTATAATTAGAACGCGTGTGAAATTCTCTACATAACCTTAACCTTATTATCGTCTCGTTCGAAATAAATCCAACCGACATTTTAATTTGAAATAAGTCCGGTCACATATTATTGGCCAACCATTTTTTGGTTTCTTGGAATATCCTGGGGAAATGAAGAGGGGATATGAGTGAGGGGAAAGCGGAAAGAGATGATAAGAATTTACTCTTTTTTTCCCTGAATTTATATTTTTTGTAAAGATAATCTGGCGGACAAGTATGCAAATTTACACTCGTGATGAAAAGCGTTGATTTGATTTTTCATTTTTTCTTCGGAAAAATGAAAAATGAACAAAGTTTACTTAGTTTAAATTTGATCATTAACAATATAGATATAATGAGGGATATTCGTTAGCTGGAAGCCGTTGGAAACGCCGGCAGAGGAGAAACGTTGCCAAGACGTATATATATATGCGAATGAAGCGTCGATATGGGAAGTTGGTAGAGGGGGATGCACTGATAGAGGGGATCAATCCCTCCGCGGTAGTCAGTTGCCTTATATGGTAAAGAAAGCCAGGATTGGACGAGGGGGTCCTGCCCTTATTGGCGGAAATGGTCAATGGTGGGAGAATGCGCTGTCGTTCTTGTTCGTATAATAGTGTTACACTCGTCGTTCTCAGCTACATTCTGTGTTTGGTGCTTGCGTTAGTAGGATTCGTGTGTAAACGTGACTTGACGTGTGACTTTTACGGTGATCTCCGTAATAAAATAGTACATATTATTTATTTAATATAATGTAAGTTTTTGTTTTTGCTTTTTCTTTATCTTCATCGGGTTTTTAATTTTTTTTAAATATCATTGGAATTAAATGGAACGAGGGTGCTCACATAGGATACTTGGAATTGTGTGTGAAAAATAATGAGCACATCTTCATTTGATTATTTTTCTTAATGAAAAATATTGAATGACATTAAGTTTTGGTTCTTCATTCATTTGGATTTTCCGGCGATTTCAATTCCTCTGCGAAATGCCTTTTTTTCGTCGGAGTATTAATTATTTGTGGCTCCACGAAATGCAATGAAAATTATTCGATTCGATCATTGCGTAGATATAAAGGACAGTTGAAGTGTAAATTTGTTTTACCTGTGAATAGGCGAAAAATATTGAAAGAGAGATACATATAGATATGGGATGATAGCGACTAGGGCGGGGCTGGGTGCGGTTCTTTAGGAATCAAGCGTGACCAACCACTTATCGTCGTCGGTCATCTTTCTTACGTGGCATTCATCACATTCCTTCGTCATAAACCACCACACAACTGAATAATAAAGAAATAACTCGGCTTTTTTTCAAATCTTTTTTTTCTTTTCTTTTATTTTTTTGATTTATTATATATGAAACTAGTGATAAAATTGGTTGATGAATGAATTGAAATTAATATTTGTTTTATCTTTCAATTGTTTTGCAGATATAAATTAAAACAGACAAGATGTGTGACGAAGAAGTAGCAGCACTCGTCGTTGACAATGGCTCCGGTATGTGCAAGGCTGGATTTGCCGGCGATGACGCACCTCGTGCCGTATTCCCCTCAATTGTTGGTAGGCCAAGACATCAAGGTGTGATGGTTGGTATGGGACAAAAGGATTCGTATGTTGGTGATGAAGCGCAATCAAAGCGTGGTATTTTGACGCTTAAATATCCAATTGAGCATGGTATTGTCACCAACTGGGATGATATGGAAAAAATTTGGCATCACACTTTCTACAATGAGCTTCGTGTTGCACCAGAAGAACATCCAGTTCTTCTTACTGAAGCCCCACTCAATCCCAAAGCCAATCGTGAAAAGATGACGCAAATTATGTTTGAAACATTCAATACACCTGCAATGTATGTTGCTATCCAAGCTGTATTGTCATTGTATGCGTCTGGTCGTACAACTGGTATCGTTCTCGATTCTGGTGATGGTGTTTCTCACACCGTACCAATTTACGAGGGTTATGCATTACCTCATGCTATTTTGCGTTTGGATTTGGCTGGTCGTGATCTCACGGACTATCTCATGAAGATTCTCACCGAGCGTGGATACTCCTTCACTACAACCGCTGAACGTGAAATTGTACGTGACATCAAAGAAAAATTGTGCTATGTTGCTCTTGATTTCGATCAAGAAATGGCTACTGCTGCTTCATCATCTAGCTTGGAAAAGAGTTACGAACTTCCTGACGGTCAAGTAATTACCATTGGTAACGAGAGATTCCGTTGTCCCGAGGCATTATTCCAACCTAGCTTCTTGGGTATGGAAGCCAGCGGCATCCATGAGACTACATACAACTCAATCATGAAATGTGATGTTGATATCCGTAAGGACTTGTATGCCAATACCGTTTTGTCTGGTGGTACCACCATGTACCCAGGTATTGCCGACAGAATGCAGAAGGAAATCACTGCACTTGCACCATCCACCATGAAGATCAAAATTATTGCACCACCTGAGAGGAAATACTCCGTATGGATTGGTGGTTCAATTCTTGCTTCACTATCAACATTCCAACAGATGTGGATCTCCAAGCAAGAATATGACGAATCTGGTCCATCAATCGTCCACAGGAAGTGTTTCTAAACGGTGTCAATGCGAAGATACACCATTACTCCTATTTGCATTACCTCCCGTCAAATATCAATTAATTTTTGCATACAATCATCATCTATCACATCATTTTGCTCGAATTCATCCCGATCAATTGCCGGGAGTAATTTTACAATATTCGAGATATGGGAGAGAAAAAGGAAAGAGAGAGATATTAATCAATACACTGATGGTGAATCATCTCTCGTTTATAATTTTTCTCGTGAGCTTCTATTTAGTAGAGATGACAAATTTTACTCGTTCATATGACGCCAATTTTTTGAGAACCTGTTTCTTTCATTTGTTCATCTTTGAGAAGAAAAACTAGATGTATGTTGTAAGTTCTTGAACTGCAATCCATTCCACTTGTCTATTACGTTTTTTCTTCACAAATATTGGAATTTCACAGATTTTTATTTTATTGTGTCGATCTTTTTCTTGTTTTTCGCATTCAAATACGTTCCATTGTGTTCTACAATATTACTTTGGACATTTGTACTTTGCATTCCACAAGACATTCCCTTGGCGTATAAAAATGCTTCATTTTCGAGCGATGTCAGGGCCTCATGACTTATATACTGTTCTCCAATGTGTCTATTATTACCATTACTATTATTATTTTTTTACATATAAATATACACTAGTATTACCATCCATTAATTATACATCATGTCAGTAAAAAAAAAGGAAAAAAGTAAATGAAACGTGAAGAAGAAAAAAGAAAAAATTGTCAAATGTAACGACGCTGTTTGGACGAATATTCGAAAAATAAGACTCTGAATTGGATTCGCTCAAACTACTTTTCACCAAATTGAAATAAGCAAGTGAAATAATAATTAAGATTTAAAAAAAACACAGAACATTGAGAACACGATTTCTATTCTGCAAGCGTAGCCAAAGTATTATAATTTATTCCCACTTGTAATTGTGCGATTTCTATTCACGTACACAATTTAAAGTATTACTTTAAATTTTATGGGATAGCCAAATAAAAAATCTTTGGAAAATAAATAATCCAGAGTAGATAACGATATGTCATGATTCCTGAGATTCCTTGTTAATGTAAGCAATTCCTTTATGCACGTTCCTTATTGCAAATCATCAGAAATAAGTTTTGAATTTATTCATAAACATTTGAATCTTGGTTGACTAATCAATTTTTTTCCTTCAATTCTCCTGCTAATTCTGTAATTTTGAGCATAAAATGTTGATGATAATCATTTAGAAAATAGAATAAATTCATTCGCGTTTCACAACATTCGCATTGTAGATTTTGTACCGTTCGATGTCAATGAATGTATCCTATTATGATGTGTGATGAATCTATGGGTAATTATTCTAAGAATTAGGTTTATATTTTCCAATTCAATAAAATTATTTTCAATGAATGGTCGTCGAGATGCCAATCCATAAAATAATCCTCTTCACAATATCATTCGCGAATCATCCATAGTAAATGCATAAAAAGCAAAACAATGATAAAACATACTTATCTGTAGAACTTTATTAGTATTTCATTCTCATGATGTGTAACAATTTTATAAACATTTATGTAAATGCATTTATATCACATTTATGAATTATTTGTAAAATAACGGTAATAACAGCGCTAACAATAACAAACAGTTATTACAATAACAGCATTTTTTATTCCATCCCATTATTAACTATCAATTTCTTATAGATTATATATTTATCCTTTTTTTTTTCGTTTGTATCTGTAAATTTCTCTATTCGTGACTATCATATTGGCATTAGCTAATTATATCTATTTACAGTCTCATCAAAGAAATGAAATTGCAATGCAATATTTCCTGGTTGTATTATGTGTAAATCTGCACATACATTTAAGAAATTCTGTATGCAAAAAGAACGTAGAATGAACAAGAAAGGACAAAGATTTATTTGTATTTTATTCAATATTGTATAGTAATACTGCCATAAGTGCATTGAAAAGCATTGAAAACAGTCACAAAGTGGGGGTACAATTTACGCACCCTCTGGCTACAGCCTACACTGTATGATAAGAAAAAATATCGCCACGTATTTGCAATTGTTATTAGCGATTGCAATAATTGAAATTTATGGTTATAAATAATAGAATATTCATGACAATATGCCCGAATTGAATGGAATAAGACAGTATTCCACTGGGGTGAGTGAATATTATTCATTCTCTTTCATTCCAATGTTCAATCGTATCTTATGCGTAGCAGATTGCACATAACCTCAAATGTCGATTCGAATGTAGACAAACTAAACAATATGTGAATTACTTTGTGTAATGATGTATTAATGCAACTATGAGATGAATTATGGCAACCAGTTCATTAATCTTGGTTCATGTTCGTTCTCATGTAGTTTTTTGGCGATGGATAAATTGATCCACGAAATAAAAATTATCCTGGTTGATTCATTCTGGAGAATTTTTTGAATCAACCTTATGAATCATCTGTTTGAATTTATATTTATTGATATTCCATTGCAAAGAGATGATTAAATATTTCCGGATTTTTAGAAGATATTCTTCTAGAGGTGATTCACCTGTTTGATTAAGAGTATGAACTAGTTTATCAGTCAGATTGTTCAAATGTGAGCTGAATTTGATACTGATGCAACGGTTACCTACTTCGGTTTGCAGGATTTAGAGGATATTATTAGAATTTGAGAAATTTTATATGTATGAATCATACAGTTATTTATTTACCCATTATTGAGTAAAATACCTCATCAAAAAATTGTGTTATTTAAATTCAATTATCCATATCAGTGAGAGTCTATGGTCATAATGATTAACATTTTGGCTAAACTTTCTCCCGAAAAAATTCCACAAAAATATTACTGCAGGAGGGAATGTCTCAACTGTAGAAATTCTATGAAATCGTTCAATTTTTACTCATCCTCAATTCAAAATTTCACTATTACCCGATACGCTAGAGATTTGATTCAGAGGTATTTTTCGAAAGTCTCGAATTCGTTCTATTTACTTTCTTATATTGAACGAACATTTACAGGGATCAACGTTGAATCTGATCTGTTATTTTGATTCTGATATCACGCGTTTCTCATGAAAAATTGGAACAGATCCCTGATGTATTAATATGACACACTAGTTAAAGTTATTAAGCTATTAAAGTTATTGAACTCAATTGCTTTCAATATACTCGTTTGGTCTCACACACATTATTTATTTATCAATACATCTAATTTCCCAACGTGATTGACGAAAATCACCTTTCAATTGTATAACAGATTGTTCTCTGCTATTTATGCTCGTAAATTTTCCAGAATGAAGGATGTTGCGTTTTTAAAATTCATAGCCATTGGAACTGTAGAATTTTTATGAGAGATTGTTTTGTTATATGTTACCCTAACTTTACAATAACACTGCAAATTTGTTTGTAGGTTGGAGCAATTTATATATTCAATTTAATTGTTGGAACTGGAGCATTAACTCTTCCAGCTGTTTTCAGCAGAACAGGATGGGCACTTGGAACTTTAATGATTTCGATTCTCGGCCTTATGAGGTGCGTATTGTATATATTGTTATCTTTAGCTTTAATATCCAAATGCCAATCATAATTTAGCCCACATATCATGATTGACCTTCCAACTGGTTTTATTTTTCAGTTTCATTACTGCAACATTCGTCATAGAGTCAATGGCTTCGGCGAATGCAATTGTTACTTGGCAACGAATGCAAAGCAGAAGGCGGGTAAGTTTCGTTGAACTGAAAAATAAGGAATGAAAATGGTTTAGATAAATATTTATTTCTATAATCCGGGCATGATGCTTTGAAGTAACAAAGAATATATCATCAGTCTATGGGACACATAATTTGTGATGCATATTTTTTCTCTACTAGGCGTTGCATGATTTCTTTTAAATATTTTTCACATTTTCATAATTTAAGCTTTTCATACTCTGGCTAATTTGCTACCAAATTCATCGGTGTCATGAAATATCGTTCATTTGCTCATGACCCGAATAAATTTAGTCCATTTCATATTACTTCAGTCTGCACTTCCGATTAATTAAATTACAGCCTGGAATTATAAAATGATTTGCATTATGTTTCATTCTTTTGTTTGTCTAGGAGCTGGCATCGTTTGGGGAATCTGAGCCGTCCAATTTAGATTCAGAGGATACACCTTTAGTTGTTCAACGTGATGAAGATAGTCCTGGTCATGCAGACATCACCTCTAGATACTTTCTTATAGACAATAAGATAGAAATGGGTGAGATGGCATCAATATTCTTCAATAAATATGGCACAACATTATTCTACATTTGCTTAGCCACATATTTGTATGGCGATTTGAGTATTTACGCAGCAGTGATCGGTAAATCAATGTTGGACATTGCTTGCACTTATCGTCCTGCGAATATTACATGCAACGAAACAATACCCGATACTGAAAATTGTTGGGAAGGCGTCCACATTTCTCGAGTCAACGCTTATCAAATATTTTTGGTGAGGAAAATTTTTTCTTCCTTTGTCTACTTTCCTCATATCTTTTTCAAATTATATCTTGTGGCTGAAGTGGCAAAATTTTTATATGCTATGAGTTACAATGTCAAGATATTAAGAAAGTATGAAATATCATTGTTCAGTATTTTCCTTATTTCTTTCAATGGAATAAATCCTGGATAGTAAAAGGATGAAAATGATTCATACTTCAGTTTCAGTCACGTGATATCTATGCACATATTGATTTTAATCTTTATTTCTTCTTTCTAGACAACGTTTGTTAGTGTACTTGGTCCTTTCGTATTCTTCGATGTACAGAAGACAAAATATCTCCAATTAATAACGTCGGCGATGCGATGGTTTGCATTTGGGATCATGATTATTTATGCATTGAGAATTCTTATCGTGTCCGGAGCCCAAGGTTCACCACCGGCTGTTCATTGGCTCGGTAAATTTTATCATATCTTAACGGAAAGTGATAGTATGCACAGCAAAAACCCAGTAAAATAGTTGAACAACTTAGAAATATAATGTTATGATGAAAAACTTGCACGTTTCAGGTGTTCCTGGGCTGTTAGGTACTTGTGTTTATTCATTCATGTGCCATCACTCTTTACCTGCATTGATAGCACCTATTGCCGATAAATCAACATTAAACCGATTTCTTCTCTTTGATTATATTCTAATTGCATCGTTTTATTTATTATTAGCACTGACTGGAGCTTTTGCATTTAAAAATCTTGATGATTTGTATACACTTAATTTTGGACCTACTAGAGCTGGTGACTGTTCAAAAAATACTAATGTGTTCTTGATCATAATAGAATACTTTCTCGCTTTATTTCCAGTATTTACATTGTCTGCCAGTTTTCCAATAATTGCAATCACACTGAGAAATAATTTGCAATCACTTTTTCTTCCAAATTCGAGGGATTCCAATTTTTGTCTAAGAAAACTTGTGTTTCCAGTCATGGCTTTGATCCCACCGTATATCATAGCAATGACAGTGCAAGATTTGTCGACTCTCGTTAAAATAACTGGTTCGTATGCTGGAGTAGGAATTCAATATTTGGTGCCAACATTTTTAGTTTACTGTGCTAGAAAAAAGATAAATACTATTGGTCTCGTGGTGGAAAACGAATTTGCTAGTCGATTCACCGGAAGATTCTGGATTGTTTATGTCATTGTGTGGGCGATTCTTTGTATGGATCTAGTGTCGGAGGATTTCATGACGGACCATATTGGTCCAAAATCATAATGACTATAGGAATATTAATATTTTTTGATAAATTGCATTTGAGCATTAATTTATCGTTCAGGGGTACACAAGACAATAACTCGCAGCGATTTTTCGCACACGAATATTGAAACATAGAATATTTACAAGAATATATATCTCCCGACTAGCAACAAAAATTATGTATCAGTACTGAGCCTTCTGGCAAGGAAAAAATGATAACATATAAGTTTTTTTTCCTGTGAATCGTTTGAAATTCTTAAAGGAAAGAATTGAGTTCATGAGCAGAATTCAGAATGCTGCATGATGGAACTCGCAACATATTTTCAATATGTTTATTGCAGATTTTCCAACGATTCACTTCCTTAGAAATCAAACTAATAGACCAATAGAAAAATGTTCAGATAATGATAGCTGGAAGTGAATTGTGATTCTTTCGGCAGCCTAAAATCAGTATAAAAACTTTTGAAATTATTGGAACAATTTTAGTACCAACAACATATTTATAATGAGAGAATCTATTTTTTGTATATTCCTTTAACTGTAACTGTGTATGGGTGCGTATGAATAACATTTTCTTTTAGATGACCCCAGGCGAATACAACAGAGGGAAAGAAAATCATACATCTCCCTGGTTTTCGAACCAAAAATTTTGGTGCATATCAAAAGGTACTTTTAGCCATGCGATATTCTTATATCCCAATTAAGTCCAGTTTTTTTTTTTCTTGAAGATTAACTATTAATGTTTTTTTTATTTTTGCACTATTCATTCATTTTACTCCTATCATTCGACTGATGTAATGTGAATATAGTGTATGTAATCATGTAGAATATAATCTGACTATGTAATAATATATTCTGACAAAATGAAAATAAAATAATTTTTTCTCGTTTTTAATCATTTGGCATATAAGTATTCCAACAATTTCACAGTACAAAATTAAATCAATAAATGGATGAAAATGAATAATAATATTTATATCCCACTTTATTGATTAAAATCATTATTCTCTTTTTTATTTTTTCATAGTAGTTGATACTTTCAATAAACTAATAATTAATTGACAAAGTTGGTTTGTCGAATAAATATATCAATAATTCTAATAAAGATAGATCCAACACAACCATTGATTTGATACTTTGCCTTTCAAGCTATTTCGATAGATTTATTCATTCATCATAATCTATATAGTCCTCGATGATTACGATATTATTTATATATGATTTTAGACTTCATCTTTTGTTTATTCCTTCCTTTTTTTCTTTGCAATCACTTATTTTACCACAGTCAGTCTTGTCTTATGTACTTAACACAGTGTTACTCTCTCAAGAGGATATACTAGTCATGAAGTCAATGAATCCAATTTCTTTAAGAATTCTCTTCAGCGAATCTATTCATAATCGTCAAACAATTAATTTTATATGCATCAAGATTGTTTGGATACATATAATAATATATAATTCAAATAACAATTTGTGAAATTTGAAACAGAGAAATAATGACGAGTAGTTTCGCTAGAAAAGAATTCCTAAAAAATGCTTTTTCTGGCTTCATGTCTAGGTATAACCGTTTGATGGTGCGTCTTTGGTGTTTCTGAAAAACTTGAATGCGAAAGTATTGGTTAATGATATAGTTTAGGCAATTAATGCTATCGCAAATGGAAAAAGAGAAGATTTTTGTTAGTTTATTTGAAGTTATTTGATGGGTAGAAAATGAAGTGAAGTGCCAGTGATTGGAGCGAATATAATCATCGTATTCGGGATGATAATTGCATATCAATAAATTACACAATAACCAGAACGAATGGAACATTTTTTTTTGGAACAAGAACTTAATTTTGTGGATTGAACTCAGGGTTCACTGTAGACATGATCAACATATTAGTTTTATCTGAGATAGAGCTATTTGACTGAACTGATAATACTAATGACAGTAAATGATAATGAGGAATTTCGATATGTATATTATAGCAATGACTTTACAAATAAAAATGGTTGATAAATTTCAATAAGTTGTGCTTTCGTTCTTAGAATAAGGACAAATTGATTCTTGGTGCTCAATACATTCGATAATAGGATCGTGACTGCTATCCCACATTCCTGGTCCACATTTACGACAAAGCCCCGTAAGTGTGCAAGGCAATCGATCAAGCTGACGAAATTGATGTAATAATCCACGTGCTTTTCGTAATATGATATTACCATCCATATACATTGATAGCGAACTAAAGTAAAGCAACATCTCGTCTGTCCGTAAATTTTGAGCTATTACATCATCGGCGTATACGCAAATTATTGCAAGGCAAAGGAATAAATGAAAATAATCTGTTAAATAATTCACCCAACAAGCTTCCCACATTATTAGTGCCATTTCCGAAGGGAACTCTCGCTTTAGACACCTGGAAAAGAAAAAGATTTTGTCAGGATCCAAAATCTTACGAATAATGAAGGAGAGAGAGTTTTTCGAGAGACTGACACATTGTGGTAAAAAACAACACTTACAATAAAATCCATCGGTGGCAGAACAGAAGCTCTAGAGCATCTGTGTGCTTCTCAAGATGATTGTAAAAACATGGTTCCATCACTCGAATGAGTTCACGAAGATAGCATAAATTTCTGTCCATATCCATGTCAGTTGGAGTACATACAGCAACGGAACGTTGCATGAGACCAGCAAAACACCAAAAAGCATCAATTTCTGAATTTAATTCTACAAGCAATGGTGCCAATAGATCAGACATTCCTTGCGTATAACCAAGCCGAGTATTATAAACAGCATAATTGAGTAAAATATTCTTCATGATAGGAATGTTTGGATTATTTTCACCAGCATAATATGGATTAGCACGATCGGTTCGTACAACATCTTTCTCAACAATACAAACGACATTGCGCCAGAATTGTTTTGCTTCATCTGGATTCATGTTGCACCGCAACATTTCAATTTCTTTGTACTCTTGTTTGCGTATTTCATCAATTTGTTCACGATCATCATATGTACTTTGATATGAATAACAGTGAAGAAGAAATGGCCACACAATCTTTCTCAACGCTGGCTCCAAGCCGCCAAAAAAAATTCCTCTACGAAGTGCAAGATCGTCCTCAATTTGTCCACGCTCATTTAATAAATCTTGCCATGCTAACGAGGTAATCATAGGCACTTGACCCTCTTCAGGATGTTGTTCATCACGGGCTACTTCAGGTTGACACACCATAAAATGTCTTGAAAAAGAGAAAACAACAATGGACAAGAGTGCAAAGTCTGGTAAAGTGAAAGACATTAGAATTGGGCCTTCCAATCACACATGATTACAATTCTGAACATTCACTTTCTCAGCACAGCTGTGAAGCTCATAGCACACCTCATGTACAGATTGAATGAATGATAATTGAAAGGTCCAGATATGATAATTTCAGTATAACTAAAATAGTTGAATAATTACCGATAAGGCAATGTGCCCTCATTCTCTGATGTCTGATCAGGCTGAGAATAAACAAGTTGATGCCATTGATGCAAAATTGTAGCAAGTCTATCCAATCCACCATGATGGAAATGTAATATTTTATATTGGCTCTCACGACTTGCAACAACAAGTTGCCCACTGGTGCATGCCGGATCAGCAAAAAAAAGTCGTAGTGATCGCATTTGACCAAGATCAACAGAAAATCTCCGACAACGATGGATACGTCTTAGGGCAATTGGTGAAGCTGTTGTACTTTCAGGAAACGTTAAATTGTGTTGTAGTGCCAATGATTCTGGCGATCTCATCCATGCAGGAAAGTCTTGATGGTCAGCAGACAAACTGTAGCATGAAGTCAAAGACACACTACGATTTTTCGATTGAACACCACCGCCACTGCTATCTATCATTGACGATGACGATGATGAGTCAATCGATCCTGAACGTAATCTATTGACATTAGGCGTTGCAGTTGCATCCCATACCAATTTATCTCCAATAATAGTTGACACTTGTTCATTAAGGGAATTATTAGAATTATGTGAGTTAAATGTTGTCATCAATTCAGGTGATGTTTCACAGTTAAATGACCCACCGGAACAAATTCTTTCACAATCCTGACAGTCAATTGGTGCCTTGACTTCCATACAAACATCACATTTATCAGTTGCATTCGTATTTGCTGGTTCATTAATTTTTTCATTCAATGATAATGACTGCTTTTCAATTGCCGCAGCAATATTTTTATTCGTCACAACATTTTCGAGTGTTGTTGGATGTTTACGTAATGTACTGTTTGGAATCCAACTGAGATGTAAGCTTGGTACATTGGTGTGTTTATCAAGTCGACATGTGATTGCCATATAGCCGGGATTATGAACAACATCGCAATGTTGTCGTATTAAACTTGGTGGATGTACACAAACATTATTTTTACAGAATAACGCTTCTCCATCTTGATAGAAGACACGTCCTCTGTCTGGAGTATTATCCCCTAATATATAATAGCTGGCTTTCTTCAATAGTGTTGGTAATGGCATTTCTTTAAATAATATCATCTGTCATACGTGGAAACGTTTCTTCCGCCTCTGCATATTCTATTCATGTTTTAATCATATGCAAACAATATGATTGCTTCATCAGATTAGGCATTTTCTTCTTCATATATTATTTTTTCCATAAACTTTTATATATCAACGATTAATTGACTTATGCACTTGATAAATAGTTATTTTTTCTTCACGATCGGTGAATAGTGTCAATGTGTATTCGACATACTTGATGCAATGTTAATATTGGAACAGTAATTGTCTTCAACATTGAAGGCACAATCATTGATATATCTCTGCTATTCACTGTTCCAATTCAATAATTAACTGAAACAAAAATATTGAATTGATAATAAATGATTGGTGATAAATTGGAGTTATTCAAGTACATACCTTACTCCGTCAAAGCGATTGACACCAAGAGCTCCATATGTTCCACAATATTTCTCCATAGATTTCTCTTCATATTTAATATTGATGTGTCTTTTTAATTGTATCATTTCACAGAACAATTGTTGATAACATAACTGTAAATTTTCAACACATACAATTTATAGACGTAAAGAAATTTATAATTGTACGAAGAAATGAAGTAGAAGAAATGTGTTGTTAATATGAAAGATATTCGTGATCTATGTATACGTGGGGCATAAGGTGCGCAATGGACAATGGGCATGTACAATAAATGCCCTTCAACAAAAATCAATATTTCCTTCCGATTTCCAGCAGTTGGTTCTCATACAGTATATGCATATATGTATTTTTACTGCTTCATTCTTGCAGTCATATGACAATTGGTCTTTTCCATCTGTGATTTGATTGTTTTATAATATAAAAGAAACATTCAATCAGGACGATTTTGTATATTCTCTAGTCGGACGGAGCATGATTTAATAAATGTATATTTAGAAGTTTATTTTACTTTCCGATAAGGTGAGTGAAAAGGAATAGAGTTCTATGTTACGTTGATTTTTATCGAGTTAAATTTGAATGAGTACCAATTTCTTATGCATACCTGTCTGAATTCAAATTTCGAATCCGTATCTACTCTATCATACGATAGAGTTCGAGAATTCGATGAAACTATGAAATGCCAAGGATTCGAATTTATGAAAAATCAACTGAACGCGAATATTTATCAACATTTTTTGTTTGGAGTTTGATGAAATGAAATTTTGAAAAATCATAAACACGTAAACTGCGATTCGATGCTAATGTTTAGTCGATGTCAACTTATGGTTCGCTCTGCCAGTTTTACTACAACCGCAACCACAATTCTGGTTCGTGTCCCAATTCTTATGATACAATGAAACATCTTTTCCCTTTCTTCATCCAGATGTTCTTGTTCTCTCTTTCTGAATTTATAGTTTTTCATTTTGTTCCCTCTAATATACACTATCAGTATGATTATTCCGAATAAAACTACATCAGTCACTATGGATTTCAAATGTGTAATTGAAGGAACACTAAATTTACTAAAATTAATGTTTTGATTAGATAAAAGATGTTATTATAGATGAGAATGAATCATTCACACAAACATTACGTAGTAAATTAACCATTAATGAGGAAATGTATACAACAATAATCTACGTTTTGTCCTCGATTATTGTGAATATGAAGAATTGACTTCATTATCAACACGAGATAATTTAAATGATAAAATAATATTCATCCATAATAACTAAAATGGAAACCTTTCTACGATTTAGCTTATCACTATCGTAATTACTGTATTGAATGTAAGTCGAAAAATTATAGAAACTTTTTCCATATTTATATTCCACGCTAGTTGAATATAATGGCACACTATATTTACACATGTGTATAAATATCGAGTACAAGAATATTTACATACATTGAACACAGAACTTCATCCTTTGAATTGAATATGGACATATCTGAATGCTATGAATATAAATATTTAAAGATACTCCGTACGATTAATTATAATGTTTATTTAAGTTTACTTAAATGCGAGCCCTTCTTCATGAATGAATAAGATTTTGTGCGACTTATCTTCAGCAAATGTACATTTAGGACCACGAACTAAATAAGTCAAATTTGCATAAACGTTAAACACAAAATTTTCTTTGAGATATCCATTGATAAGTAAATGAGCTATCATTACTTCTGCAGTTTCTCTTGGGAATTTCGGTGTGGGAATGCTCGATACTCTAGACGAAACCGCACCTTTATTATACCACGCGTCGAGCAATTTAATCAACGTTAAATTCGTTTCACTTTTTGCAGCGTTATCGATTATTTGATAGATTTGTCGACAGTACGGCGATATATCAGTCTCTTTTGTTGGTTTATTTCGGGCACAGTGATCACACATCTCAACGCAGTCATCTTTACTCCAATTTTCGTTGAAATGGGTTGCAATGAGACTTCTCCGACACCGGTCCGGATTCAAACAGTATTCAAGAGTTTTATATAAATTTTGTAGACCTACTTTGTCACCAATGACCATAGTGCTCAATTTAAAAATATCTGCCAAACGATAAAGAATGATACACGTCGCTTTTTTACCATCGCGTCCAGCTCGGCCACTTTCTTGATAATAATTCTCCATAGATTTCGATACACAGTGATGAATAACGAAACGAACATCGGGCTTATCAATACCAAGTCCAAACGCTATTGTAGCAACAACCGCCTGATATTCACCACTAATCCAACGATTATATATTTTCGATCGCACGTCGCTTTCCAACATTGCATGATAGCAACCCAGCTTCAAACCTTGACTACGCAATTCTGATGTCAGTTGTTCTGCATCTTTGATTGTTGTTGTATATATTATGCCGGATTTATTTGAAAATCGTGTTTTTAAAAGATTGGCCAACATTGTCACACATAAATTCCAATCGCTTGGCTTTCTACGAACTTCATAATACAAATTTGGCCTATTAAATGAAGCACGCAGAATCAAACAGCCTTGAATATCCAACATTTTTTGTACATCAGCGACGATTTTGGATGTTGCCGTTGCTGTAAGACCGATTAGTGGTACACCCGGAAACATAGTTTTTAGACAAACGAGGAATTGATAATCTGGTCGAAAATCGTGGCCCCAAGTACTGCAACAATGAACCTCATCGATTGCAAACAATTTTAAAATTTTCATATTGAATGCTTTCTGTAATTTGGACATAAACCGTTTGGATTTCTTCATATATTCCGGAGTCACGTAAATTAATTTCAATTGAGTATCTTTACCATCCATCGCATTCCATATAGCTTTTGTGTCTTCTTTATTTGTTGATTTTGCACTTAACATACCCGCACGAATGTTTAATTTTTTGAGATTGCTCACTTGATCCTCCATCAATGCTATTAATGGCGAAATGACAATAGTGATCCCATTCATCATAACAGCTGGTAATTGATAGCATATACTTTTCCCAGCGCCAGTTGGCATCACCAATATCAAATCTTCACCTGACATTACTGCATTTATTGTAGCTTGTTGGTGTTCACGGAAATTCTTTATTTTGAAAGTATCTGTCAATGTATTTTTTAGTTTTTTCGACCATGGAAAATTGTCATTATCCCAATTACGTTTCGATAATTCAATACTTTTCTTCAATAACTTGTCATCACGTATTTCTTTTTTACGCTCAATCAAAGCATATTTACGATCGTTTAGCATTAACAATTCATTTTCTATTTTCCGTAACTCTGCATCGATTTTTTTAATCTCCCCATCATTCTCTTCATCTGCAAGTGGAACATGAAAACTTGATCACAAGAAACAATCACAGGGCTATCAAATATTGGATGTGAATATTAACAAAAGATAGAATACAAACCATCAACAAAAACGACATCATCGTCCATCATTTCATGATTATCCATATTGCAGTGACTATCAATTTACGAGTTAGTATCTGTTATTACATTGGTCCATGTTCACGATCTCGGTATAATTTTACATATAATTATCGTTAGATACAATCCCCCTATATTATACGCGAATATGGATCAGATGAATAGGTGTGATGATTGATTGCTGAAGACATAAGCATGAATAACGATAAGCACTTTAGAATGATAAAATTTCGCTCTTTCAACATTTAGCAGAGTAAACCGTTCATGGGGGACATTCCAACAATTCCATACCAAAAGATATGGCAACCAATTTTTATCTCCACATAAAGATCACAATTATTCATACAGAAATAAAATGTTAGCATGCATCTATTATCATATCAATCGCTGGAAGACAGATGCAGGTATATAAACATAAACAATGAATACCTACATAACCTATAATCTTATCCACCAACAAAGTGGAATTTATAAAGATCAGGTAGTATGTGAACAATTAAAATAAAATATTGCCGAATAAATAACTCACGAAGGAACTAACAATCGGAATGGCTGTTTCATGAATCAAAACAAACCTGTGTAAACTTATTCAACTAACCTCAAATTGTTCTTTTATATCGAAGAAAACAATTCGCACATTGTAGAACACGATAAAAGAATTAATGTTGATTTGAAACAAATAAGACGCTACTAAAACTAATAATAATGGCTTTTTCACAGTGGCTCTAGTGAACTATTATCATTATTAATAGTTGCATGTTATCATTGAATTAGAGTTAATTCTAAGAGTGATGTCATTTGTTATATTATGGAATGATAAATTAGTACGACGGGATTTTCACTGCCAGATGAGAGCAGAATCATCAAATTTCCAGTAACAGATTCACAACTTAGAGATCTAATAATCCAATTCGATGCAGTCCGGAAGGGAAACCCTGATTACAAAGTAGCATTTAAATTGATTTGAAAAGGATTTTTTTCCGTGTTATTAAATGCTATTAAATCCACTAAATCGTCGGTGTATATGCATATATATAATCTTTATTTGATTTCATGTTTGTTTTCAACGAGAATTCAAAGAAAAAGCGACAATTTCCTCTTGATTTTCATTACCACTGTCCATCTAATGGTTAAATAAAATTAATATATTAAAATAAATCCCACGCTTGCCATCTTTTTCAAATATTCGCGGGCAGAGAATATTTAAACGACATCTAGGCCATCAAAGAGAAAAATAACAGTTGCGAATTTGACGAAGTCTTACAAAAAGTGCCACGACGCGGCGCTGTGTTTGCCCGTGATTTCATAATACGCCATTTTCTTTGTGTGTGCACTTTGTCGACTTCTACAACATTACATCGTATTTTTGTTAGAAAATATTCAATATTAAAGGTAAAATTTTACTTTCAATTAACAATATTCATAAAGATGTTCATCCCTATACAATAATGCAATTTAATTTGATATAAATTACATCGTGTGACGTCATTCAACTCAAATCATCATGATCGAATACTTAGCAACTACACAATTGTTGACAGGTTCTTTAAAGCCATTCACAAAGTGAAACGTAACATTTCTCTATCGTCACACAATGTACATTTTCTAATATTTCTGTAACAGCTGACAATTATCACCATTTTTTCTCCCCTATTTGAGGTTAATTTCACGAAATTGTCATGAAATGCGACACAAAAAAAATAAAACAACGCAATTATAAATTAGTATGTAAAAAATGAATCATCCGATTTTTTAAATGTAATGTTGATACTATTATTATTATCGTTATTGGCAATATCGTATTTATTAATGTTGATTTTCTCTCATTTCATGAAATGTATCTACTACGTCATTGTCGGACGGAGATACATTATTTTATCTTTGCATGATACGATGATTCATTGGAAAGTAAATTATATATTCAAAATGAAATGTGATCTTGATATCATCAAAGTGTAATTTGTTGAGGAATACTTTGGCTTTCTCTGTCTTACAATTTCCGTCCTTTCTCCCTCGCGAACATTCACCATTACATTTCTCCCTCTTCAATGCTCTTTGACTTCAATGAGTACGATACTTTCTATAGTGCTAACATCAGCCAATTTTCAAATGATCGTCACATCCGCCTATCGAACTGTTTGAGATAAATAAAATATGTTAAAGTACAAGATTTATTAAATTTGACTGGGCGATGATAGGTGGATATCATATCTCGTGGAGTAAGGAATGTTTTGTTGTTTATCTTTGTCATGTTACTGTTTACGAGAAGACGAGATTTAAAAATAAAAATTGGCTATAATCATGATACTTTCTACGTCAGGATACATATGTGTTTGTATGTGTATACATTTGTATATATTAATGAAAATGATTCACTGTTTTGAACGAGAAATCCTATTTTGTTGAATGTGTGACGTCGAAATCTTGTATTTGAAATGTTGCGTATATGGTAGAGCTAATGAGCTTAATTTCATTATGTGTTTTATTTATTTATTTTCTTTTTTTTTATTCTGTTATTAGAAAACATTGAAGAATGGCCTCACGCAAGAAGGTGCTGCTCAAAGTAATTATCCTTGGTGATTCAGGTGTTGGAAAAACGTCACTTATGAATCAGTATGTGAATAAGAAATTTAGCAATCAGTATAAAGCAACTATTGGAGCTGATTTTTTGACAAAGGAAGTGATGGTTGATGATAGGATAGTTACTATGCAGGTAAATTGATGATGGATTTGATAATTTTATCCAAGTTTTTTTAAATCTTGATTTACTTTGGATTGGTGATATAATGTCATTTGTTGCATGTTTGTTGATAGATCTGGGACACGGCAGGACAAGAGAGATTCCAATCGTTGGGAGTTGCATTCTATAGAGGAGCTGATTGCTGTGTGCTTGTATTTGATGTTGCAGCACCAACTTCATTCAAGTCACTTGATTCATGGAGGGATGAATTTTTAATTCAAGCATCACCAAGAGATCCAGACAATTTTCCATTTGTTGTCCTGGGTAATAAAGTGGATTTCGAAAATAGAGCTGTAAGTTCATGACAAATTTATTTTGAAAATTCAGCTGAATCAAATATTTTCACGTGTTTTTTTTCCACTGATTCGCAACCACTCTACTAGACCAACAATGTTCTTAAATTGTTATGGATTGTGGGCACGGTTTAAAATATATTGTCTTTCTTTGTTTGATTTTACTAGGTCTCTAGCAAAAGGGCACAACAGTGGTGTCAATCAAAAAATAATATTCCTTACTTCGAAACTAGTGCGAAAGAAGCAATTAATGTCGAGCAAGCATTCCAAACGATAGCGAAGAATGCTTTGGCCCAGGAGAGTGAGGTGAGAATCTGATGATTATGATTTCCTTTACTTTTCTTTTTGTAAACAGGAGGTTATTCTAAATTTTAATAAATTGATTCTCAGGTGGAACTTTATAATGAATTTCCCGATCAAATTAAACTCACTAATGACCAAAGAAGCAGCGGAAAAGGAGATTCGTGCGCTTGCTAGGATGACAAAAGATTGAAAATTAATTTCATCTACTTCTACAAAAGTATAAATAAATTGAGGATGAATGGAGTGAAAATTACAACTATGAGAATCAGAAGAAAGGAAAACGCAGCTCACATTGTTATGGTTCATTAGAATCTCTATGCGTTGAGAATAAATATGAACAAAATAAGATCGAGACGAACTAAAAATATTGAATTAATGCGACAAGACGAAAGAACTAAAGGATCACAATATCATCAGTGTCTTTGTTCAATATTCTAATGTTTCTCTTATCGCAAAAATACCAAGATATTAGGAAACAATAAAGGAGATATAGAGGTAAAAAACTATTGAATTTTATCACGTATTACAACAAACAAAAGATACGATTGGGAAACTTATTTGTTATTTATCGAGGGAAATCAGCCTTTCGAAAAGTTCGAGTTCTACTTGCGACAAAATATACATATGTTCTCTTATCACAGACAATCCTCTGAAATTAATTTTTACATCGAGATAAATACCGAATCAACTTAACATGTCTTTTGATTTTACAATGACACTCAGTTTTTACATCATTGCATGCTCTCGAAACGAAAAAGGGTATGAATAAATAGATGACAAAAAGTATCTAAATTTTCTTATCGAGTTATGGTTGGATGTGCTCTCAGAATTAAAAGTGGAACTATAGTCCTGCGATTTGATGAAAAATTCCAACATGGACTGAAATATGCGAATAGTTGGAGTAAATGATTAGGCGAAATATTAAAGATCGTGATACAAAATCATTATCGGTCGTTGCTACTGAGATTCATAGATAGATTTATCAGATTTAATTGTTAATGATATATATGTGTGTCAAAACCTTTTTTTTTTTTTTTTGACACGTGCCGTGATCTCTCGTCGATGTATAATTTTGTTACGTGTCACGGCAACGTTGTTGTAATTATCATTTGCACAATAATAATTGATGGCTTTCGATAATTGATCAGTTCGCGATATAAATGAGTATAAAAATTCTATCTACGGTTTCTGGTATGCATCGTGTAGTACATCTTGCCGATCGTGGGTTGCGTTTTATAGACCAAATAGTCAACAACTATTTGATGTCATAGTTTACAATAAATAAATAAAATTGTAATTGCATATACAGACACTCACATATCGATAATTGTCATAATTTATTTGGATAAAAATTTCACCTCACATTTTTTTGCTGCAGTTTACAATACACAATCAGGCGAATCTTTCACATTTATTAATATATAAAAATTGTCTCACACTTTGTCTTATTTTATCGCTGCATTCCCTCATACATTATTATATTTGTTATTCCTGGAGAATATTTTTGAAGTGTGTTAGAAATTAAAAAAGATAGAAAGAAAAAACCAGTTAAGAATAAATATTCCCAGTAAAATTGTGTGAGTAAGTTAAAGCATTGAAAGTTCAAACGCCCTTTGCAATCATCAACATAAATATAATATTTCATATGGGAAAAAGACAGAAAACTGAAATAATACAGAATAAATAAACAGCAGAAATGTTAATAAATAATGAAATCACACACAAAATAAGTAAATTTGTTTAGCACGTGAAATATGTGAGGGTTATATATGCACGCTCATGTTACTACTAGGAAAAATACAATCATGTGATTAACATTTGATCAAGACAAATTTCATGTCCCCTATTGAAATCAAGACCAACACGAATAAATCAAAAAAGTGTAAAATTTTCTGTGTCGCTCATTTGTCGTGCATGTATACCGTACACATTAATACACATGTACATATAATATATAATAATAATCATGACGATTAAAACTATAATTATCATCAATATAATTTTAACTATTTTGTCTTGTTAATGACAGATTATTATAAATAATACTATCATGAATTGCTGCTGCTATAAAACTACCAATTGCTACCCTTAGTTTATAAGGCAGAAGAAAAAAAAAATTGAAAGAAAAAATACATTAATTGCGGAGAAAAACAAAGTGATTTATGGTATTATATTTATTTTCATTATTTTCCCACTGTCAATTGAGGTTTATCATTATTGTGCGACGTTGACACAGAATCATTGGAACTTTATTCCCACCGCAAATTGGTTTCACATTAACTAAACACAAATCGTGATTCCATTTTCATACAAAAATCTGTGAATAATGCATCCTGGAGTCATTGACCCATGTGATGGTACGAGAATATGCATACAAAATGTAAAGTGATGCGGAAAAATTGACATCTCGATGGTAGCGAACGGACGTGACTAGGCCCGGCAGGAAATTACTCCTAAAACGATTCATTAAAGCGTGAAAAATGGCTCTCGCTCCATTTAATCATTTCAAATCAACCAAATTGAATTTCAAATTACGACGATAATTATGACAAGATGAATTTGAATAATTTCCACGACGGCTTTTCAAACATTTTCCCCCTTCATTTTTCAATTATGAAGTCACGCGTCTTGTAACTATGTCGGTTGTGTTCAACGACTATTACATAAGATAGTTGTTGAGTGATGCCATGTACATATAAAAAGTTCATCATAAATATTTTCCCATATGAATAAAAATCAGTGGTGGAAAATAGAGAAAAGATTCATTAAGTTGTTATGACAATTAGTGAACCACACACGATAATTCTGTACACAAATGAATGAGACAATAGCGATAAATATGAAGAGAATGAGAGAGAGAAAAAAAAAAATCTACGTTATATAATTTGCAAGGACATTTGGAAAAATGACTAAATAAAATTCTATCAAATCGTTTTCCTATGTGAATTAATCATCAATTTAAATATGAGAGACGGACCTCGTTTGATAAATTACATACATCTATAATCAGCGTGCACCGGTGCAATATTACAAATTGTCAATGATCAACGTTGATGCATCCATAATAAAAGCATCGTGTCATGTCACAGTTTACTGCGTCCGCATGTACTTCACTCTCCACGTTACCAATATCATATATTTACGGCAATGTCGAGATTTTGCGAATAGATACGATTATGATGCGATGCAATAGAATGCCAAGGTAACCCAAAGGAAACGGATGTTGTTATTACAAGCCCTTGATGACGTATAAATTTATTGTATTTTTTTATTCTCAATCGGGTAGTGGAAATATTACTATTTTTATGAATTCCGCTTTTTTCTTTTTACTACTTCTAAAATATACAAAATAATTTAACTTGCACTTTCCACGATGATGTAATAAACATAGAGGTGAGACAAAAGCAAATGTGTAAATGAATACTCAGTTTTTAGTTACTATTTACAGTGAAAATAACAGGAGCATATGATGAGCATTTGTTTGAATTATTAAATATTACTCATGACTTTCCCCAGTGACCTACAACCCATTAATACATCCGGGCATTGCTACTTTATGACTTGAACCCGCATAAATTTTCCCTAATACTTGCTTTCCAATTTACTAATATAGAAACAAAAGATAAATGTTTATATTTGAATAGATTATTATTGTGTGAGAGTTATTCTTAATTTGGATTTTTATTGTATTATTAATGAAGTCCTTGAATTTAATGTGAATATCATTCCAGGAATAGAAGTGAAATTAAGACTGAGATGGTAATAACAGTGATAATGGTCATATGTTACACACCAAGTTGGATGGCACAATGATGAAGTGGGTAATACTCCAAATACTCATCATATGAATTTTATTTCAGGCACCGTGAAGCATGGAAACGGATATTCCAAGTGGATATGTATTTGCATTTACGACATATATCACAATTAAACATCATGCGCATTTTCGCAATGCATTAATTCAATCACAGATTTGAGAATGATTTTGTTGTGGGTTTTTCTGAAAATTTACATTTGGATATGGAGAGGTTGTACAATTGTTGTCTCGATTCTTTCATTATATTTATTTATTGTATTTAAAATTTATTATGAAAGTGGCATTGAAGATTTTGTTTTTTATGCTTCCTATAAGACCAAAGTTATCAGAAGACAATTAATTGATGGAGAAAATGTTTTGTTTTTCAAGTTCTTTTTATATTCCTAAAATATGTCAAGAATGAATTGGTAGGTTGAAAAATGACTTTGATAATTCAATTACTGATATCATCTTACTATAGAATTATTACAGCCATTTAATTTTATTTCTTTAACGATGATATGATAATTATAAATGATGAAAGTTTTTCACATTCACAGTCACTTGGCCCAATGATGTAATAGATTAAACGACGCGAATAATTAATGTTATTATCATTCAACGATCCTACATGTCGATTACTTAGAACAATGCAAGACTATTTTTTCTTTACTCTTAATAAAATTTTGATTACGCTTTTTGTTTCTTATTTTTTTTTTTAAATATATTTTTCAGTATTGACAATTATGTAATTTCCTATTTCGAGTTTAACAGAAAATGACGATTGTGGACTTTTAGATGTGAGTGAGAAAGAGAAAGACATCCGGAGAAGTTAGCGGAGCGAATTGAAGCCGCTCATTAAAAAATCGTCAGAACCAACAACTTCCCTAAATGCTCGTTTTACAAGCGGCTACGTTAATTTCGAAAGCTAACTTTAGTCGATTGCTATGATGTAAAATTCTCGATTTCACTCTCATTTTGTGTTTGTTTTAGTTTCTTTAACGTTTTTATTATTATACCAACTGTAACCGATTGTCATCTGCTTCAATATTGTTCTAAATTGTTGAAGGAAAAACAATTCACTGTCACTTTGGATAGAATTAAATTTTAGAACATGAAAATTTATTTTCTAGCTTGAGTTATCAGTCAAGACGTTCAACATGACTTTTATAAATAGGAATGCTCAAAAATTACGTCATCAAATATCCCATGAGAAAATAATTCTACTTCAACATCTCAACACAAATATTTTATTCAATTCTTTTTTAATATTATGATTGATGATATGACATTACATAATTTAAAATTAAAATCATATTGATAAAAATCATCATAAAAATTAAAATATAGAATTATTTTTCACAGAATTTCATTACAAATAAAAAATATTGCCAGTTATTTTCTCATAAATTTTATCATTACTAAGTAGTCGTAAAAAATAAATAACTCTGTAACACACTGCAAGTGAATCATTGAAAAATCCACATAAAAAATGACACCAAATTAATTTCTATTCTTTCAAAGTCCCTGAAATAGATCTGATATAGATACGAATATTAATTGCAAAAAGAGACAGGTGAAGAAGAAAGAAAAATGAAATTAAAATAAAACAATTGAATAGAAAAGAAAAAAGAATTCCAAGTTGATTTCAATAAATAAAACATTGACTGAATGAATCCCCACTTTAATTTTGTTTGGAGCTTAAACAGGTGTCTTTCATATACATTCACTCTCCTCTACTATATACACGTGCCCAGTTTTTGTTGCATTTAACGTTGAGAATACTCGACTGTATAGACATTTACAAACGTATCACTCGCCACAGCATATCGTCCACAACGTGTCATTTCTCCATACATCATTTTTATTGTTATGCAAAAAGGGAAAAAATAGGGAGAAAAAAAAAACCATAAAAGAAACGAGTGACAATATTTAAATAGTCCATATCACCAAATGATATTATACAATTACAAAAATAAATATGTGTAAACACGTAGTTCTATTGAATTAAAAAAGAAAAGTTAAAAGAAAAACATAATGTGCACATGAATAAATTATTGTAAATATTATTGAACAATATAATCTTTAACTGCATACAGATAAGTAAAAATTTTGAATAACCATGGTGTTAAAAATGATGGCATGCCGGTATATAAAATACGAAGACTGGAACGTTGACGAGATGCGTGGATACGAGTGACCCAATTGCGTTCACCAATCCAGCAAACAAAGCTGTTATTTTACGTAAATTGTTAATGTGAGACTTTTTAATGTACCTTAGATAAGTGATGGTTGGATAGTTTCTTCGAATGTTCAGTTTAATAGTGTCTGCGAGTCAACGAAGTTTAATTTCATTGAAATAGATCTGCGATCAAATTGGGGTGGTGAACAAAGAGTAAATCTAATTGTACTAACAGCAATGTCACTTTATTTTCTCATTCACACTTAATTCTGTTTCATTCTTTTTCTTTTTTTTTTATGACTGACTTTTCTCCTACTCTGTCTATCACGATAATATTCACAATAGTTTGCGATAATCCACGTGTCACGACTGTGTATATACGTATACGTTATGTAATGACAACCGAGCAAGAATATTGCGACCAAGTCTGTTCGCTGGTAGCGTTGGTGATAACATGACAAAGTATAAAAAAAGATTGATGAAAAGTCGATTAAACTTGGAGAAATAATTGTGACAATTGTTTAATTATTCAGGATTTGTTTTATTTATTTTTATTTTATTTTAAAATTGAAACGATTTGTGATTAATGTTGGATTGGAGATATTTATTGAAGTAAATGAAAGGTGCAATGATGCGAAGGATACAATGTTGCTCAATTGTCAACACTCTTCTTATAATCTGTGTTATTATCGGTAAGTGTTAGTTATTTTTATTGTTTTTTTTCTCTTCTCCACTATTTTAATTACTGTTTTCATTTTCATTTTTACCATTCAACTATGGAAAATTATTTTGCATTTATTGTTACCGTTCTCGTGATCTTCGTGATATGCTCTGTTAGATGCTGAATAAATATTCATGTGTATGTGAACAGATTGGAATATGTTTGTGTACCTGTGTGTGCTGTTGCACATAATCGGTGTCTTCCTTTATATGCGTTAGGAGGTTTATGTATGCTCATGGAGTATCCTTGGACTTTCGTTTTCTACTTGTTCTTATTTTTTTTTATTTCTTTTTATTGAACAATGAAAAGATAAATGATTGATGCACTACTTTTAATTTAATTTTATATGTTGCAATATAATATTTTTGAAAATTTTGTTTAATTTGTTGTTTTTATGTAAAAAGTTTGACAAATTGAAAAGATTGAAGGTAAAAAAAAATGACGACACAGCAACTTTGACGTCTTTGAACAAATTATTAAAAGTTTTGCACACAATTTATAAACAATTATTGAATGTTAATTTTGAATGTTGACTGTGTAAAAATCTACAGAATGAAAGACAAATAGTTGTGAAATTTAAAGAAAAATATTATTCCTGGTGAAACTTTCAATGATTCATCTGCAGACATTATTGTCATAAAATCAACTTTCATATTAGAAACCAAACTCAATTTCAAATAAAAATAATTTGATCCGCATCAATTGTCGAATCATTTACAATAAAAATTTAATTTTATATTTATCATCCGAATAATTTGTTTATTCATATTAAATCTATTTTCACTTCACATTATTCATCTCACTCTTGAACTACATCAAGATGTGAGTAATGTCAAAAATAAATCCTTGGACTTCAGAACCCACTTTTTATATTCTTCTATTTTATGATGTAAAAAAAAAAGTGTCAAGTGGTTCATTTAACACTTTTGAGTTCTTAATTAATTTCTCCATTTCATAAATTAAATTTTATTTTCTTTTAATATTTCGTTTGTCTTGTTTCAGTACGTGGAGAAGATTGTGAAGACACAGGATGGGAGAAGGTCGAGGGCATGATACCGGAAAGTTTTTCACGCGGCGAAGTTCTTTATAGCGGCAGCAATTCTGATGGTATTGTTAGTGTATGCTTCGACAGGTATGAAATATAACAATTTTTATTTATAATCATAAACGTGTAATGCATCATCAAATCATCTTCAATTACATTTATTCTTCCTCATATATTAAATGTGTTAAATCTCACAATTTTTCAAGATAAAACAGGAATGATCTATTGATAATATTCATGACATATCGATGAGGAAGAATAAAAATTATTGACATAAGCTTGATCAAGTGTATAAAATTGAATTGTAATTCATAACAAATGTTCAAGAATAAAAATAATTTATTACAGATGTTTAAAAGCAAATTGTAGCGCTTTCTATATTGACTTTGGACGGAGTACGTGTGCCAATGTTGAGCAACTCAGTGATGAATTTGAGCCAGCACTTAATTTTATTTTTTTTCATAAAATATGTCTTGAAGGTAAGAGGAACAATTAGAATATCAATTTGTCCAATTTTTTGACTGATTGCGTAAGATTTTGTGTACATTAGTCGAAGTATTCCAAATAATTAATCTTCAAATTAATAAACAAAAGAATAATTAATACAATAATCAAAAGAATTATTTTTGTGCTGTATCAATTGTGATGGTCAGAGTTTGATGAGAGTCCATTCTTCCATGTGCTTTGTAACATAAAATTTATCCACCATTACATTGAAAGATCAACCTCTCGTGGTGCTCAAGGGTAGAATTGACTCGTTATCCAACTTGGAAATAATCCAATGAGTTCGTGACTTGTGATATAGTCACGAAACCCACAGGGACTTTGAACTATCTTTCAAAGGTCTACATAGGGAGTTTATATGAGAGGGTATCAGTGTGCGTGCAACAGACACTCAACTTCAAAATAAATCCTTCTAATTTATTTACTCTTTTGACTACAGTCCCACACAAAATTCTTCCCATTGAAATAATATTTAATTGATGAGTAATTAATACATCATCTTGATATTGACCAACGTGTGAAAGAGACAAAATATAATCACTTTTAATGAAAAATGATTTTATTTCGAATTAACATCATGTTCTATTCATAATTTCATAGTTCTTTTGATACATCATCAGACCACATTTATGACATTCATTCAGACTGGATCACTTTGCCAAAGGCAAATTAAATATTGAAATCCATTGACAATTTACTAATTAAAATTATTCATTAGCAACAGCAATAAAATTTACAGTGTCTTTTGTAAAGGGAATAAATGATCACTTTTTCACAGTTTACATCATCATTGCTATTATTGATTGATTGAAACAGTTACAGATTTGAATGGATGCACAGAAAACAGACTGTGGCAAGTGCAACGTACTTTGGGTGCAATATTGATAGACACTACTGTTGCACCACTGCCTGAAGTATTAACAAGAAATCAATGTTATCAACAATGCATCAAAGCAGGTGACAAAATAAATTTCTAATATTTAAATTGTCTCATGAATATTGAATAAAGATTATCCGAGAAAGTGTACTAACTGAATGCCATAAATTTTCCTGATTCTACTCACGTACTCTGCAAGATTTCATGAAATTCTATCGATTAACAATGTCCAAGTGGTACACACATATTTATAGAAACAATTCGAATTGCAATGACTCATTTCCACGATTTCACAACAATGTTTTTCAAAGCGTATGAAAACACTTGCTTTATCAGCTTCATGAATTTTTATTTTGTCATAGAGAAAGAATATTCAAATGTTCCTTCTTAACAAGAGGAACTTCGAAAAAGAGCGTAAAATGCCTCATTAAATATTATGATGATGAAACTAAATGGAATTTATTTTTATATTCAGGTTTAAATTGTAAATCAGCACAATTTCGTACCAGCGCACCGCTCGCTATTGGAAATGTTCAAGGAAGATGTACTTTGTTGTCAATAGAACGCGGCACCAGACCTCAATCATATAGAGCCTCTATGTACCGTGACGAATATTTGGAGACGCAGTGCCATAAGCTGTGTAAATATTTCTTATTCAACAATTTTTTTTCATTCTTGCATTAATTTTGTCTACGTGGAATTTTTCGAATATTTATTTTTCTCTTTATAGCCGATACTGATTATTGTTCCTATGCAGAATTTCATAATATGACGTTGCCATATTCAGACTTAAGAATTAATGGTCTAAATGAAAAGCAGGTAATTCATTATTTTTATTACATAAAACTGCAATGGTTTTTATCCTCTAATTGTTTTTATTGCTGTATCTTTATATGTATGCAGTGCGAGGAAAGATGTGATGATGCACAAGATGGATTTATATGTCGTGGATTCACTGTTGATTACACCACGCGCAATACATCCAATAAAAATTCATCTGTTTGTTTGTTACACTCGGAAGACAGCATCAGTTCAGGTGTCAGTGCATTAATGACAACAGCTAATGCAATTTATAAGGAACGAGAACCTTGTTTGAATCGTAAGATTTATGGAGAAAAATTATACAATTAGCTTGATTATAAAAATGAACACTAAGGTGATGATATGGAAATTATTATCATAAATATTTAAAGTATTCATGAAAGAATTGTAATGAACGATGGAAGTAATTGAGCTTTTTAGAGGTAGGCTGAGCAGACAAATCGTTTTCTTGACGTTAATTATGACGAAAAGAACGTTTGTGAAGAGACAATTTTTTTTAATAGATTTCTATACATCCCACATGAAATATAACAGACAAAGATTAGCACTGGATCACATATTTATCAATATGCCATGATTCTTTTCATTGTTAATGTTATTTTCATCATGAACTGATGTCTCTTGATAATAATTATTGTAATGGAATTCAACAATCATGTTCAGCCTGTTATTATCTGATTGAAAATTAATTTTTCTATTTTCATGGCTGTTCTTGAAATAGAAATGCGAAAATAAATTGTGAATTGTTCAAGTTATCACCTTGGTGTTCTCCCTAATTATTGAACGAGCATGATATGATAATTCTATACTTGATTTCAGTCAAAGTCTTGTGTGGAAATACCAGTTTAACTATTCAATTAGATACGCCAGAACCATTTCATGGTCGGGTTTATGCTAGTGGATATAGTGAAACATGTGATGTTCAAGGCAAAGGATCAAATCGAACAATTCTTCAATTGAGAATGCCGGACAAAAATGAAATAATGGAAGGGAATATTGATTGTGGGATCATCCCTGCATTCACAATCAGTAGCGATAATGAGTAAGATTTTGTTCGATGTGTTATTCAAGATTTTTTCTGAAGAATGATTTATTTAACTGGATTCATCACTTGATTATGTTAGTCGTCTAATTACAGTAAATTCCATAAGGTCAATTCACTTTCATTTCATTCCACTTCTATTTCCACAGAACACGAATTGCAGTGTGGGTGACTGTTATAGTCCAATTCAATCCAATAATCCAACGACTTGGTGATCAAGCAGTGCGAGTAGGCTGTACTTTGGATGGCAATGAAGTTCCTTTACCAAGAAATGTAACAATAGGATCAAGTTTTAATTTCGTGAATCCTAAGTGAGTTGGCAATAATGTTCAGTGATTAATAATCAAACGTTCACTCCAATATCTTTGAATAATGGAAAATATTTCATTGTTCAAGTGCTGGAATACCACCAATTATTGGAACGGTATTTAATACGACAGAATCACCAATGGTCACAATGAGAATACTTGATGAGGAGGGTCAGGAGATAACATCAGCAGATTTGGGTCAACGGCTTATATTGAGAATTGAAATTATTCCATCTGATGGTTGAAATGATTGATGAAATGAATAATCAAATTATGTAATTATAAAATAATTCGAATTAATTAATTGAATTGAAATATTTTAGGACCTTATGATATTGCTGCTGGACATTTAGTTGCTAGCAGTTCATCTGGAGATTCATCAATTCTTTTGCTTGATGAAATGGGTTGTCCTACTGATCCAAAGATATTTCCAGCCATGGTGAAAGATCCTGCAGATAATCGATCTCTTATATCAACATTCACTGCCTTCAAGTTTCCTTTCAGTTATCGTGTTAAATTCAATGTGATTGTCAAGTTCTGCTTGTCCGAATGCCTACCGGTAATGTATGATGCAATTGAATTTTTAATGCTTATACGAAGTTGAATTGGACAATTCCAAGAAAACAAATAGACTTCACTCAATAACAATAATCGCAGATGTTCTTTTGCAAATTTTTATTAAGTTTTTGTGCAATTATAGGTGAAGTGCAGGAGTGGTGCTCTGACTTTGGGAAGACATAAAAGAGCATCAACAGCAGTCACACCAATAGAAATTAATTCCAACTCAAGTGATGCGATGTTTGATGAACTTCCACTTGAATTTTCAATTATTGTCAGAGATGATGCAATCGCTGCTGATCCATTACGAGCTGCTAAAAGCTCTGATACAATTTTACTTGCTGGAGAACGTAAGTTCATTTAATAATGAATCATTGAGTAGTTTTTAATAAGAGTTACTTCGTAGAATTGTTTTCTTGAAAAGTTTCAAAGCAAAGAAATAAAAAATTGTTGTAATGAAATAATTCTTCAGGTATCAAAGATGTGATTATATACAAAAGTTTTCCATGAATTTCTTACAACTTTATAAATGAAAAACCCGAATGACTCATTTCTGTTACAATTTGAAAGTTATTATTATTTATTCTAAATGAACATTCAGATATGACTGAACTAGGAAAAAAAGTGAATTGATTGCATAATCTTATATGCATTTGTACTCTAATCTACTTCTGATAGAACTGGCTTTGTAACTTCCTCAATTATGACTATAGGAAAAAGTAATATAATGATTTATTCCTTTTTTCCAGAATCAATGGAAGGGATGCTCTGCGTAGACGCTGCATTAGCAATGGGTCTATTAATCCTGTGGCTAATTGTACAAATTGTACTTACTGCAACGTGCATTTACGTGATTCGTCGTTATCGACGAGTTGCAAGAAAAGCAGAAGAGGATCGTGCTGATATTTTAACGAGACATCTGTATGGAATTCATGGTGGTAATTTTGAAATTTCAAGACGTGTCCGATGGGCTGATCACAATGGATCTTCCATCAGTTAAGAATATAAATAACTTCATGAATATGTAAAGACAAATGATCAATTAGGGACGTAAAAAGAAATGAAAAATACCTGGGAATGAATAATTTCCAGTTAATGGTGTTCATAGTGATTTAATTTATTTCATGTTTTAATTTTAAGTGGTACTAACTGTATCTAATTAAAGCCAAAGTTGTGTGTATAGTGGTTTGATTAAAAATTTTATTCTTCTCAATAATGTAGATTATTTTATTATTTATTGAAAATAATACCAAAATATTTATGAAATGATTGATTTATTCATAATCGACACATGACAAATTAAATACATTTAGCGAGTAGTTTTAAAGGATTAATTTTCATTTGGGTTCAATCAAATGAGACATTTTGAGATCGTTGGAATTTCTCGTTTCCATGATTTGTTAATTAATCAACCTCGAGCATTTCCAGAACTACATCGACCATAGTGGGCTAATTCTACGGCTGAAAAAAAGCAAAATAAGAAGCAATTAAATTTAATCTTTCGATATAAAAATGTGTAGGGTTGATGTGTGTCTGTGAAATTCAGTTGACTGATGTTTAACTGATGAGATTGTGTTTTATATCTCAATTAAATAAATAACTAAATTCATGTAGGCACAAATAAATAAGAAATAAATTTATTTTTTACCTCTGCCACATCGTTGAGCACATCCAAGACGTCCTGGATTGCTGTAGACAACTCCATCAGTACCACATACAGGATTGTACTCAGAAGTATTCTAAAACACAAAATTTTAATGCATAAAATATAAGAAGAGCATAGATAAATGTTGAAGTATGAAAACTCAATTCCAATCAATCGAAAGAATTGTTTTAATATTTTTTTTTTTACTTTCTATAGAATATCATTCAATTAAGAATTCAAGTTCTATTTCCTTGTACATTCCGACCGTTTTAACGCTCCCAAATAACTAGAATTTCAAGTTTACGAGAAAGAAATATCAGTAATAAAAAGAACTCATCAAACTAATATATTCTGCAAGAATATATAAATGAATTATGGAAACGGAAGCACTGGATATTTATTGTTCATATTATTTCTTCAGTCTCCTGGTTTTTTTTTTTTTCAGTCACTGGATACCAACAAATGTCCAAAAAGAGTCCACCACAATCCTCAAAACTTCATTGCTTTATCCAAACTCTAATGAAAATAGAATAATCAAATATGTTCAAATGATATAAAACGCATCATTTTTTTAAAAAAGAAATGAATAAGAATGAAACGTCTACAGAAATCAAGAGTTGAACAAAGTGTTTACACATACAAGAACCGGTTTGGTAATGATCTTTGAGATTTATATATGTCCGAATCGTTTACGTAAAATTGAAATGAAATTGATGTTGTCATTATACATCAACATCACAACTGTCGCACAATTTTGTTTAATATGAACTAATTTTTTTTGCTTTACATTTATATTAATTAATGTAATCTACATCACTCACTTGGCAAACATCTATGCATCTATCTGTCGACATTGTTGTTGATATAGCAGCAGGAGTAGACGTAACAGGTTTAGGTGTAAGACGTTTAAAAGTAATTGGATCTAAACGATCAGCTGGTCCATTAAAAGAAAATCCATCAACTGGAAATACATCGTTCTCAAAACTCTGCAAATATGGAAAGAATATTGATCATTAATTATCTATTTTTGATGAATGATTATTGATTATAACATAAGTAAAGATTTTAGTTACCTGTGGTCTCGCCTGTGTAGTTAATACACAACAGAATGTGATAGCTGAAAGAAAAATTGCATAATATATCAATTGGTGTAGATGAATGTGGATAAGTTGATGGAATAGAAATGAAATAGAATAATAAATATTAATTACCAATAATGTTCAATATCAATTTTCCTTGTGCCATTTTATATGGATTGGTATAATTATTTATAGGTAACTGTCAATTATTTATCGAAGGTAAAATTGAAGAATAAATATTTTTAATCCTGTTCGTAATCCAGAGAAGATCAACAATCAAATGATGCTGAGTTGGTGATCCATGTTGGCTTATATAGTGTTTGCCTTGTGACACTTGCCAGGGAATAAGTCGAGAGTGGTGTTAATCACGCGTGTCAAGTTCATTTCATTTAATATTCCACTTCTCACAGATGCATATGTAAATACTTATGACCAGCTCAAAATTATATTGAAATGTTTTTCACGTTCTCTCGAACCGGTCGGCTTTTCAATTTTGCATTTGTAATAATTTTATTCACAGACTCTCATTCGATTTATAAAAAGTATTTCGTAATAAATGCTCAATGTTTTTTCATTGCCCAAATTGAGAATAAAATTATTGTACAGTACATTAATATTTGTAAAATTGTTTTGAAATTTAATAACAAAATATTACAAATGAAGACAAACAAATTGATAAAAATTCATAAATCATTGTATGAGTATTTGAATTAATGGATTTTTTTTTGTCTATTGATGTTTAGAAGAAACTATTTTTCATGGGTTGATATATTTGTACGTTTTTATATTAATTGTTTTGGAGATAGAGCGGAGCATAAAAGAATTAAAAGACCATCAGGAAGTGTCTGACCATGAAATGATCAGCGGGAATCCCATTTATTTTTTTGTGGTCAATTTCAATCGCAGTCATACTGGTATATGAATAATATTATACAGAATTTTCATTTGCGATGAATGCCTTTGATGGAATATATGACGTTGAATTCTTTGAAGTAGATGACTCATTTTGT
Source organism: Meteorus colon (assembly GCA_030523085.1). Taxonomy (NCBI): domain Eukaryota; kingdom Metazoa; phylum Arthropoda; class Insecta; order Hymenoptera; family Braconidae; genus Meteorus; species Meteorus colon. The sequence continues at coordinate 80,190 of JAPYZH010000050.1, forward strand.
TACTGAATAAATTTTATTGAGTAGTATCGTGATTGTTGCTGTTCATTTTTTCACTTATATTATTCATCTTGGGAATTCAGAACATTTTTAAATAAAAAATTAATTATATTTTGTGTTTGTTAATTAAGATATAAATAAATAATGAGTAGTTGGAGATTATTATCAATAGAATGAATTAATGATGGATAATGACAAGGAAAAATAGTGAGGGAAAAAATGACAGCTAAAAAAATCCTTACGCGGAAAATTATGACCCGGAAAATTTATTAAATGTGAAATTTATATTATTAATTATTAAAAAGAAAGGATCTCATGTAACTCTTTAATAATTATTTGATATGTTTGATAATAAATTAAATAAAATGAATTGAAAATTGCAGAAAGTGGAATTGTTGATAAACAGTTGGAAATTAAATAAAAGGAAATGTATAGAAGTTCCGGAATAATATTTTAAGTCAACAGAAATTTCTACAAATAAATAAACATATCTGTTATTTTTCTATTTCAAAATTTCTCAATTCTTATTTGTTATTAAAATATTTCTCCTACATAGTAATTTTAATCTTAAGTGATTCTTCCTTTCTGTGTTATGAATTTTTAGGTTTATGTCATCTGTAAATGGATGTACGTAATGAACGAGGAAAGAAATTATGTCTAATTTGGCATAATTATTGTTGTCAAAACATCATCAGTACTTTCAATTCAGTCACAAAAGAATTTATCGAGGTCGAGGTGAAGGTCGAAGACAAATATTTCTTCGTGTAAGTTTCATTTACCACATGCGAATGTTGTTTGATTTCACTTGAATTTGGCTAACATTTTTTTTGTGTTTCTATAATTAATTATAGATTAATAGAGTTGAGTTATAATCAAAGTATAGACAGAATGATGTTGGGGAAATAAATGCCCTGGAAAATTGCGGAAAAGATTAATCTAAAGAAGAATCAATTTACTAACAAACTGTTGATTATGATGGAAATAGCTTGACCTCATCATCCGATAACCTGATGGAAATCCCACATTGCATTTTATTCTGTTTACGTCTTTCTACATTACCGTAATAAATTGTCAGTTAAAATAAATAGGATAAATAAAATGTATCTTTGTGATTCATCTCTGTGCGACTTTTTTTTTCTTACATTCGTTAGCCTATTTTATTTGCAATTTTTTTTTTCTTGAATTAGAGAAAGAATTTTGTAATAAGACGTTGCGAGAGTAAATGAAATGACGTCTCCAATTTATCAGTGAGATTTTTTAAATTATAAATATTTTTCTCATCATTTTTTATGCAAATTTTAGAATTGTTTCAATATTTTATATTCAATTGTCGCATGATTTTTATTATGAACTTTTAGTACACCCAAAAATAAAATTCATCTCCATTTTTATGTACTGAAAATGAAAATTTAATTTACCTTATGAATATTAATAGAAGTAAAAATTGAAAGAATTTAATTTGGAGAGGAATTGATTGAAAAATTCACTGGAAAATTGCAGTAACATTTATTACTCACATAATATATATTACAAAAAATGTTTAATTTGTAACTGAACTAATAGAAAGTATTTATTTATTGTTTATTAACCTTCATTTTTCTTCAAATCCGAAAGTATTTAACACGGCAATAAACAAGGAAATATTTGCCATTGATGTTACATATATATTTCTTTCAGATTCATGAAAAGAATTTATTTATAGATAATAGACACATACGAAATCTTCTAAACGTCACATAGACGTAACTTGTTAAATAAAATGAACGTATGATAATGGTGTAACCATTTATTTTTGTTGTTAATTTTTGTTCGTTTCTATTTTAGAATAATGCATGCATTACAATTGTATTATATCACCATCTCTTTCATTGTTATATACACGCGATATTTTTCCCCTATATACATATATAGATATATAGATATATTTATATGTGTACATTTTTCAATGCGTATTTTTATTTCGTTTTCTTTTCCATTATCATTCCAATCTATAATGATTTGCATTTGTCAAATATATTTAATGGACACAGCACGTTTTTACTTTCTTCATTCATTTTTGTCAGTAAGTTTTCGAAATTGATTTCAACTTTGATCAAAATCAATATTATTTTCTACATATATCATATACAAGTTATTAGGATTTGTTTTTCTTTATTTTTTCTTATTGGAATTGAGAAGATTTATAGATATAGAAATTTTGATTGTTTAAGATTTTTTATTTTGAAAAGAGGAAGAAAATAAATTTTGGAAATATCAAATCTTTTTCTTTTTCAGAAATTTTTTTATGTTTCATTATACTTTTTCGTTCTTGATGTGTCAATGAAAGAAAATATATTGAATAGATTTGTAAAATGTAGTTTTGGTGGATTTATTGTGATGTGGATTTTGCAGGAAATGATAACGTTATGAGGAGAGAAAATTAATTAACACTATTAAGAGAGGAGAAAATCAATTATGGGTGAATTATAATGTAGGGGAGAACTGAAAGAATGATGGGAGAATTTTAGAAATTGATGGGACTCGCTTTGCCATTTTGATATTTACTATTTATCAGAGGAAATTAAAATGTTTTTCTACAATTTAAGGGGTCAGTCTTCTGAAAAATCACCAAAAAATATTTTTCTTATTCTATTTTAAATCTGGATTATCAGAAAACATATTTCTTTCATAAAAAGATGGCAACTGCTAAATTGTTGTAAATATAGAGTAATGTGGATGGAAAAATTAATTATTTTTGAGTGATTTAAGAGTTTTTTTTTAACCAATTTTTTTGTATTTTCAACAGTTTTTACTTCCTCGATTTCCTTTCTATTTCCATTGAGGAAGAACCGGTTTTTCTTTTATTACCGAAACAATTCGCATCATTTTTATGTTTCTTCTTCTAAGTTTTGGACTATAACAATATTTTCACTACATAAAATCTGTTTTCTTTGCATCTCGTAGAAATTTCAAGGAACTCATCAGTTACATCAGCTCGACAAATTTACATTTGTATGATTTGGAAAAAGAAAACTTATACAAAAATTTCCCTCAGTTATAAACTTTTAATAACTGACCCCTCAATCACCATTCGATAAATCCCCAATATTTTCATCACCCGTAAATAATTAAATAAATAAATGTCAAAAAATATTGCTCAATTCAACAATTGACTCGTTTAGAAATTGACTAGATGTGTAAAGTGATAATTAAATTAAAACAGAACATAAAATAATTTTCTGATAACACAATAAAAATAATTAAATGTTTCTTTTTCCTTTTCACTTTGTTCAGATATTTTTATCTGGTTGAAGATAAAGACAGACCACCTTTGTAATTATCAGACAGAAATAATATTGAACAAATCACAGAGATATATTTGTATATATATAATGTTCTCAGTCGAATTCTTGGACAGTTTGCCATTATAGTATAATTTCATTGTACTTTTTTCCTACAAGGCCTATACACGTATACATTAGGGTGCGCTATAAAATAAATATTGTTCCTCTTCCAGCCTATAGCAATATTTATATCAATAAAGATACGAATAAATTTTAATATGGATGACCTGTTAGTTTCAAATTCACCAATGATGATCAATTTGTCCCACTGCATAAATAAAATATGATAATTTGCTCTGCCATTTCAATATACAGAATATTCCATCATATGACAAATAAAAAAATTGCAAACTAGCGAATTATAAAGTTAGATTAAACTGAAATCAGAATTGGTTAGCAAAGTTTGTAGCTTAAAGTATACAAATTGTATGAGCAATATGACTATTCAATCGTAGTTGATGATTTAATCAACATTGGTAAATTTGGAACTCACTTTGTCAAATTAATTATAGAGAGGAGTACGTATACGCGTAGAGTTCTAAATAGTTATGACAGTTACTAGAAGATTAGAGAAATTTGAATTATTATAGCACGATATTAATTCAACGAATAACAATTTTGAAAGAGAACAACCATATATTCGCGTGTATATATTTTCCAATCCTGGGTGATTGAAATATGTTGCAACCAGAATTCAATATTTATTTTTTTCTCTTTTCATATATATATTGAAGGTGGTGCTATAGTGATTGTTTAAGAAATGAACAGAGTTTTGTATTTCAAATATTACAGAGTGTCTCAATTTTTTTAATTCTTTGTTCATTTATTAATTGTTGTCTGCAATTGTTATTTTTAGTTTAAAGAAAATGCGGATGTTTTTCAGTAGAAGAATAAAAATATAAAAATATGAAAGTCTGCTATTTTTAATTTCAAAATCCATGAGATAAATTATTCGTGACAAGTGAAAAAGTCATGGCTTATTAGATGAATTCAAATGTTTTTTTCATTAAAAAAAAAGATGGATTAAAGTTTCATTTTCTAAATTATGAATGAAAATAACAATCGATTCATTTCCCAAACACTCACTATAGCACTGCAGTCCTTGAGTAGTAATTTTTTTGTTTAATTTAATGATTCAGAGTCGATAGAATTGACCAAAAATGAGTTTTGTATATGATAAATCCTGATATAACATTCAGAGAAAAATATATCAACTATGAATCGTATTAGTCTATATTAGTGACTAATTTTTTGTCTACTTTGTGCTCATTCCAATTTCTCTCACCATTTTGACTTCTTATTAATTGTCCCAATGCTTTTTTTTTTACCAATCTTTCGTACGTGTAATTTTTCATGAATAAATAAGATTGATAATCAAACGAATATTGTTCTCACATGACGTTGATTATTATATAAAGTAAAATCCACATAAATACGATAGATATAATGGTGCAATATTTTCTTTTCTGTTTCGTGTTGAAATCGTGAAATACTGACTGTAGGCTTTTTTTTTTTCTTCATTTACAGACCATATTAAATTCTATATCATTTTTAAAGTGTTGCACATTGAATTCGACTGATTATCTCTCTGTCTTTCTAGTCATTCATTTATTTCCTGTTGAAGGCAATTAAAACTCGTATTTTATATTTTTTAGAATTCAAATATATATTTATATATATATATAAATATATATATGTATATATATTTATATATAAGGTTGTCTACGCGTCCAGTGTTGAAGATTTCGTATTATTTTTGTTTCTGATTTTCTTGTTTATCTATAGAACTCTTGACCACTTTCATAATAGAAGATGATTCTTTTTTACTGACTACCACACTACAGAGTACCTGAAAATTGAATATAAAAATAGATTCAACAATTTTTAATAAAAAAATTAATGAATTTCATAAAATTTTAATAAATAATTTACCGAAATTTGTAGTTGTGCCGGATTTCATGTCAATCCTTTTATTATCATCAAAGCGATTGTTATTCATTGCATCAACACCGTCATTAAGATTAGCTGGTGACCATTTTTTTCCTCTAACGCCAATGAATTTTCCTCGCATTTCCCATCGTGGAATTTTCTTACCTCGTAAACCAAAGAATCCCATAGATGCGCGTTTTTCAAATTGCATTGAATTATCATTGAATGTTGAGTCTGAAAATGAAAGCGAATTGAATTTTGAACTGTACATTATTTGTGTTATTGCATCAGAACCATAAAAAATTTTGAAAACTTTTATTAACATAATAGAAGAAATGTTTTACCTTGTAATGCAACACTTCTTTCATTTCTTTTTCCTCTCATACCAACGAATCCCATACTACCACGTTTATCACCATCTTTTTTACCACGCATTCCTTGAAATCCCATTGGCGCTCGTTTTTCATACTCAAATGGATCAATTGAGTACTCATTAAAATAACTATTCACATTATCTTTCTTCCCTCGCATGCCCTGGAATGTTTAAGTTTAAATTAGAAAAAAAGGAATCTGTCTAACTTGGTAACATTCATTTACCATTTGTATATGAATAATTCGAGAAATTAAGAGGCAGAATGGAGACAATTCGCAAACGTGACTTCAAACTATTCTAAGGACAATGTTTTATGCAGTGGATGAGTTGAAAGCAAACAATGCAAATGCTGTTACAAGTTGTGTCGCGTGCAAATTACAACTCTATATATTTACCTGGAAACCCATGACTGCTCTCTTCTCAAAATTCTCAAGTTCATCAAAAATATCTTGTCTGTCTCTCATATCATAGTAACTTGTCATTGGTTCATGTTGTTCCCATTCTTTCATAGCATCATAATCATTTTTTTTTCCACGCATACCTTGAAATCCCATTTTCATTGCACGTTTGTCAGCAACATTTTCTGGATATTGATTCATATAGAATTTATGTGGAATGATTTCAGCTAATGCAAAATCATTTCTTTTCTCAAGTTCTTCGAGAATCTGTTGAAGAGTTTTTTTTTGTCAGATTAATATTTTATGTATTGACGTTATTTAAGCCATAATTGAATGTAATTTTTTGATGTTCTATTCACGTAATATGCAAACAAAAATAGAAATAAAAGTAAAAAGGGATAAAATGTGATAAATAATGTGAGCCTACTTCTTCAAGTGATTTCTTCCCTCGCATTCCTTGAAATCCCATCATTGCACGTTTGTAGTATTCATCGTCTGCCATTGTTTTTTTCCCTCTCATCCCTTGGAATCCCATGGGGGCACGTTTCTCGTACTCGTCATTATAAAATGCTTCGTTGAGATCAGGCGCCACGAGATCGTTTTTCTTTCCTCTCATTCCTTGGAAGCCCATGGGTGCCCGTTTTTCGAAGTCATCTTGTACGAAGTTGTTTTTAACATCTAATCCAACAATATCCTTCTTCCCCCTCATACCCTATTGAAATATTTCAAAAAACGTAAAATAATTACCGAAATTTCATTTTTAATTATTTAAAAAAATGATTTTATTGAAGAAAATACAAAAATGGAAAAATAATTTTATTCAAAAATTATAATTTTCTCTAATCTTTCGTTTAATTTTCGTATTATCTTTCTAAACAAAATTATAAAATAGCAAATAAAATCGTCGCCTCAGAGTTTATAAAAAAGGGTTTCTTACACTTTATAAATTTAATTCTTGATAAGATAATTATTATTTGCATTGGATTTATATTTATAAAATTTATAAAATAGTAAGTCAAGTTAATGTGAAGTGATATAAACAAAAATAACAAAGTGGAACTTATTTTACCTGGAAACCCATTGGAGCTCTCTTAGAATATTCATCATTTGCCAAAACAGACGTTGTGTCTCTTTTTTCACGAACACCGACAAATTTGTCTTGCAACTCTCTGTCATATCCTCCTGATTTTTCAGCCAGTGTATGTGAAACTATCATTAAAACAGCAATTCCGACTGCACCAAAAAACATTCTGTAACAATAAAATAAAATGATTAATTATTGAACATATAAATATGATATTAGTGAATGTTTAAATTCCATGTCATTATTTAATGTCGCATAATATGGAAAATAAATCATCAATTAAATTGACCAAATTCAGATTCTGAACTCAACGAAATAATTCGATTCGTAATCTTTTCCACAGATGAGATTAGAACGCAGATGTGCAGTCGTGGAACCGCAAGATATGACTGATGTTGCTGCTTTTCATAAAATACTTCATTGCAGTGTAGATAAATTGGCGTCGGTGTAACTTTTATTGCAGAAACGTGTTTTGACTAATGAATAACAATTATTATGTGAAAAACTCAGGAATATAAAGCAGTGAATGAAAGAGTAACATAAATAACAATCTTGTTAAGATTAAATGTGGCAAACGAAGGATGAAAAAGACACGGATATATCCTTTGAATGAGACGGTGCGTGATATTCTCATGATATTGTTGCAAATGTTGAAAAATTTATGTGTATGAAATATTTCAAGCATATTTTATTCAATTCTGACAGTGTAATTTTATTTTGATATTTTCATTAACTTTCTTATTTATTTATCTATCTATTTATTTATTTTCTAATTTCGTGTCATAGCGAGCTAATTTTATGGTGAATGATCACAATGAAGGACACTAGATGTTGATCAAAGAAAAAAATATAAAGTCAAGAGATGAACGATGCATGAAGTTGACGGATAGACATTGAATGAGCAAAGAAAATGTTTTCAAGACATGAAAAATATCAGAAGAAAATTCATGAGGATATTACACTTCATTTTATGTCGGAAGTAATCAGCTATGCAAACAAAATAATTAAAATTGCGGTTATGCATAAAGTAACAGCAAAAAAATTAACATCAAGCAAAAGTAAAAGCATGAAAAGTTTGTGGCTGTGTCTTTGCGTCTTGCATATAAAATAGAGAATATTTCATTTCATTTTTCATTCTCTGTCATACGATTAAAGTCTAAGATTAAATGTTATCTTCAAATATAGCCCACGTGCCAGCTTTTGCGTTGGACATGTAGTGGGAAGTGCAAAGGGTTCTGTTTCATTAATTATAATTACATAAAAAAATAAAAACTAGCTTACAAAGTTGAATATAACAAAATTTTTTTTAACTTTACAAACTTTCGTTTTTTCACACTCGCATTTCTCCCACTAATAAAACCCAAGATGTTAAAAAATCCATCATTTATTTATCAAATTTGAAAATCACAACACAAAAGCACAGAATTTTAAATTCAAATTTGTTATTTTTTCATATAGTTTTCGCTGTTTTTCAAATTTTGTTTAAATCGTCATCGGTAGAAGTGTATTAAGTTTGCGTTTTTTACCTCAAGAGACTAAAAAATAAAAAGAAAAAGAAAAACGTGTGTATAGTATGAAAACCGGGGTCGCATCCCCCGAGTGCTTTTTACCACAGTGCTATTTCCCTTATATACACTCATATGAGATCTCGGGATGTAGACCAGCTACATCCAATAAAATCTCCGGACAATCACGTCTGAAAACGAATTCTTTTATTTTCAACGGAATCCGCTTACGCACATTGCTGTCGATAAACAAAATGTCAAAAGATATAGTTATATTGGCGAAGTTATGCGAAACAAATCCCAATGAGAAGACAGGAAACAAATAATACCATATACGAATTGTTACGTCTTGAACGTGATCGCTGTCGTGATCCGACGCGTGCGAAACATCAAATTGAGACAGGGAAAAGAGATAGTCAATAGACCTCTGGGATTTTGTTTACGTCAAACTTGAAATTCCCTTTTTTTCCCCTCTCTCATCTATATCAAATATTTGCCCACAAGATGGACCATATGGTGATAAAAATAATTTTATTCACACGAGCAAAAGGGTTTATAAGGGTAAAGTACCAACATCTTTGTTCAATTGTTTTTTTTTAACTTCCATTGGATTTTCTGATTTGATTGATAAAATTGTCTAATTATCATAATTATTTGATATTTAATCAAAGAATTTTAGGGGTATCAGTTGATTTATATTTCATGACATGAACTGTGTTTTTATTATTTAATTATAAATCATTTTTTATAATATAGATAAAATCACAATTTTTACAAAAGTTATCCAGGAAAGTTTAGTTGGTGAAGTGTTTAAACGAAATTGAGAAGGTTATCGCCTATTCCAATTCAGCCCGGGGTCAATATTGTCCTTTAGGTGTGGGTAATTAATTCATAAATTTAATAAGGGCAGTAAAATATATTGTTAATTTTAATTGAATAGGCGTTTTAAGTAGAATTATTTTCGAATAATGGCAGTTCATGATGGCTATTTATTATTAATACTACGTCAAATTTATTTTACGTTACGCAAGAGAAGAGGATGAAAACCATTTCCATAAATTTCAACTCTCATGACTAGAACTGTTAGGACGAAAAGTGACAGGATCATGATAATAACATTTCATAAGGATATCTTTTGTTTATAATGGAATTATCAACTTTTTTTTTTCTGAATTGGACAATTTAATGTGATCGAACTTGTCACGTTTGAGTAGAACAAAAAGTTTGTTCAGAGGTCATACAGTAGTTGGAGATGATGATTTGAAGAAATGGGGTATGAAAACGAGAACGTTCATAGCTTTGTAGGTTTTTTTTTTCTCTTCTCATTGTCATTCTGACTACAAATTATCTTGATAATCCAGGAAAAAAAATATCTGTAACATCAACAACTCACTTCTGACTCTCAGCTCATTATTAATAAAACGAATACGCGTAGCGATGAAAAAAAATGTTACTTCTCTACTTTTCTTTTTGAATAATAAAATAACTTGCAATTCATCAAATAATTTATTCAATATTTTCATCAAAGACAAATCGTCAAGATTATTCATCGAATTATACTACATAAATTCTTGCTCAAAGTACGAATGATAATGTACAAAAGGTTTTTACGATTTCTTAAATAAATCATAAATGAATAAATAATTGAGTTGAAATAGAGGTAGGGAAGTGTCAGGGGAAAAATTGTTAAAGACGAGTTGCCCACAAATAATTATAATTAATGAATGAATTTTTCTTTTCCTTTTATTTTTCTTTTCGGAAATGATGCAACATCACGCGATACTGTTACATGTGTACAGTAGTCAATACAGTGCGACCAGAATTTCCATGAAATTTCCGACGTGTGTGTATAAATGAAAGAACAAATGGGGAGAAAGAAATGAGTGTATAGCATTTGTGTGTGATGTTTATATACATTATTCACACATAATAGAAACTAGCGAGTTGCTCATACACGTGTCAAGGAAGTATTTATAAAAGTAGTGCTCGTTCAACACAGACGAAGTGAGAATCAGAACGTGGTCATGAGCTGCACGAGACGAAGCAATGAAAAATGAAGAAAATATCAACATTAATCGAAAGTGTTGCACGCTATGCAACATCATGGATGAAACAAATAAAAATGAGTGCAAGAATTTTTCGGGAAATAATTTTTTGATATTTGACGAAAATTAATTGCATAAATAATTAAGTGCATTTAGAAAAGGAACATAAATAATAATTGTTAAGTTTTTATTTGGAAGAAACTTTAAATGATATTAATGATAAATTAATTCTGAACGGTTATCGGTTGAATTAATTGTAATATTGATGAAGAATGTAATGGCTGAGTTTTGAAGTTCAACTTGAACGTGAGAACGTTGAAATCCAATCTGGATTTTATGGACAAGAGAAAGTGACGTTCAACTTTGATGAGGTGTAAAATATCGATTAACTCACCATGAACAATTCCATCATTCACATTTTTACCTTCACTATTATAATTTTGTTATGTTAACTTAATAAAATACATTCAATTATTGTAAAAAACAATATTGAGGTTACAGAAAGATAAAAAAAATAGGATTAAACAATTGCAGAAACTTTTGCTTCGAAATTCGATACTTTGAGTGAAAAACTCAAAGATTTTTAGTTGACCATTATGTCATACAGATTAAATTCAATAGAATTTGAAAACATCAATGTTGTAATATTTTTTTTTTTCATTACCAAACAATTTCTGAACATTCAATTATTCCAAATCCTCTTTAGCCCTAACAAAAATATCATCAAACAAATTGATCCTTCACTTTGTATTTTGCTTCAATTAATTTGAGTAATTATTTATCATCTGATGAAAATAATTGATGAGCATTTAATTCTATTGTTGATAGATAAATAAATTAATGGGAACATCAAATAGCAGAGGTATATTCAAATTTATACATTTAAATTAGAGTGTAGAAAATGAGAAGAATTAATTGGCTGTCTTTCATCGCTACAGATGAAAATGTAAAACAAATTGTGAGGATAAAACTCATTAAAATAGAGTTATATTAATAGAAAACTGCAATTATCAATATTACCAATAAACATAATGAATTTTAATTCATGGTAACAATGACAACATGACGATTAATCGTTGCAATTAATAGCAAAGTGCTCTCATTGCTACTTTCATAACAAGCTTTTACCACTCTTTAATTATCAAATTCACCACTTCTAAATTGAAATATCAATTTTGTTACATCATTTACGTAATTTCATGTAACCTTTTATCAAATTAAATATCCAAAAGAATAAACATTCCAAAAATATTCACATAAATATAAAAAAGTATCTCCAATATATTCCACCATTATCAACATTTAAAACATTAAAGAAATCAACAAAAATTATTCACCAACAATTTTCAGTAATCTCCAACTTCAACACTCCCAAGGTTGTTCATATTCTCACATTAATCTACAGTCACCCAATATATAGGCGTTAAATAATATTCATGATACGACGAGTGTACACAATCAGGTATGATGCAAAATTGTTTGAAATTAATTCGCAAGTATTAATATTATATACGATAAACATTAAGTATAGACAAACATGAACAGGCTATCGAAATTCACTGCATAGTTGACTTTGTGGCTCTTTTGTGTGCATATCACAACTGTATTACGTGATACACTGACAAATACATATTCATGATAGTGCTTATGTGTGGGTGCCATTTTATTTAGCCTCTGTGCGACGATATTGACTTTTTTTGTTGTTTTTTTTTTGCTTGGCATAAACATTTATGAATGGATATTGTGAGTTGGTATAATTATTGACTTGTTTCAATATTACACGTTTCATTTGTTACATTTGTTGAATATTTGCTATGTGAATTAAAAATATTGTGCAAATTGAAGAATGAAAAATAAATAAACAATTTTTTATGCGACATGAATTGGTAATATTTGTATTTGGATATAAACTCGGATGAAGTGAACAAATGAAAGTCATACGTAGAATAAATTATTGAGTATTAATGAGAAATCAAGAGCTTGCAAATATATTGAAAATTTTGAATTAAAAATAGTTTATTTAGAATTTAAATGAACGTTTTGATTCTATGTCGACGATATGATCAACAAATCTAATTTTATTGAATTTCAAGTACTATAAAAAATTTGATATAAATAAATAATTAAAATCAGCCCATGAAACTCGCACTAATTGATCATAAAAATCATTGTGAATTCTTTTGAATATTTGAAAAATATTCAGTAACGTTAAAAATGAATTTAAATTATTTTTTGTCGTCTAAACTATTGAGATAATTCACTCAATTGTCAAATGTAGTAAATCAAGGGAACACAGGGAAGAAAAGAATGAAGAAATAATAAAAAAGAAAAACAAAATGAAAGAGAAGAAATACGAAAAAGTTTTGATAAGTAGATCAAGTTCTTATAAATTGAAAGCAGATCGGATATCAGTTTCACCACGTCGCTATGAATATAAAGAGTTTGTTACCAGTTTACAAAATGGAGGGGTGAAAGGGAGAGAAAGCTAATGAGAATATATATAGAATGGTTCGTATATGCTTGCAAGTATTACATAACAGTTGAAAGCATAAAAGAAAAGGAGCAAACAGTAGAGATGTGTTGCGGTGCTATGGTTAAAGGGCGCACCTGGTGTAGAAGTAGTATAAGTGGATGTGTGAGGCTACACGTAATAGTAAGTGGGGAATATAGCAGTGACATAATAACGCCTCTCACACGATTATTGAGATCGGCCAATTGGATAATTTGTTCAGTCTTATAAACTCGCGTACATTGTCTCGACAAACGTTAAAGACGATGCATTCAACAGTGAGTCAATGAAAATATTAAATTAATAAATTAATATTATAACAAAAATATTTATTCATTAAATTTTTGTTTGATTGTTTAAAATTAAATGAATATCTGACATTATTAATAAGTTTGAAGATTTTATTATGGATAAATAATGAAGAATTAATTAATTAAATAACTTTTGTATAATAACATCAACAGAAAGAAAAAAGGAATAATTGAAAATATTAATTTGGTGGATTGATCAACAAAATAAATAATCGAATTGTTTATATTGAAATAAATTGGGAATACAAAATTTTCTGGAATTACTATGAAGTGAATAAATTGGGCAAAGTTGTGAATGTTTTATCAAGCATTGATTTGTACTACTTGTTACGATTCACTTATCAATGATAAATCAAAAATATTTTATTAAAATTGTAAATGAGATAGATTGTTTTCAAGATAAAATACTGCGCGATTGTATAGCAGGGGAACTATATTTGTTTATTGTCTCTTGCCTGATGTGTGAGTATCTCAAGAGTTTGTCACAACGGTTGTGTTCAACGTGGGCAGTGCAAATATATTCCTATATGTATACCTACTTCATAGTCAACAATGCTTGCGGCGTTCACTGCCGGCAGGAGAAACGATATTTTATATATAGTTAACGAAACAAAGAGATACTGATACAAAATGAAAGTTTGAACACATTTGTGCTTGCAGGGTCCATTGATTGTTTCGCAGACAGAACTATTTTTTATTTTTACTGAATTATATATTGAATTTATATATTTATAAACAGATTTATTATCATAAATGAATTAACAATATCTGTTGAAATAAGAAATATATAATGTTTATTCATTAATGATAAATTAAATTGATAATTGTTTTATTTACAGCGTAAAAGGAGATGAAATATATTTTTATTTTGCGTGTTGAAACTTGAATTGGACATTTGATAGCGCCTGAAAATTTTATTCTAACCTTTCACTGTTGGAAATTGACTCGGTTTTGTGTGCTATTGTTTTTTTCACAGGTAAACTGGAATTTTTCCGTGAGTGCTTTTACGGTGGGAAAAAAATATGAGAAAAAAATAACCCGGAAGTAACACTGTACGTTATCACTGAGATGAGCACGATTGGGTTGGAAAATGTTGGAAAATGTCAAGCGTCGCGGTCGATTTGCATCGACGATTATCTATACCAAGGCTGACGGTTAAAGTCCAGTCGATTGGTCAACATGGGGGCATTATGGGAATGGGAGTATAGAGAATAGCAAGTGTGAGGGTGGAAGTGAGAAAAATAGTGAGCAAAAAATGCGGAGTAGAATTCACTGATGAAACCTGACACTTTTATTTTCTTTAAAAACACATTCTATGTCATTGGACGCGACTGCAAAGTAAATAATTTCATGAGAGTTGTGACAGTTGGTTCACTAATTGCAACTTATTCTTTTGTTTATATTTTTGGTTTTATTCACTATTTATATTCAGAACAATTTTATAGTTAATTGTTTATTCATATGAGTTTTGTAGACAATTTTAATTTCAGGTAAAATTGTCTTCATAATTAAAAAAACCACAATTGTTATTAATATTGAAAGTAAATAATAGTTGAAATGGATTTGCGATTGTTATCTTCACTGATGACAAACGCAAACAAGTCATAATGCATTCGTGAAAATTAAAGAGTTTTAAGACTTCGCGTGCAATGGACACATCAGCGCAATAATTGCGACAACATTTTGTGTCATCATTTCCTCTCAATTCTACCTCGGTCATAAAATTAATCTATCATTAACAAATAATGGATTTGTGTGCAATCTTGATTTCACAGAATTGAATTTTTAATATAAAGTAACGACCATTTGTGAAATGTACATGAAATAATTGCAAGTGTATGAAAAATAAAAATTGAATTTACATCAGTGGTTTTACATCACTTCGTCAATTTTGAGGATAATAAAATTTATAATTTTTGATATTCATTTTTATTAACTTCATCAGTTGGAAATGCGTCAGAAATTTAAGATCGTGTTGATTGAATGAAATAGAATTTCATTATTGAAAGAAAATATTTGACATATTCAAACATAAAAAATTTGTAATGTCAATAAAAGTATAACGAACTGAAGGAGTGACTGGTAAACATGCAGAGGCGTCAAAGTTTTCTGTCACGTTCACTCATAAAATTACAATGTTCACCACCATCCCTCGCGTGATATCGGTTAATAACAATAAAGATTATAATAGTAAATATGAATTTAATTCATTTATAATAATGTTGTTATAGTTTCTGTGAAAGATTAACGAGTTCCTGCAATTGTATTGGATTAAGATTGAAAAGTTATAAAATGGAGGGAGATTAGGTAACACAAATAAAGAAATTGAGATGAATTAACATTCAGTAATCATTGCCTGTTGGTAATTATACGAGGAGGGTTCTTACTTAAGTACTTTAATCCCTCAATTAGCAGATAATGACAATTTACTTAAAAAACTTTCAAAAATTAACCCAAATAATATTTTCTTTGTGCATTTGTTGTAACTTGTGAAATGAATTCAAGAATTTTCAATCTTTTGAATCAATTTTTATGATTCACAAGTATTCATGTCAGCATGTGTAAATTTATATGTTCGTGACTGGAATGAACTCTGATAAATTCAATCTAAAAATATTTTTGTCAACATCACAAATTTTTATTCTGTTTTTGTATTATTTTTTTTTCTTGAACTCAGACGAACAATTTTTTAAATCATTTATCAAGTTAGAATAGATCATTTTGGATGTCGATTAAATGTCAATAAACTTGGAATGTTTAAAGTTCATTGTTTTACAATAATAAAGTGGAAGGATAACGTAAGAATAATACAGCCAAACATAAACATGATATATTGATTGGTTCTTGATTAAAATTGACTTTGATAATTCACCATCTTTTGCTATATTTTTTTTTCTTACCATTCATTTTTCATTATGACATTCACGCAGTTCTTTTTGATTTTTCAACTTGGTGACTTATTATTCACTTGCATGTTATTTCAAGACAAAATTAAAAAATGGGGCGCGCACTTTTATATCGCGTGACATAGAATAAGTGTTTTTATGCATTACTTTTCATTTTTTCTTTGGTAAAAATGGTCAACGAACGTATTTATTCTTCTTTGTTTTGTTGTTACAATCCGCAAATAAATCAGAACTAAAATGAATGGAAAACAAGAAAAATATTGCTGCATAATTACAAATATGAAGATAATTCTTGATAATGCACTATATCATGACGTACCATCAGCACATGAATCGCAAAATCACACAATTCTCTTGATTATTCTTGTACAAATCGAACACTACACATACTGTTCTTTAGATATTCAATATAAAAATGTCAAAGACTATTTTTTATCTTCATTCAAATCCAATATTAATTTTATCATAAAATACATGAGAAAAATTTTTTGTTTTCTTTCTCTTAGAATGTTGGAAATATAATCAATTACATGAGAAGATTAAATCTTCACACTATGATGGAGAGTGTGTAACGTAATATCTTGTTTTTTATAATAATATTAACATGCACTCAAAACCACTAGAAAAAAAAAGATGAATTTCAATTAAAATGATTTTTCAGAATGAAATTTTAAATGTACTCATTTTTATCATCGCTCATAGTTATTTGTTTTTTTTTTTAATTTTAAATAGTTTGGGAAATAAAAAATAGAGAACAGTCTTGGATTTGTTAAAAAAACTGACTCGATTAATTTTGATAGAGCTATAAAAATTAATATTTCAATAATAAACCCAAGAAAATAATTTTCACTTTAATATTTCTTTTGAACAGTAAAATTTTTAACACCTTCAACCTTTTCATTTCAATTACGCATCACATGATTGTCTATTGAATCAAATCAATCGTTGAACATGCACTTCTTCATTGTATTTACAATATCACTGTGACCATTTTTCTCGATAAAGAAATCTGCTGACCTTACTTAAGAGATTGCTGATACTGGGAGTTGACCTTTCGATGTCTTATCCACGTGCTAGACATACATTATTTCTTCACATTTATATAATCGATAATTTCCGATTGGAAAATTGATTGAATTTACATATGAAAATATTCTGAATCATCATTCGATATAGTTCAATAAATACGAATTCAATCAAAATAACCAATCACAATTCTCTTGAAGAATTCAAATGTTTTACATTTTTGATTGAAAGGAGAACCTCAAAAATTTACGCAGATAAATCAAATGTTTTAATTGATTAATAAAAATATAAGGGAAGTTTGATAAATTTTTTTCTGTGACAATAGAAATAGAAAATATTGAACAATAATGATAGAATTAATGAGGTATCCATTTGATAAGCTTTTAGATAAATGTCGTGGCCAATCAAACAGTTCTTTTATATCAATTTGGAGGTAAATATTTATTATTTATATTTATGTTTAAATTTACGTTAAATTTTCTCTCACAATTGCAAACACTCTGTCGTATATATCAACAAACTTTCTGATTACTTCCACGATTAATTCCCCTGTGTTTATTTTACTAATTGTGCGACTGTGGTCGCATCTTCATCAACGTATTCCCCAAGATATTTGGAAACTTTCATGAAATTCAATCCAAAACTGCGCATTCATTTTCACTAAACTTTTTATTCAAATTCTTTTCAATTCACTTTCTCAAATGTTCATTTTATTTAAATGAGGTCACTCAGCTGTGGAAAAAAAATATTCATGATGATCAGAATATTTCTAATTCAATGAAATCGGTATAAACATTTTCATAAACCTCTATTTAATGGAAAAATTATTCCACTATGTAAACAAAAATTATAAATTAATAAATTACAAACAGGCGAACTTCTAGTTATCAAAAAAATTGCATTTGTCACTTTATACCTTTTATTATTTCTTTATATTTTTGTTAAAACTTTTACAGATCCAAAGGATTATCATTGTCATCAACATTAGGACGTTCAATAGTCAAAAAAGAAAATCGATTATTTGGTGCAGATAAAAAAGAATTTATGAACAGGGGAAATATGAAAATGTTAAAAAATGATACCAGCATGGATACGATCAAGGTAAGGAAATGAATTTAAAAAAATAATCCCAACTTTGATCAAATCCAAGTATTATTATAAAGTTTTTCGTTTATACATTTATCAGTCAATTGACAGAGGTGTCAGTGAATATTGGGGTGATGCATTGCGTTATTATTGGCCAATAGCTATACAAAGTTTGTTTTTGCTAATTATCATTTTGATGTTGGCTCCATGGATTGAACTACGTTCCAATGACGATGTTGCAATGGATATTAATAAAAATGAATATTCATCGTTTTGGCGACCGTTCATTGACTTCACTGAATCATCAAAGTCACCAACAAGCATAGACACGTAAATAAATCATGATAAATTATAGAAAAATAAGTCCATGATATTAATGCAATTTTTTTCAATTTATGCACAGTCATGACCGATGTGCTTTTGGATACTTTTGTTCAAGCAAAAAAGCACCAGATGGTGAACCTGTTCGGCGTAGGGCGAGCTTTCTCAAGCGAAAGCGATATCTTAAGGACCTCATTGGCCAGTGACCGTACGAAATTTATTGAAAAAAAATTGCTATTACCAAATATTTATTGTATTTATATATTTTGAATAAACAATACCACATGTACACATACATTTGTTGCTACTTTCATCTCTTCTTTTTCTTTCTTTGAATTTTCTTATCAATCATGTGAAGTTGTTTGCGGTATGTGACGAAATGGAATTAATTTATCATTCTGAACTTGAGGTTATGACTTTATAAATGGCGAGGAAATTTGAGAATTAATTGTGAATTTTTGAATGATGTTATACAATCTTAGTAGAATTGATGTTTTAACATGTTGTGACTTTGTTCAATACAAAATTGAGAATAGTAAGGAGAAGAGTGTGGTGATTGGTGGAAAACGTTCTTGGGTATGTCATCGTGATGAATTTTTCTTCTAAAGTTAATTAGAAATTTTTTTAAGATCATACAGTCAGATACAAATTGAATTATTCAAAGTGAAATAATCGTGATGTGGAAATGGCCCGAATTCATGGTGATCACGATGCCATTTATGATTCGCCACATAAACATTTTGGGTGGAATCATTTTCGTGATTTATCACGTGACAATGATACTGATAATGAATACAATTGTGATTGTGTGTCATCTGATGCTGAAAGTAATTCCAAAAAGATTTCAAAGAATAGATCAAAAAAATCTTACGTCCCTGTAGAAAAACGTTATGAAAGTGATAAAAGGATTAGAGAAAGACGGAGTCGACGAAAAATTCGAGATCAAGACAGGAAAAAACTAGTGCAATCGTCACTAAAAAAAGATTATTCTACTCTTTGTGATGAACCACGTAGAGTTAAAAAAAGTTATAAGACAACTGACACAACACATTATTCACCGAATGAAATGCAAGTTAAAAGTGTAGAAGTAATTAAAAGTTGGTCAATCGAACGCTGTAGAGCAAAATGTTCTGATGATAAATTATCAAAGAAAAGAAAATTTAGGAAAAAAGTTCGAAGAAAACCTAAATTGATTAATACAAAATGTTCAAATACATCTATATCATCAGCTTTATCATCGTCAAGTGGTGGAAAATATATAAAACCACGAACAATAATATCCTCTCGCAATGAGATAGATAAAAGTGATCATAAAAATCTGTTGAAAGTTGCAACAAAAAAATCAAAAGAAAAAAATTGCCCGTGTTGTGATTCTCTAATGGAAGCAGTTAAACCCTCTAGAGTACCGACTTATCCAAAGTCCAATAGACGACGTGAAGTATCCCGTGAGAGAATTTATAAACGAAAAGAATCACCAGGTCTGTTGGAAAAAGAGTTTGTGAAAAAGCTTGAGACGGTGCAAAAAGTCAGAGGTGAATCTCAAATGGAAAGTTGGTCCCGTGGGTCACAATGTAAGACTCAAAAGTTATGTAGAATGTTGAAGACTCGTGAGGCACGACGATTTATGGGCTGTCATTGCATTGAGAGTGACGATAAAGTGAATCCTTTTGTCAATTGTCAATGTCCAGAGTGTCCATATGATTTAAATATCATAAATGATTCATCGAATATTGTAAAAGAAATACATCAAGAAAATGCAAAGAAAATTATTCTCAACAGTGAAATTTGTCCAAGTGAAATCAATTCATCAAACATGTGCACTTGTGAACAGCCACAATTGGAAAATCAATATTGTAACACTAAATTATGTAGAGACAATTGCAATACAATTAAACCAACTAATTTCTCACATGAATTTCTTCAACAATATCATCAATCAACTGAAAATTCGTGTAAGAAATATCAAGATGCAGCAAAACACTTACGAGAATTATATCGTGACACGAGAAAAATTGAAAACCCCAAGAAGACAATTACCAAATGTATGACACAACATGTTGTAGATAGTCTCCAAGCACAACGTGGTAATGATCCAATTTCACCAAAGAAAGGAAGAGATGCATCAACAATTGCAGCCTCAAGACCAAAACCAACTATAAATCGTGTTGTCCAGTGTGATGAACAATTTGCATCATCAAATGGAGGTTTGAATAAATCAAACGACGAGCAGGATCCAGTAGAAGCTGTTGCATCATTGTGTGAAAAATTAATAATGATTAATCGTGAAATAAAACCACAATGTTCTTGCAAAAGTCCTGACATTCCTTCTCACATTGATCAACCCTCTGATTTAAAGGAGAAAAATACATCAAATCATGACGTTCAATATTTCCAGAAACAAAAATCCAAATTTCGAATGAAACATCATCGATTTGCATTTCCAAAAATAATTAAAGGTGAAAGTAATAATGAAAATTTTGATGTACCAAAAATGTTTGTTTATTCAGCAGATGATGAAGATGGAGCACCACTTTCATTACACAAAACTGGTTCATTTGTCAAATGTGCAATTAAACGAAATAATCTAATTGGTAATAAATATTATGTAGCTTACATTCAAAAGTTTGTTAGTCCTGCATGGAAAAGTGATGATAACTGTGAAACTGAAATGAAATCGACTGAATATTTGAGTTCTGATGATTATGGATGAATCAAATGAGCTTTTTGTATCATATTTTTATGCGGTGAGCACACAATGTGTTGACCTCTTTCAAACTAGAAGTGGGATAAGTAATGGAGTGGAACAAAGTCCAGAAGGATTTTCCAACTAGCATCATACATTTTATATTCTTTTGTGTATAGATGTGAATTTACTATGGCCTTTTGAATAATAAAATGTAAAGAAGATAGTGTTGGTGAACCTTTACTTGAGCATTGCTAATGCTGATTATTTATACATCCAAGCGCACTGGGTATTATTAACATGTGAAGCTTTAAGCAAACAAAAAAATGTTTCTTTTTTCTTGTCTAAAAATGTAAACGTACTTTTCCTGACTCCTTTTCTTTGTCATTTCCTGCAACTTTTTGAATTATATTTTTACCTACTAATGAAAAATGTAGTTGGACTTTACGTACATTAGAAATTCTTAGTCGAATATAAAATCGTTGAGGTTGTTTTCAATTTGCCAATTTCAGTAATAATAATATCAATTACTTTTGTGTAAAATATATTTAAAGTCACCTATCAAATAAAAGTTCAATCTTTTTTGTCCCCCCAATAAAAATTAACTGATAAGAATTTTTCAGCAATACAACCAACAACTGTCATGTTTGTTAACAGTACATAATAATATTAATTCACAAATTTGGATTGATGTTCTAAAATTGATGTTTTATCTCAGTCAATTTATGATCCCCTTTGAGAATCACTTGAGGGTTGAGATCATTTTGTCTTGACCTAGTCAAACTTTCTATCACGAAAACAGATGATCGTCTAGAGGAAAATGAGGTAGGACCAACCAAAGGACTTTTAGGTAGATATACCCAGGCAGACCCTCTGGTTTTCTATTCCTAAAGTGTCGTTTTATATATAATAATGAAAACAGAATGATCAACAGACTCAAAAAAAGATTGTGTGAATAATATCCCAAATTAGATTAATTACACAGTGGAATATATTTTATTTATAAATTTCCATTATAATATCAGGATGGAAATATGTTTGGAAGATTAACATTTTCCTAACTCCAACATTTCATAATACTTTATAATATTCCACATGAACTGATGAGTACTCAGCTTTCTCGAAATGAATCAGAATAATTACACAGTCAATGATGCCTGAAGACAAAAGTATAATCAAACGAATACAGACATCTATCCAATATTTAATTCAAATAAATGATTCAAGAGGTACTAATGGTTGGTGCTTGATTCTGTAGCACATATATATATATATTATATATACAGCAGCACCAAAACTCCAGCAGAGCAAATGGGTCGTGCACTTCAGACCTATCTTTTCACCCTCTCTTCTATATTGATTGTTCAACTACTTTGAATTGTATAACGATGAACCGACTTTCGATGACATAGTTCTGGTTGTAAATAGCAAGACAATTTAAATCTAGAATTGTTTCATTCAAGTTCCAAGTGGTAAATACCACAGGTCAATAAGGTCTGAAATTTCTGCTATACACACAACGTTAGAACACAATTGATGATGCTTCCAATGAATAGTCTATCGAACTGATCCATTACAAGAATATGTGGTTAATTGTTTGCAATATTAGATGAGTATGACAATGATGCGATGGGATACAAAACATGAATGAAGATGACAATAATCAACGGATGTTGATTAGATTGAAAGTAAATAAAGTGCCAAATTGTCAATATCTGTGGCTCATTGATAGAATAGTTTTCAAGTGTGAAACTATCAATATTGAAGTGGATGGTGAATGAAATGTTGATTGAATATTTCATGGTATGACAATGAGTCAACTGAAAATATTTTATGCTTTTTCAGCATATTCATTAATTAATTATTCTCTTGTTGATCAATCTCTAACTTCTCATTAATCAAATTAAATAGACAAGTTAAATATATTTGTGTTCACATTTAAAATAACTAGGAAAACCCAAACATTCATTTTGTGATCATTCCACCTTTTAAAGGGTCCCATAATTGGCGAAAGACTTTGGGGGGGTTAATGATCCGTTAAACATAGAAGCCACTGATTTGAACAAACTTTACCAACGACAAACAGACTATGGATCAGAATGTAACGGACGAAAACGAAACATGAAAATAGGACGTTCAAATAAAATGAAGAAAAGGTAATAAACACAGTTTTCAACCAATTTAACAATAAGGACAATAGGTGGAAAAGTATTATGGTCCTTTTGATGATAAGACATGAACTGTTTTTTAACACAACTCATGCGTATCATATTTTCTTTGTCAATGATTTTTCTAACACTTCCGGAACAATTATTTAGAATTTTCTTGTTGCAATCTTAATGTGACTACTTTAATGTTTACAGTACAATGCCGAAATTATGTGTCTGTATATCAGTCTAGACGTACTTCAGTCTAGTCTGTGCTGAGTAAATGATCGTATAGCAGTTGGATAGTCCATTATGATAATCACGAATAAAATTTCGAATTAAATTTTGTTTATGGTGTTGATCATCAGAAAGAATTTATTATCAATTGATTACTAAAGTGAACATTTTCAACTGTACTAATTTATATTACAAATTTTTATTCAACTGCAATTGGATTTGTTTATATATCTAACATTGTTTAAATAATTCATCTACAATTGCAACAATTATTACATAATTGTTATGAGATTTCAACGAATGGATGAACAAATATTTGTTTCTAATTTAAAGATAAAGAATCAAATGGATTTATGAAGTGTGCTAGACGATTACTGAACATTTACTGAGAGTAAATAAAACACAACCCAAGGGACGAACCCTCGAAATAAATTCATGGTCTCCATGGAAATTCCTAAATAGACAGAAACTATAAAATATCAACATTTCGCTTTTTTCAATAAGTTTTTGTGAGAGTAAATGTGAGCATAATTTTTCTCAGCAAAAATCAATGTTACATATAGGTGAGCATAATCTCACGCGATCGAAATTTGAACATGCACTGCATATAAACGCGTGACACTTTTTGAATATATTAATACAATTTTATTGGTAACAAGCGCCATAATATAATGTGAATTATTATAACATTAAAATAGTGATACATCATATGATTCTGTAGAATTCAATGTAGAAAATTGATGGAATGAATAAAATAATAGATTGGTATATGGATAAAAAATTATCAATGGAATTAGTGAATTATAGTTAATGAGTGTCAAAGGCGTAAAATTGATGACGTGAATTCCGTTTCACATTATGAAACATGTGAGGAAATGATATCGGTGAGTGACAGCAGCCATCACATAAAACGAGAGAGACTATTTCATTGGGAATTAATGTCGGAAGCAAATATTCTACAAGCCGGATTTGAAGCTTATCAGCTCTAAATAATTCGCTAGGAAGTTTGCGAAGATAGAGAATATTACAGTCAGTGAGATGACGAGAATTGTAGTGAGGTCATAGATCGTGAATGCAAATCCATTGTGATATGCAAACACAATTCTTTTGATAACGTAATGGAAACTGCTTTTATCCTATCAATTTTTTTTTATCAAGTTATAGAATTTAATGAGGTTTACTATCATGTTTGATAGCATAATCTCAAGTGTGATAATGTTACATTGGTTAATGTTTTACTTTGAAACACAACGATAAAATTTATTTGACATTGAATGTTTAAACAATATAAAAAAAAATGATATAAAAATTCCTGGAAGAATATCTACGTGAATGAAATTAAATTTTTTGTTTAGTAAAAATTTCGTATGAAAACTTTTTTATTCAAAGAACAGGAGAAATTGCTATACATGTATGAGTGCGTCAAAGAAACTTCATATGCCAGTGCTTTATTCCAACATTGAACAATGGAATTTTATTCATGACCCGTGAATCTAAAATGGGGCAGTACTTTATACATATAGAGATATATCTGTACGTTTTACATTGAGAATAAAAATGTGTGTATGAAGAGACAGAGAAAAAGAGAGAGATATAAAGAGTGGGATTTTCTGTATCATGATGAGACGCAATAGTTTGAGCAACCTGCAGCGAAAAAAAAAAATACTGTTGAGTTGTAAATCAGGAATTGCAGAGATCATTACAACACTTACAAGTCACTGTCAATTTATATTTAATTTATAAATTCAATTTTTGTAGGGATTCAATTTTTTTTGTCATCATCAAAGTCAAAATTTCAATTTTTAGTTTCATTTGTTGAGTAAAAAAAATTATATGTACCTTATCGATGATGCTAAAATCATTATTGGTGTTTTTTATCAAAGATTTACATTGGGATGAAGATTACACCCGCAGCAATGAATAAATGTCAAATAAAAAAATACCACCATAAAATCCACAACGTGTATAAAAACACTCTCCCCTAATGTCGTGCATGAGAATATCCTCTTTTCATTCCCGTACGTATTTTATATATAAAAAGATAAAAGAGATTTAGCTTCAAGAAAAAAAGCTGACGCTCGTTCTGATATTGAACAAATTGCGTTATCTCATAATCCCAAGAGTAAAAGTAAAATAAAGTGTTTAAACCACCATACAATGGTCTACTCGCTCATTAATGTTGTGATGGGGTTTTTTCATTTTATGAGCCATAAAATAAGAATTGATATTTGATTTCCTGCAACTGGTGTCATTACCAGGCGTTCAATAATGATTGTGGTCATAATCTTGAGATAATTCCAATTATTTTGATGAAAATTGCAACACTTCAAAGAATAAAAAATCTCTGGATTATAAATAATAATATAATTATCAATGCAATTAGAATTCGATTGGGATTATAAAACTCATTTCGAGTAGTAGAAATTTTGTTGGATTAAAGTTTAGAATTATTTGAGAATTGATGGAAGATGTCAAGGATCCATTTGGTCAATTTATTCATGAAATAATTTTGCGTAGGATTCAATGTTGTTAAATCCGATCCCATTGATGGATTAGGAATTAGGATCAAAGTTAGAGCTCTATTCCAACTGATGTTGCATATTGACAGCAGCCAACTTCATCTCAGGAAATAGCTCCAATGACAAATGTAACAGATTGAAGTCAAATCTCGCTATGCTACATCTGCAGTCATGATAAAATCGATATTGTGTTGCTGTATGATGTTTGCAGTCACCATAAGAACAAATAAAAATATCGACTGTAATATTTTAATTGCAAGATGATGATGAAAGAAATTATTTATTCATGACTAATTTAATAGTTTGAATCAATCAAACAATCTGTCGTTCCATTGCAAATAACTGTTGACAATTTTTAGATAGACCAAACCAAACATGAAATATTATTCAAATCTTTTTGATGATTGTCAGATTGTAATTGATAATAAATCGCTGTTGAGATCAATAAAAGTCTCAATGAACATGTTGATTGGTCCACGAGTATTTCAATTTCAATTCACAGTGATTGTTAATTGGTACTGGTTGCCTTGGTGGAAATATATATTTATATATGACAGAGAGTGGGGAATAAAAAAATGAATACAAATTTGAAGTTAACATTCATGTCCTCAATTTTAGAATATTATTCAGTACGAATAAAAAATCTCGTTATTGATTTTATTTTATTATGAATTGAAGAACAAGCTAAAGGAATTGGTACGTGAAAATTCCTGTCAAATATTTAATCAAATCTAATTAATTACAAATATAATTAACAATATCTTTAGGTTTCTTATTTTTTATTGCAAAACAATGAATGAATAATTAATACGAATGTATTTTACGATTGTCACATAATTAAAATAATTTTGGTTTTCTATCTTCGATAAAATATTTATTCAAAGTGATATTCTTTTGCTATTTTTTTTCTATATTGCATGGTCATATTTTCCTATTTAGAATCCATTCTCGAATTTCTCGAGTATAAAATGGATCCTGCCATATCACTTAGTAACTCTCAACACAGAATAGGCCACTTTAAACTAAAAAGTTTTAACGAGTGCATATAAAAATTCACCAAATTTCTCTCATACGTGTGATTGTTCATCCGAATAAACTTTTGTGTAAACTCAACTGTTCAATGTTATACCGAGTATTTTTTGGGGTTTCTTTTTTTTTTCTTTGTATGAATAATCCATTTTCATGGTTTTATCACTGTGAACCGTCGAGTGTATTTCTTCATGATCAAATGTGTTTTTTTGATTTTATTCTAAAGCACTATCGATTTGGAGCTTTTTTAAGGGATTATTCTTAACATTGGTATGAAGTTTACTTTACAGAAATAAAAATTGTAATCTTCATGGCTCCAATCAGATAATAGCATTGTCAAAATATAAATTTCGACATTCAACATCCGGTGTTTTTTTTTCTCAAGATTTTTTTTTCAATTGATAGTGGAAACAATAAAAAAAGCTGATGCATTATCTCTTTTCTGGTGTTTTCCGATGAGTCCACTGAGCATTTCATGAGAACCGAAAGACATTTGTGAGAAAAATAAGTCTGTACGTTTTATTATCCCTGTGTGAAAATAAATCCTGCTTTTACCACAAACTATTTTTTTTTACTTTTCGTATTTTAACACCGTTGATTGTTGCATTCCATTTCCGTTTTCTTTTTTTTCACCCACGCAAAAAGGTTATTTGAAGCTGGATTTTTTTCAAGGTTCAGTTTTCAATACCAGACAATTCAACATCACTGTAAACGAATTTAATACAAAATCAATTCTGAAATTAGAAAATGAATTTTTCTTTATTAATTTATAAAATAAACATTGAGAAAATCTGATAAAAAATGTCATCTTCAAGTACTGTAAAATCAGATTTTAAATTAGAATTAGTTGAATGTATGTAAACATAAATATTTTGATTAAATAGAGTTGAATAAACAGCAATAATCAGTCATGCTAGTAGTTACGCTCAGTTACGATCAGACACTTTAGTGCAATAAACATGGCTAGCAATTGCTTAATATTTTATTCATTATGCCCACAACTGATGCGGTACTATCACTTTGAATGATTTTACGTTTAGTTTAATACTGTGATGAATTAAAGCTGCACAACATTGCACTATTAAGAGTTTCCCTTTAATAATCAACTCTGCAAGCACGCTACATGACGTTGGGTATTTTCTTAATTCACAATAACACCCATATTATAGATTATGTGGTCTTATGGTGATTTGCGAATATTCAATAACACACATTAAATGTTACGTCACTATCGCACTTTTATTTTTGATTCTTTTCCAAATCCAAATTCACGAAAAAAGGAAATCAAGACAAATGTAAAATCTGTATTTATTTTTACATAGAAATGTGGGAGTTTAACGTAGGTCGATGTTGAGTCAGATGAATATTGAAATGTTGAATGTTTCAATGGATTTTTCATTGCGTTATTTGTATTTACTTTTATATTCCAACATATTTTCTTATTGGATAAAAAAAAATGTATCTATTGTTGCTTGTGCCCTTAAAGACACGATTTATCTTCAGGGAATCTATTTTGGGGATAAAAGTTAAGAAGATTATGATGATAAATGAGAAAGTGTTACAAATTCAAACTGTCGATAAAAAGGAAAAGAATAAATTGGAAATTTAAGTTGTAGCTTTTGGAATAAATTAAATTTAGCAATAAAATTTTACTGTAACGATTAGCTCAAGTTATTTTTTTAAATTTTCAGATTGTGCTTTACATTCTTCTCATTTTTAACGTCGTCAAGAATAACAAAAATTCTATAGAATAATTTGACGTATGATATGAATTAATTGTAAAGATAAATTAACAATGGCGACTTTCTGGTTAATAAATTTTCATTAGAAGTTGATGAATTTCCTTCTGATATTAATCAATTCACATTAACTAACAACACAAATCAAATTTGTTAGTTTCTTTATTATCAACCAACAATATTGGAAATATATTCATTAATTATTCGATAAAACTCTCCTGGAAAGTTTTTTACAGTAATTAATATCCCAAACGAACCATAAAAAATCATTACTTTTTCTATAACCTCTCAAGTTCAGTAACTTGTGAACATCGATACTAAAACAAGTGATACAAACATAAACTTTTCTTACAAGACTTATCAAATATTAATTACCCTTTATTACTTGTGAATGAACTGTATTGAAATCGATAAAGAGAAATATATGAACATTTTATTTACGAAATTAAAATTCTAATCGCAATGAAAATTTACAATTTAATCCATTTGAATTTCTTTAATCAATTGATATAAATCAATATCAATGATGACATGGGAGAATGATCTAGAAAAAAATATGACATTTTCTATTTTTTTATTCGAAGTTTTAAGTGAAGTTGAAATGACTCTTCCCTGTCCTGTATTCAGTTGAAGAGTCACTCGCCGTGGGATGTGTACGATGGGGATATGCGAAGTAGGGCGTCGGAAACCGGAAATGCGAGACGAAAGTGTAAAAGCTTCATAGTATGCGTTATACACGTGTGGAGAAGAAAAGAGTTAAGAACAAACAAGAGTTAAAATGGGAAGAGAAGAAAAAAATGTATCATCTATGTATTGTTGGATATAAAGTGAACAATAAACAATGAAATGTACATTAGAATGATGAATATTTAGGAACTGTTAATATTTTCTTCTTTGATCTTAATTTATGTTTGATACAATTGTAGTACCGTCAAATGAATGTCACGTTTTGAATGATTATTAGAATTTAATTTTATTTAACAATTCATTGAACATAATCAGTAGGGGTTGAACTTAACGGGGTTGCGATGTCAAGTCAGAACATTCAATTTTATATAGTCGAATAAATGAAGCGATTGCAAAGCCGTGGGAAAAAAAGTTACCTGGGGCTAACATATTTTTTTTTTTTGTATATCTCTGTCGGTGTGGAAAATTTTTCTTTCCATCACCTCTTTCTTCATGTTTTTTTGTTACTAACGACCCTCGTACTATCATGCTTTGTTTTTCTTCATTCCTTTCTTCTTTTTTCACGCCTGAAGAACTGTCTTTTCTTTTTTATTATTTGCTCTATTTTTTCTGTTTCTTGTCTTTTGCTTCCTATTCAAAATTATTTCGATTCTCTATTTCTAGAAGGAGAAAAAAAACACAGGAATGAGCGATGCGAATCCTGAATAGAAGTTGAAGAGAAATTAGACAAAAAATGAGTTAATAAAAGAGGAATAATTCCAAGTCGAAAAATATTTTATTCTAAAGAGAATTTATTTTTTTGTTTAAATTGTCGTTACTTTTTTTTTTCAATTCACTCATCAGAATTTTATAAATTTACCGATGAAAACACTTCATAAAGGTCCATATAAATTCCAATAGTGAAATATTAATAAATAAATAAAACTGTTCTTCTGTATATTCAGATTCAATTGTTTTTACATTCAAAATAATAAGAAATTTCAAATTTGATACGTTTTGTCGTATTCAAGATCGTCGTTCATACAGTTACTGTTTTAACAGTGTTCATCCCTCTACGATAACTTTGATCATCCTGTTACAAGGAAACTTCAGTTATCTTATAGAGTTGAATACATGTGTATTATATTGAGAAAGTATGTCTAGCCTGAGGGTAAACGCTGCTCATAACGAGATCTGTTTTCTTTCAATTCTCAAATAACAACTTTGGTAGCAACATTATTCTACCCCTCAAAAAAAATACAGACAATTTAGACAATACTCATTCACAAATTTATTTTTTTATGTATTTCCATTCGATAAAATAATTTCACAATTTTATTCGTAATAAAATAAATTTTACATCAACATTTTTAGGCTTTCAAATTTTTTCTTCAAACATGAGTTAGACAGAAAGGAATAGACTTTTTTTTCATTTGTTCTTGAATTGGATAATAAAACAATTGAAATTAAATTTTATATAATCAATAACTTATCCAATTTTATCAAACTGTCATCAGGGAATTTTCCTTCTCTTTCCCAAAGTCGATTTCCCTAGAGCATATTTCTTTCATTTTATGTGTCAACTAGTAGGTTTACAATCAAAATAAAACTAGAAATAAGAAACATAAATAAAATCGGACATATTTATTTTTACCATTAACGAACTGCCAATTTAATTTTTAAATGATAAAAATAGTCGTATCGACATTAAGAAAATGAAGCAATAAAAATTGTTTGAATTATTCAGTTAATAAAATGACGACGTAAAAGATTGCTAGTAGATTCAAATATTTCTGTTTATTTCCACTTGTAATTTCCCTGACAAATTAATTGTCGAGTTACACAAAATACCAACAGAAGCACCAACGCAAATGAAACCAAATTATAAATTAAAAGTCATTAAATTTATTCTGATTTCATAACGTTTTAACTTGCACTTTCAATCTGGTTGTTTGTAAATTGTTAACATCCATCGAATTGAACTGCAGAAGAAGAAATCAAATTCATAACAAAATAACAAAAATATTCATCAAATATTTTAATAGTTAACCAAACATTTCAAATGATTAAAATTACATTTTTGTCAATACAAAAAATAGCATAAGAGATTTTATAGAGTTGATAACGTCAATACACGATGGAGTTTGAATAGAGAAAATTGAATTATTCTGAAAGAAGGAAATCAGTTGATGGAAAAACAAATCAAAGTGGTATATTATATATATATACATATATATCTATATTAATAGATGGAAGAAAATTGAACGTATAGAGTTGAAATGAGAAAGTGAAATTGTATGAGAGGGTTTACCTCACGGAGACTGTTCTCCTTCGGTTCGTTGAAGCTTCATGATGGCACTGTAATAATTAGCCCATAATTTCTCGTTACCGCGCAGAGGAAATGTTGCAGTAATAATCTACGTATAATTGAATATCAACGCGAATTGTTTAAAATTAAATTTTTTTCCACCATCGTCATCATCATTATATTTATCAAACATTTTATATTTTATATTGTATTAAAAAATGTTTATCAAACATAAATTGTTTTTGTGAAAAAGTGTTGATAAAAATTTTACAATACAAATGTGGATTTTTCATTTGAATATTTTATCAACTGGTGCATTAAAAAATGAAGATAAAAAGGAAATGCTACAGCTTTTTTTGTAGTTTATGTGCTTGTCGTTCCTTGGTTGGTACACGTAGGCGATTGAATGAATTACAGCCTATCGATTTACCATTTGTTTTGTCGGAAGGTTACGCGACATGCACAGTTAAACATTAATTCTCACACATTGTCACACAATATGTGCAGTTTAGCTTGGGAAAACCAAAGCGCAACCAAGATACAAATTTTGTCTACCGAGTTTGGTTTTGTTTTGTTCTATTGTGGTAAATAATGAATTTATGTACAATAAAATCAATTCAGGGAAATTTCCAACACACTTTTCGTCTGTTTTAAATATTTTTCAATTGTTTATCAATGAAGGAAACATTATCATCAAGTGGAACTTTTAAAATTATTATTTTAGAAATGATAAAAATTATAATTTATGAAGTAAAATATTTTTTTGCTGCTTAAGAACTTAAATAAAACAGATAATAAACGATGATTCGAATAATGCGATTATATGAACATTTCTATTTTATTTTTGTTTAAATAATTAATATTCTGTGAAATTATTATCTTCAACAAATTGATTCTGTTGAGACGAAAAAAATTAGACTCCATCATAATCTCGTGGGAGTAAATATTTACAGTTAAATAATCTCCACTCAATTTCATATACACAAAATGATTAAACACTCGTAAAGTAGAAACGGAAATGAAAACTATAAAATCAACAAATTGCAGAACATTGAAATGTCAACAACTGTTTATTGTAGAAAAAAAAATAATTCAAAGTGTATTAAACAATGTTCATATGCAACATTTAGAATTGATATAGAACAAAATTCTGTTGAATTTTAATGCATTGATAATAATAGAATATAATTCATCGATATATACACACTCATTTGAGTAAATTGCCTCATTAATTATCCCCAGAATTTAATGACTGTGTCATTCATATTGTCAGTTGATCAATAATTGGTACATCAACATTAATCGAATGCAGTTAGTGATAGAAAAAGCTACAAGTGAATAACAAAGAATAATCCAAAAGAATTAAGTTGATGTAGAAAAAAAAATGGAATCCTATATTTTATGAATTGATGTTTTTATCAGATATAATATAATTGCAGGTTTGTATTTTTGCTTTTTAATTAATTTGATTTAATTGGCATGACTGTTGCTCGCAATCATTCACAATTAATGTCATTATTTTAATTCCCACGTAAAGAATTTGACAATGAGATTGAAAATGATTATAGAGCTGTGTAAATTGGCGAGCATTGACAAACTGGAATTTGGAATGAGGGGAGAATATTTTTTAATTATCTTATTGTAATATAATTGCAATATAGAGATATTTCGCAATATTAAAATATGCGAAATGAAATAGTTGTGACAACAAATAGTTAAGTACTATTTCAGTATTAACTATCAAATTGTTTATTCACCAATTGGATTGAACAATTATTTAAAAATGTTTATCTGATTATTCAAAATTAAAATTTCTACGGGAAGAACTGAAAGTTGTGAATGTTTTTTTTTACTTTATCGAACTATTAAATTAAAACAGTGACAAACATTTGCATTATTCAATCTAACAATTTTTAATCATAAATTGATGAAAATCATTTTCACGACGTCATATCAATAACTCAAGAAAGTCCGCATGTCTAGTTAAACTTTTGATATCTTTCTAAGTACATCCAAGTTCTTTTTATTTTCTTCAACTCCATTACGAATTGTAGCACTCAAACAATTCTTGCAGAGTGCAATTTACGTTGGATGGTCAATATTTATCTACACTCACTCTGATATTTTTCCAAACGATGCGAAGAGAAAGCACACAAGCATTTAAACTTTCTCTTTTATTTGTGATGTAGAGAATTGCAGAATCTTCAACATGAAATTCATGATGAGATTGTTTGATCGCACGTCTTCAGCTTTCTCATCATAATCCACTCAATATAAAAAATAATTCTGTTATGTAAAAAAAAAGCTTTCTCACTTTTTATGATTATATTTTGTTTGTTATGATTTTTATTGGCATTTTTATAATTCTGTAATTTCTTTCATTCCTTTTTTATTATCCTGAGGCATTTAAAGGGAGTGGATTAATATATAAATTCGAGAACGATAAACGAATGCCATCCAATTACCATTGGATTAGTGGTCTTCGTTAACGAAAACAAAAAAGTTCGTTGGTGAGTGTGATTACGAGTTGGAGACTATTGGAATTGTATTACCCATCATTTTTCTTCTCTTTTATATTTATTCTCACGATTCGTGTCCATTTTTTTTATTCCAATAAAGAAAAAATAAACAAAAGAATAAAAAACAGTCGAGAATGCAATGAAAATTTCTAATATTCACACAATAATACGAACAGTTGAGTAAAACAATAAGATTTGAATAAAAATTGCAATGATAGAAGTGAAGAATATTGAAAAATAATTGTTTTCATAATACGAATATTTAAAATATCATTTGAATATAAAAGAAAAAATTTTGAATATCATTAACTTCGTTTTTATCTCTTCATTGTATCTTAACGACGCGTTGAAATCTCCTGAACAAGTTGAAAACTGAACTTGCAAAAATATTCTAGATAATAAAATATTTCAGTCACTTCAATAATTATCGATGATGACTTTTTAACTTTACTATAAAAAATAATTAGACGAAGAATATTCTGAAAGGAAATAATAAAACAGAAATATTTGTAATTTTTTTGCTTTATCATGAAAGTCCTTCTATCACGAATTTAGTCAATTAATTATACCGAACTATAGTTCAATTAATTTATTTATCCTGCTAAACTTTACTATAATTTATGCACAACACAAACTTTATAAGAAAAAATTGTGTGGAACTGTCAATCGTTCTGTAACACCAGCCTAGACTCAATAAAATATCAAGACGTGAAATTCTCCAGTTTACTAAAAAGTATTTTTGTAATTAATTAATGCACAGAGCTCAACGTAATTTTTTTTTTTATATTTTCTCATTCCCTCTTGAAATATTTTCCTTTAATTTTTCTGTGACCTTCATTACATCCTTCATTAGAGTTCTAAGTTAAAGGCAATTCAATTTACCATTTCACTGATGATGAAGCACTGGCGTTGGATATTAAAAAAAATTCAAGGAATATTAATGAATATCTAAAAGCTTTTATTCATATAAGAAAATGTTTTGTGATGTGATGTGATCTGAATAACGACCATTATCACCACACGAATGGATACATCTACACACAAATCCTCAAATTCAGTCGCATTGAACAACACTCACCTCCAAATATAACTTTGATAATTATTCAGGTTACATTGTCTAACTAAAATGTCTCAAATAAATTATTTTACTTATTATCTTCCCTAAATCCATTCCCAAATGTATTTTTGTAATAATAAACAATTATTAAATTTTCTTTTTCTATATTTGCATAAAAATAATTCATATTTTAAACAATTGACTTTGACATTGCTGAAGAATTTTGCAATCATTTAATATCTCATGATTTTATTCAATTCAAAATGTGATGTAGTCTTTGCCCACATGAAATACTTGAATGTATGTAATTCTCCCACACACAATCATACAATAGAGAGGTATTTACATTGGTATCCATTGAGAATGTTTGAACAACTCGCCACATCCGATCTCAGATGCACAAATTATAAGAATGACATGGTTGAATGCCAAATGAATTCCATAAATATCTCAAAGCTATTCACATTATTGTGGTATGAATTCAATGCCAGTATTATTTTTCAAGTAAACGAAGTTTTTTATATTCACATATTTTCGTATACAAATCAACATATTCATATAATAATCCAACAAACACTGACTTTATATTCTTACAATGAATTAAATTGTTTCAGAGTGATTCCATTCGTTCTAAAGTTTGAATTTTAATCATTGGATCTTTTGTGAGAAATGCGAATTGAGTCTCTAGGTAAAATATCAAACAATAGAGACAATAGTAGCGATTTTACCAAGTACAAAACATGATCCAATACTAAACTTTTAAATGGCCCTCTTGAGAATCAATAAACGCAAGCAAAACTCTTCACTCTTGGGTAATCTTTAGTACCATGAGATACACAAATATCCCAACGAGCTTGTGCGGTTGAAATTTTTTGAATAATAAATAATCCTTGAGGTCTTGTTCATGTCACTACAAACCGTTACAGTTTGCTTCATCTGGAATTATTTTATATATCCCAAATGATTTATGAAACTCAAACTCACATTAATATATTAATTTATTTTACGGCAATTTTTTTAATGTCCAATTGACAATTGAAAACAAACTAAAATAGCTTAAAAGTATCACCGGTTTGTTTTTAAATATAAATTTATCCAGAAGAAAAATTGAAGAGGAAGAAAAAAAAGCGAATCAGAGGGTGAACTAGTGGAGAAAAACGACGATGCTCGTAAAAAATGTACATCATTTTTGCGCCCCTTCATTCCTGGTTTTTTTTTATACGAAAAGATCACGGGGTTGGTAAACTACGCAATTTGCAACTGATTGGGATAATGCCCTGCCATGGAATTTATCTCAGTTTCTCAATGCAATTCTTACGAAATCGCATTTATCAACATATAATCATTGAATGTAACTATTGTTTTTATTTTAATTTTATTTATAAAAATAGTTTTGGAATGGTGTTGGTACTTTTGATTGTCATGATAGCAAACGCCGTTGGAGAAAATGTTCACGTTGTTATTCCAAACACATCAAGATAAAAAAATGTTTCTGATATTTATTGGAGTGGGATGAATATAATTTTGGTTTTTTCATATTTAATTAACAATTCGTGATCGATTTATCATTCGTATGATTCAATTTATATTCACGAAGTGATTTGCCAGAATAAATAACAGCGACTGTTTGATTTGAAATGTCCTCAGGCAAATTGTTAACAATTCAAATGAAAAAAGATTAAAAATTATTTCCGAAATTAACTTTACAACTATCGATCGAAAGGTTCTATACCAATTTCTACTAAATTATTAAACACCTTTTGAATATTATATCATCAACCGGAAATTATTGTTCTTGAAATATGGAAATTTGTAAATTTTCTTATTCTACCAACGACTTTATATTTTCTTACTTCACCCCACATACGATTTGTTCCCCATTATTCCATGGAATTTCAGATGAAACAAAGTTCTGATTAGTCAGTCGTGTCATTGAGCCGCACGTAACAAGCAGAATCGATGGATTTTCCGTTATTTGAACATGAACAAGGAAACTGTGGGATAATCTTATTCATAAATTATTTATGATGTACAGAATAAATATGAGGGGATAATCCAAATATACATTTTTGATTGTTCAGAAAATTTTTGAGCTTCAAAATATTAAATACAATTGAAACAAAATATTTCATGTGTAAATATCAATTCTACAATGTTTATTTTCTTATTATTATAACTAACATAAATGTCGTAATGAAATCCGAAAGAATTTGAATGGATATAAAAATTAAATCTTCATGTCTGTATATCCACTTTAACTTTACAGAATTTTTATACGAAAATGCTTTAAATTTTGTTCAACTGTCTCTGTAAAAAAAATTGCCCACAGACAAATGCACTTACTAATGAGCAACTCAACAAGATAAAGAACAAATCAACCCACCAACAACTCATTACCCCAAACAAATATGCCATTGCTTTTTTGCCTTGGGTGAAAATATATGAGAGCAAAAGAACAAGAAGTAAAAAACTGTGGAAAATATAAAAGACAATAAAAATAATGAATGTAGTTGTTTAAAATATTATGAAATGCTGTAGATAAAGAGAAATTCGTAAAACATTTTCGAATATTTAGTGAGATAATCATACGGAATTTATTTAGAAGAATTCAGAAAAATAGAAATTATGAAAATGGTGTTGAGTTGCTAAAAAACTCGCAAAATATTGATAAAATAAAATTCCACCATAAAATATTATTCTTTTATATTCACATCTTCATTTATCTCTTCATTTAACTCTTCTTTGCTACATTCGCTATACTTTCAATGTGTAAATTACTTACAAAACTCAAACGCTTATTTTCCCTATCGATTTTATCGACATATCAAATTTCACCCTGAATTATTTCCTTGAACTACAATTTCACCCAAAGTTATTTTGTCCACTATATATTCAATCTAAAAATAATTACACACCACCATATATTGATTAATGGAAAAGTTCAATAAGAAAAATGTCGTAAGATGAAAATATTTTAGCATCACATCTAAGATTCATGTAAAAATAAAAACTCTTTGTGAGACATAAAAAAAAACAAGAGCTTTTTTATCAAAGGCAAAAGACTGAATTGAATGGGACAAGAAGCCAACAAACTTCAAATACACAAAGTACATTGATGTGATGACCATTATATAAACAAATATAAAATACTAAAAACATTTGAATTGGTAAATAATAAAAATTGGATCCTTCATTTTATATAATTTTAATATTACTATGAAATGATTTAACATTCAAAGGATATCAATTAATTATAATTAAATTTTATAAACAATGTTGAACATAATATGAAAATTTGCATCAGTTTATAGAAAAAAATTTATAACAAAATTCATCAACTCACCAGAATTTTTTTTCATGTATTAAATGATATAAATTTATGACATTATCTTGATAGCGTAACCTCCACGATAATGAGTGAATATAAATTGTCGAGTGCTATAGAAACAAGCAAACAATGTGAATGTAACCAACTTAAGGACCCTCGTCAAAGGCTCTTGGAAATAATAACTTATAAGGTGTCAGTAATTGCGAAGTGAAAATGTTTCATTTCATGAGTGAACGAACAAATACTTTATTCTATCGTTAATTATTAATATAATGAAAGAAGTGTCATTATCTTGATGAAACGTTTGAGCATGTGAAGAACAAATAGATAAATAATAAGACAAATAAAAAATAATATTCAACAAATGGGAAAATATATATTTTACTTATTCTTCAATAATCAAGAAACAATTCCCTTGTCTGGAACATGAGTTTCACTATCTATCACAACTATTCTTTGTCCTGAGATTGACTATCGGTCGCTTCGCTTTCAAACGCGCAAGTAAAATGACGTCCGTTCGGGAAAAAAATCGTCAGATATTTATAGTCTGTTGAAAATATTGACAGGCACATGAAACAAAGTTGTATACATGTGTCAATTTTTACTTTATCTTTTTCTCTTTTGTTTTCTTATTTCATCTGCTATTGCCAAAATAAATTCAAAGGGATTTTTTTTTGTTGTCTTATGAATTTTAATGTGCACTACAAAATAGCAAAGAA
This sequence comes from Meteorus colon, assembly GCA_030523085.1. NCBI lineage: Eukaryota > Metazoa > Arthropoda > Insecta > Hymenoptera > Braconidae > Meteorus > Meteorus colon. The sequence continues at coordinate 119,954 of JAPYZH010000050.1, forward strand.
TTTGAATATTAATTTATATTTATTTTATTTATTGTGAATAATGAGAAAGAAATGTTTATAATTTCGAATTTATTGGAAAGAGAATTTTAATTAGGAATTTAAAGATCTGAAAATATTTATTTGAATAATGAATGAATAAATATAATAAACATATAAAGAGTAGTAAATTAAAATTTTTTAAATGTATTGACTATAATTTATTAGGAATTATCACATCTGTGAGGGGATAAACAATATGAAGATGACAAAAGTTAAATTTGTTTCATGTATTGAAACAAATAAAGAAAAATCGATGTGACTTTACTATAAGTGACAAAGCAAATTCATGTATTTCACACCCAAGGCAGACGTCGCAATATCCTGTGAATATAACTACCAACATTTCTTGTATGAAATGCACAAGATGAAGAAAATGTTCTCCCTTTGAATGAAGTTTGATACTACTGAAAGAAATTGGTGCTACTGAAAAGTACCATCAATTTTCCCACCTACCTGCACTTTGCAATATACAAACTTATGAAAAGAGACAAAATATCCACTACAGAATCACAAAAAGAAAATATTTTACTTCATCATCATTTTTCCATTTGCTATTTGAAAAAAATAAATGTCATGATAGCAAAATGTTGAGTATGATGAAGTCAAAAGAATTTTTACATATCAACAATTATTGAAACAAATAATAATTAATTATCAATTTTACGGATAATATCAATTGATGAATATCAAAAAAAATATTTTTATCAAGTCACAATTCAAAAAATTGAGCTTTCATACAATCGAAAAAAGCTTCCACAATTTTTTTTCCTTTGTACAACAATTTAATAATTCATTTTATCCATCAATTCATAAAAGATTGCACAATAATATTAAACAGCATGACACTCTGATAAATAATTCCCTCACTGTTACACTGATAATTATTATTTAGTTAATAAATAGAAAAAAAAAAGAATTTTCAGTCTCTTACATTTTATATCTATCAAAGCTTCACTTTAACTTTATTTCTTTATTCTCCACTCACCTGTCTCTGTCTTTGTATCTCTGGTCATACTTCTTTCATTGAATAATTTTGTAAGCTTCTTTAAACTAATTCTACAAATCCACCTCACTCTAAATGGAAATTCCACGACTGACCAATTTAAATACAAAAAAAAATAACGAAATTCGTATTTAGTTTCGATGCATCTCTATGGTAAAACATGGGAAAAAAAAAGAAATAAGAAATCCGAGCAAATAATCAATAATAAAAAGAAACTAAACTAAAATGCGTAAGGACTAATGGTTTTTTGTCGTCATTATCAACACATATATTTATATATATATATCCGCATGACGTCATTGAAGTGAGTGTGCCATGAAGCGCGTGATAAAAGTGCAGATGTCTATCTCATATATTCTCAAGCAACAGCTTTTTTTTGTCTATAAACGATGAGATCCATAAGGGGTTGATACAGGAGAATGAAGGAGAAAAATAGGTATAACGATAGATCTCACTCGTGAATGATCAAAGTAAATGTTCATCGTCATATATACATATACATATATTTATTTATTATATATATGTATATATATATTGGCTGTATATAGTTCATGTGCCAAGCCATGATGTCGTCTCATGTTCGATATTGAGAAATAAAAAGCTGAAGTTAAGTCACGATGAGAAATTAATAAAGAATATTAATGTCGTGATTGAATTAAAAACGCGAACGATATTTAATTGAAATAGATGAAAATGAATTTTCTTTAGTAATTATTTATATTATTAATAATATAAATGTAAAGGAGAATTTTTTTTATTTGTTTAATGATTTTGAAGTGCTGCGTTTTTATTTAAGGGTGAAGATTTGAAAATTTATTTCTGTGAATAGGGGAGAAATTATTTTGTTTTTGTTTTTTACGTTTCAATTGTTGGCTTAGGATTGTGATCATAGGAATGACATTTCTGATCATGAAATAATTTTTTTTTTCTTATTTTGGATTCATGGTGAAGAGTGAATGATGATCCTGACGGTGTATGAAGATTCAGCTTTTTTTTTCTGACTTGACGGCAGTGGCAGTTCTGTTATCAATTTTTCCTCGAGCGATATTTTATGATATGTCTGTGAGACAAGAATCGAAACAATCCACAATAGACATTTCGGTTCTGTGTTTATGTAAATAAAGAACTTGGTTATGAACAAACAATTTGAAGAGTATTATTTATTGCTGGAGATTTCAATTCAAATTCAAATATTGAAATTTTTCTTTGAATATAAATGTGAACAATACGCTCAATTTTTTTTCTATTTTCAGTGGATGTTATACCAATTTATGGTAAAATGAAAAAGTATTCGCGCATTTTCATGGTGATTCTGAGACGAACACCACATAATAAAAATATGAGGATGAAGACAAAAAAAAAGTTCTCAATATATCGAAAATAAATTCATCTGTTTTCTGGATGTTATTTTTATTGTTCTCTGTAATAATTTGTTCACCTGAGTAAATAAACAAATTCAATAAAAAAATATCTCAATTAGATTTGTCAATAATATGAAAATGAAATTTTTAATTTCCATTCAAACTAAATTTAAAATTATAAATTTTAATATAACAAAAATAAAAAAAGATACACAAAATGATATATTTTCATATAAACTTTTATTCATTATCACCCAAACAATAAACAAAACAAATACTTTTAATGTCTCTTATTCCAAAAATTGATGAATAAAATATTGAATATTTTTATCAAACAATCAACACATTTCTTTGTATTAATTTAATTTCCTCATGAAAGTTTAACGATGTTCAGCTAATTTAAAAGATAAATTGACAACGATAACAAAAAAAATTCATTATTACATCAAAAGACATTGAATTTACGAAAAAAAAAGAATAACAAAAAAACACAAAGTAAATTAATTAATATTTCAAAGATCATTCATTAAATATCATTTCAACACGGACATTTTTTCACAATAATCAGATAAAAACTGATATAAATATTGATCAAAATACATACAGACCCCATCTATGAATATAATTCTCTATATATATTTGTTCTAGCCTGTTGCATCCTACCAAACTGTATTCGTGTGGTTTTCCTACACTCCTAAACATATCTGTATCTAACTTGGCAAACCCACCACTAATTAATTACATAATTTAATTATTTGGTGACGCGCAATTCCATATCAATTAAAAAATGACCCATGAACATAAATCCATCAATTGTAATGTATTGAAATTGATTGAATAAACACATTATACATTACATTTGTAAAAAAAAAGATTAAGTATTTTTTCCGCCAATATTAATGAACAAACTCACATTTGCCACTATCATAAATGACCATGAAATACTCCAGGGACACGCACGTATCAAAATAAAATAGGGGAAAGAAAAAAACAGTGCGATAAAAGCCGAGTAAACACACTCGACACTTATTCAATCTCAGTCATTACTAAATCAACAGTAAATTGATAGAAAATAAGTAACACCCAAAACAAAAACAAAAATATATCAAAAATAATCCTGAATTAATGAGTTGTACATTAACATAATAATTTCGAATCTTTTTTAATTAGATAATAAATAAAATTAATTAATGTTACTCACCTCATGCCGGCCGGTAACAATATATCTATGACACAAAAAGCCGCCAAGTGGTGAAACTCGTTGTCGGGTCAGACGCGAACGTCTTCTTCGGGCTCAAATTTTTGTTTTTACGTTTTTATTGCGCTTTTTTTTTTCGTTATTATTTTTTAATCTCTTGTTGCAGTATTTTTTTATCTCCTCTTCACTATTTAAACCGATCAAATTGTTTGCTGTATGACAAGTCAGTCCAACAGTCAGGATCAGACTGCCGCTCCGCGTGCTACGACCTGTACATACACCATGCAATCGTCGGTTACGTCACGAAAGCACCTGACCAATAAGCAAGCAGCGTTGTATTCTGTGGAAAAGGAGAGGGTGAGTTGTTAGCCCGCCCTATAACACCCCCGCATATGAGTTTTGTGGCATTTGAGATATATAACAAATGAGGAAATGTCGAAATATAAAGAAGAGGCGATGAGTGTTGATTAAACTATTATTTGACTTAATGAATAAGACAGACTATTGAATTAGTAACTTTTGTATATTCATTTACACTTGATAAAGTGTATTTGTGTCACTGGAAAAAAAAAATTGCGCTGTTAATTTTATGCCGAGGTATAGAAATAAATTTATTCCAATTTTATAAATTTAATTTGAAACAATCTTAAAACTTTGATTAGTAAAATAATAACAATTTAATTTTCCTTTAGAAAAATTTGGAATATTTTTAAGTTTTTTAGAATTCTCCATTGACTGTACAATTGTGAGAATTGAAAATTATTTTTTTAGAATTATTTAAATAGAATCATCAGACTTTTCAAAATTTCAATTGTATCAACTAAACAAAATTAAAAATGTCATAATTCTTACTTTCATTATGATAATAATTCAAAGATCATCCCCTTTTTGTATCTATAAATGCGTAAACTTGAACAGAAAAAACTCCATCGTTTCACTATCATTTCACGATCTCAAAATAAAAATCACGTAGCAGCTTGAAAGTTTGTGCGGGATGCCAACAGAGGCAAAAGTTTTATGATAATCCATTGGTAGATCTGCCTCATTACCATGAGACAGGCGAAATGTCTTTTTACTACGTTTGAAAAGAAGGCCAAAAAAAAAAAAGAAATCGTGAGGAGATGTCTTGCACGATAACGTTCATCTCGTCACTAGGGAACAGACATTTTTTCGATAAAACCGGAAATAAAATATAAATAAAATCTCACAACTTAATCAATCATTTCTTTTTTTTTTTCGTCTTATACAAAATCGTTTTTCAAATTTGTTTATCTGAATTTTGTATTCCCAGCACTGTTGTTGTAACTCGAATTCATAAATATTGATATAGAATATCGGAATATCTGCAAGTGTCGATTTTACCTATTGCACATTTGTTAGAATTATCAAAACTTTCAATAAAAACCAAAAGTTCTATAAAAGCAGCTTTAAAATTCTCTATAATTCAAAGCTGTTGGTATATAAATGTCAAATTGTTAATTTATTTGTCATCAAGTAAATTCCGTTATTTAATCCGATGGAAACGAGTGGAAAAAAAAATACAAACACAAAGCTTGTGATTAAATTAAAGTTACACAAATTTTAAATTCCACATATGTGACGTTCTTCATTCTGCATAAATTATAGATCGGCACTGTGCACTTTATAAGTATATTCATAATAAAAAAAAAACAGTTTGAGTTGGACAGGCAAAACTGTAGTTAAAATTCGTACATTTTCTCAACAGTAAAATAAATATCACTACAGTCAAGAAATGAATTTGTATGAAATAATTATACAAAAATTCTATTGTTTGTATATTTCGTTTTTTTCGCATTGTAGATTTTTATGTAGGAAAAAAAATACATTCCATCGGTAGATGATTTCGATTCTAGTATACACGATAGAGTATATAAAAACAAATCGAGTAAAACTCATTTCAACTTTATCGGTTGATTAGTATTCAAGATATCATGTCAGCCATATGAAAAAAATTCCATTCCAATAATGAGATCTGAGATTTGAGTAAAAACATTTGTCAATATTGTTATAAACATTATACAAAACTGATACATAAAATAAATAATCGTTTGTTCTCTCCCCAAATCCAGCATGGAAATATTCACTGACTGTAGACTCTGAGAATTTAAATATATTATGAATTTCAATGTACACAACAAAGCAATGTTTGAACATAGATGGTTATGCAAGTGCATCACAGCGGTCTCATTTGTCGTACCTCTGTTTCTCCTGAATTATTGAAGCAACGCGCGTTTGCCATCCGATATCCGTCGGAAGTGAAATAGTCGCGTAGTCCCGCACAACATCGTCGCACTGTACACTTCATCTTGAATTCATTTAGATGTGAATATTCAGAACACTTGCTTTAGATATCCAACTACACAACTCAATGTATCGTTTCATGTACTGTTAACTCTATGAGTTAAGACCATGTTTGTAAATAAATATGTTTATGCATAAATAAATATAAAATTTCCACTGAATAATATTTATTTTTAATGATACATTCAGAAAGAATCTGATGTAAATCAAGCAGATGATAGACAAATTGTGATACAACTCTATCATTTCTTTCTTTATTTTTTTCAGATGAATATCGAAATGACTGAACTGTAGTAGAATAATAATAATAAATTTTCCGCCCTTCCGAAAGGGACTAAAAATTGAGGGCGAAAATTAAAATTGGATTGCAGAAGGTCCAAGTTCAATTACAAAAATTATTGTAAAATAAAAAAATTTTCTGTTATTGTCATTTAATGTAAATAAAATTACTCAAAAATATTACAACAAAGTGGTCTGACTTAACGTACACAAATATCACTGTATTTTCATATAAACTCTAAAATCGATTGATCATATGATAGAATAGACAAAAATATTATTACTTAATGTTTTTAATAATTCATTAATAAAAATCTTCATGATTTTTAATTGATTGGAATATTGGAAAATTTAATATTTTAGTTAATTTTTTTTTTATTGAAAGGACAGGTACACTCTTTTATATATCCCAACAAGTGGTTGCTACTGCCTGTATAGAATATATGAGAAAAAGTTTACGAGTTCACAAATCGAGATCCGCAAGTGATTTCAAAGTATGATATAAAATGTATATAAAAGTCGTGCGAAAAAACTTATAATCAACTTCAATTTTCAATTCTACTTTTTCAAAATTACATTCAACGATCGATATCATTCCTTTTAAATTTTCATTCTGCAATATAATGATCCCAACTTTAATAACAAAAAAGCAAAGTTTTAATATTTAATAAATTCATGTGAATAAATAAATGTAAGTTCTAGTCAAATATAAATTAAAGTTTCTTTTATAAAATGACTTCACTTTAATAAAGTTAACTTTACAGAAATTTACTACTAATCAAACTCGAATGTAACTTCATTGGTTTCAACGATTATATTAATCATATTTGCAGTTGTATTTCGTCGCTCATTTTATTTGTGGTAATAAAATCAATTTAATCGAATCCATTTAGTACAATCTCAAACGTAATTACACACACATATGTATATATTAAACCATTTACAAACGAATTGTTGCATTTACACTTTGTTTACCTTAACTTACTCTGAATAACACATGTCTCACAAACGTGAACTCAACACGTGACTGTATTAGTCTTCGTATTGATCAATTTTCTTGCACTTCAAAATCTAAACAAAAATTTACGTTAGACTAATCAGTTTCTTCATTAAGATATTCACTTTTTATTGTATTGATAATAAATTGTTTCAATAATGTAATATATAATTGAAATATTTCATTTTCTGTTTTCACTGATGTAATCCTTTCATAAACTCTTATCAAACCAATAAAGGAATTTATCATTTTCTTTAGAATGATAAAGATAAGAAATTTAATATTCAAATGTGTTAACATCAATGTCTCGATTTTTGCTCTATTTTGTAATAGCAAAATTAAATTTTTAAATATTGTTAGTACATTTTCGGTTGTAACATCCTGTGAATAAATAATTCAAAAGTTTTGTTCTTATTGCAAAAAGTTGTTCAATGATTAAATATCCAAAATTTCATCAATCAAATAAAAAGAAAAATTATCTAAATCCTTCAATTTAATTATTGATAATAAACTCCAACAAACAAATAATATATAAAATAAACTAAAAACAATTTACATTTCCTTATAAAAAATAAAATAATATAAATTTAACTGATACAAAAATAAAAATAATACAGAAAAAATTGACGAAAAAGAAATTCAAACAGCTTATCTATATTTTATGTGAAAGAATTGTAGTTTCTTTCAATAAATAAATAAATAAATGACAAAAATGAATCTTCACTCGTATCCAAGTCATCCGTTCCACTTTCCTTTTGCAATAGACATTTTGATGGAACATTAAAGTAAAATAGTTCACGATGAAACGTGTACGAATACAGTGACTGAAGCGAAACAACGAATGCAAATAAAACACAGAGAAATGAATACTGTTTGCGCAACGCCCCCGGTATACGTATGCAATCACGCTTTTATCTTTTTGATGGATCGAGTACAGCGCTATTGACGCTTTATTAGAAATCTCTATTTTAATATTCGAAAAATAGAGCAAACATATATTTTGTTTATTCTCTAAGATAATAATCAAATTTATGCAAAACAAAAAACATCTTCAATTGATATTTAAATATCAATAATAAATATAAATATAAAAAAAAAAAAACAGAATAAAATTGTAAATTGGTGTTCGAAATAGTTCAATAAATAGACACCGAATATAGAACAGACTCTAAAAATGAATGTAAAAATGGGAGAGAGTGAAAAAAAAGCAGCGAGTAAAATACAGGTGTATAACAGGAATAATAGAGTTGAGAAAAATGTGAATGCAACGAAGAGAACACAAGTGCCTCACTCACTGTTATATATATATATATATGAAGAACTCTCGCTCTTTTCGAGTGGTCGGGTGCACTCTTTTACGTTCACCTCGGGCAACATCCATTTTCTCAACAGCAAAAAGACAAGGGTTGTGAATAAAAGAAAAAAAAAACTACACGACGTAACTTCCGATCACATCAATTCAGTGTGCAAGTTTTTTCCTAGTTTTATTTTGTTTGTAATAGAAGAATAAGAGAAATAGTCATTCAAAATTCTGATAGATCAATTTTTTATAAATTATTTTATATGTGAATTGTTGTAGAATTTATTTATTGATGTGTGTGATGTTGATTTAATTTTTATTGTTCAGTTTTTATAATATTATTAAGATATAAATGAAAGACAATAGATTTTTCAATTATTGAAAAATTTTTAGAATGTTATTTTTTAATTGTTGTAACATTGATTGTACAAAATGTATTTGGGGTTGATAGATTAGTTAATATTTGACAGAATATCATTAGAGTTGTAATAAATTCACGTATTATCATGAATATATGTGTGGGCTTTGTGTGACATTTAATCGTCTAACAACTCCCACCTGTCTACCGTAGATATTTAGTTTCAATGTTATTCATCTTCAATGCATTGAGGGATTTTCAATGCATCTGTAAAAATTGGAATGATCAATAAGTTCGTTCACTTGAATTTTTTATATTTGAGCAAAAATTCATTTTTAATTTTTGTTGTTTTATAGCAATCACACATAATTTTTGGTGATGGTTATTTGGAGAAAAATTTATTGTATCAATGATGGATAAAAAATTTTATTAGTTTTAATAATGGACACAGTAATGATCATAAATTAATGATAAAACTGAAAATAAAAAGAAGTCTCATAACTTTATTTTGTAAATTGTTCAATTATCAGAATGTGTTGTCATATAATCAAATACTCTTTTTAATGATTCAAAGTCGAAAGTCAACAACGCATTGGCCCATTTTACAATGGCTGGATGTCAAACTTGTTAATTTACAATATAACTAAACATATTATATTTTATATAAATACACTCATCGTTTTATGCATTCACCAGGACCTGATGATACGAGACCAACTGATCTCTTCAAGCATCTCTCACCTTTTTTGCAATCAGCAGCAGTCTTACATTCTGTTAATTCATAAGAACATTTATAATTTTATTTCTTCATTTAAATTCAGTTTGAGAATCATTTCAAGGGACAATGTGAGATCATGAATAATAAGAAATTCAATGCAACTGTAAGATCTAAAATTATTTGGTGGATAAAATTAAATTGTGAAAGGGTAAATCTTCTTCAGATGACTATTACTTACTTGTTTTTGGTGGTCCACATGCCTGTAAAATGTAATATTCGACATATGTTTAATTTGTTTCAGTAATCAACGACTAGATATAATAAATCAGTTTTTTTTTGTATTACTTACATAAGCTGAATTTGAAGATAGCACAGAGAAAAGACAAATAACAACTCCGAAAAATATCAATAATGCATTGAACTTCATTATGAATTTTTGGTAGAGCAAATCGAGTATTTTATAAGCAATTCAGTTAAAAAGTCGTCGCTAAATGATTTTGCTGTTGTATTTATACGAAAAGACAATGTAGCAATTGAACTAAAATTCATGTCCAGTGATAAACGTCGTGTTTTGAGAAATCAAATGCGTCAAACAACGCAGCTTAACTGTCCATCAACTAAAAGTCACTATCATCAATATAAATAATAAAATGTCGTTATAAAAATGAGGGATCTTAACGTGTAATTCAACACAAAGAATTGATGGGGCAATAAATTTAGTAACATTCAAAAATTATATAGAATTTGATAGTAATTTGAACACGAAAAAAATAGGGAAATTTCCAGAAAAAATATTTTTTACGACTCATCATCTTACGTCAGTCAATTAATTATTTCCTCAATTTGTTTTTGAAACTCCGTAAAATAATTCTTGCTGCTAATTTTCATGTTGATAAGATTATGAGGCCTCAGGGTGTGTTAATTAGGTACTTGTTTTCCGCATACGTGTCGTTTGACATGTCTATTGAATTTTATTACAACAGGTCCGTTGATGTGTCAAACCGGACCTATGAAATAAATGAGTGCGTAAGCAACACACCTTGAGACGATGGAGCATCTTATCTACATCAACATAAGGAACATTAATTATTTTATTGATTTCTGGAAATGGATCGATGATGAAATAATTAATTGATGACGATCGTAACAATATTATTAATAAAAAAAGATAATTTTTTCATATGTCATAATCTCCAGTTCATCTTTGTTGTCTATGACAAAGAGAAATTCAATAATTTTTTCACTTCGAAATTATCGACTTAATATTGTCCAAATTCTTGCACAAAAATTTCTGTTACTTTGTTAATTTTTTTAATAGATCAATCAACTGCAACAACTCATGAAGAACTTCTTCAGCTTACATTTTTTTCGGCAATATTTTTATTTTATATATCCCAATCAATATGAAGAGTATATAATCATCGAATATCAATTATTTAATTGCTTTGTAGATTTACTGAGCTCAATGGCAAATCGAAGTTTTGTTTTTATTATTATTATTGATAATGATTTATTAATTGTTGGTGAGCCGCAAGCTGCGTTGTCTGACGCATCTGATTCGTCAGAACACGATCTTTATCATGTGGACAATAATCGCTGGTCATGAATTTTAGTTCAATCGTTAAATTGTATTTTCGTATAAATACAACAGCAAAATCATTTCGACTCAAATCTTCGTGAAGCGACGACTTTTTAACTGAATTGCTTATAAAATACTCGATTTGCTCTACTTTTCGGAGTTGCTATTTGTCTTTTCTCTGTGCTATCTTCAAATTCAGCTTATGTAAGTAATACAAAAAAAAAACTGATTTATTATATCTAGTCGTTGATTACTGAAACAAATTAAACATATGTCGAACATTACATTTTACAGGCATGTGGACCACCAAGAAGACGTAAGTAATAGTCATCTGAAGAAGATTTACCCTTTCACAATTTAATTTTATCCACCAAATAATTTTAGATCTTACAGTTGCACTAAATTTCTTATTATTCATGATCTCACATTGTCCCTTGGAATGATTCTCAAACTGAATTTAAATGAAGAAATAAAATTATAAATGTTCTTATGAATTAACAGAATGTAAGACTGCTGCTGATTGTGAAACCGGTGAGAAATGCATGAAAAGCTACGGACAGACCATCACCGGGAGTCGTGGAGGCTATTGCGAATAGAAGTACAGGTAAGCATATACATCAATAATCAATCATACCACTATTATTTTATATCATACATTACCATTTGTTCATTTATTATTAGCCAGAGTGAATTAACGGAACCCCTGCGACTATTTGGATCATCAACCCAACCAGAAATTTGATTGCATGACGAACATCTGACAATAAAATGCGTAGGATTTATGAAAATAATTGAGTTGGGATGTGAGACAGATAGTAAATTAATGATGCAACGAACAATTGACAGGACAATAATACTTAATATTAATATTACAATTGAAAAAAAAACAATAATTGAAGCATGCTCATCATGATATAATTAATCAACAATTATTGTGTTTGTCAATAAATATTATTTAATACTCCTCAAATATTTATTACATTTTTTTTTTTACCCAATTGTTCTTATTATATATTTTATGAGGAATCATTCAACTACAAGACTGACCTGTTCATTCATGTATAAAATATTTTTATTATGAATTTTCAAATTTAAAAAAGATAGCTGAAGTCATCGCGCTTGCGCGTAAAACTAACCTCGTGACAATTGTCTGAAACATTCAAATCGAATTCAAATTTTCGATTCGAATAACATCAAATATAATAAGACAATCAAACACACAATTTGACTGTATTAAAAAATAATTATAATGATAACCAATGATCTGAAAAAAACTTTGAGTGTATTCGTGTTTTCTCCCTTTTCATCACATTCATGTGAAATTCCCCCAAACCTAGCTTTATTTTTTTTTCCTGGTTTTCAAATTTCAAAAATTGCCGCGTTCGTAAAATTACCTGGCAACGACACTGAAGAAGAAGAAGGAAAAACCGAAGATACTCGAAGTCCAAAATCTACACCAATGAGAACAGAAGATAATGTTGAGAATGACCAATCATGTTGCAGTTCAATTGGCGGGAATTTGTCATATATATACAACAAATCACGTAAACAAAACACGGCACAAGGTTATGTATGCATCGCTCTTTGTTGTACCTCTCACCACATCCCAAAGTTTCCATATAAACAATTTCTCCATTCACTAAATTTGAATAAATCTGATGAAGAATTATGGCGATTTATACTCAATATAAAGAGTTGCTTGTGAATAAAAATAAAGAAGGTATAAAAGAATTATTCAAAAATGCCGACGCTACTGAGGTAAGATACATCAATTCTCTTAGACTTCATGATGATGTTTATATATCGTTAATAACGTTTTCTTATTTGCTTAAAACAGTTAATTGAGGTAATTGTACCACGAATAGTACATAATCATGCAGTCAAAATATTGAGCGACATTTTGAAGTCATTTCCTGCCACTGAAAATGCCCAAGTAACTCGACGTAAAGTAGTCGATGCTGTATTGGCAGCGATAAAAACAGCGGATATTTCAAACGCTCATGCAAATGCACTAGTCCAAAGAATTAGCGAGGACTTTTCTAAATTTTCAAAGTTACAACTTGTTCGTCTTGTTGATTATTGTCTCAACAGTATAAGAAATAATGACGACGACTTCTTCATCTGGAAGGATATATTGCCAGAGATATTGCAAATTTTGGAAGAAGAAAAATATATCAATCACAGAGGCACGGAAGTCAGCGGGACTGATTACAAGTCACAAATTATATCATCTATTTGCAATCAACCATGGGACTTACAAATACTCACGCCTCTCGCCACAATGTTCACCACCATAAGAATGGAACAGAATGATCATGGAATGGTAATACGAGCACTCTGTAATAAAGTTGATGAAGTCAAACATAATGAGCTGCCACCATTAGTACATCAACTGTTGAGATTGAGTGATAAACAAGATGGTAGACTAGTTATTGGGACACTCCAAAAATACTTTTCAAATCTTTATGCTCAAGTACCTGATGAGTCGCCTAATGCAATAAATATTGACAACATTGGTCAAATTAGTTTGAAAGAGATACAAGAAACCGAAAGCACCGTTTTATACCACATACATCAATCAGCTTTATTGAATCATTCTAGCATGAAAGATTTTATGCGCCATTTGAAAAGTATTACTAATGCACCCGAATTGGTTTTAACACCATTCTCATTATCGGTATTACTTCTTGTATCCGAAATTTATGAAGATCAAGTATTTGATATAATCATACAAGCAATAACACGTAAAGTGCAAGACGATGAAAAGAGAAATAATAGTGCCTGGCTCCGACACGTTCTACCAGATAATTTCGAATTAATGATTGTAATGAATCAGATTATAGATAATAGCACTAAAGATCGTCATTTAGTGATTAAAGGATTGGTTGATCTTGCTTTCGTGATGATGGAATCAAAATTAAAAGAAAATGAAGAAAATTTACTGCACGAAATTGGTGTAAAAATCATTGAAAAACTAATTAGAAAACGACACGAAATTGGACCAACTGTGATACAAAGATTAATGAACAAAATCATTGCAAGTGGCACATCAGTGTCGCAATATGTTGAATGTTTAAGTTACATGTGTCGGAAATCAACATTGATTGTTTTAGATTCTCAAGGATGGATATCAACGTTACTCGAACAATTACTTTTGATACCTGGATCAGCAGCTACCCAAGTTCTCCATGCAACATTACCACTGATGCGTGTGTCAGCAACAATACGAGATTCTTTGGTTTTAATATTACGCAAAGCTCTTTATCGAAAGGGGGTTGATGCTCGTCAAATGGCAGTGACAGGTTTTTTACAATTCCTTACCAATCTGAAAATAGGATCGTTGAATCTTAGCCAATCGTCATCCAGTACAAATTGTAGTAGTATGTCAGGGTCAATATATACCCAAGCAACAGTTGAAAGGAATACACAACACAATGCCCACTCTAAATCGCGAAATAATTCAGCATTCTGTCATGAAATATTGGGGATACTGAAGCGATGCTTTTATCATGAATATCAAGTGCGTCAACATTTATACAGAGGATTAGCCGATGCAGTTTCATCCAACCCGGAATTAACAGAATATGTCATTGACTTGTTATTGGGAAATCTGAAAACTTATTATGAATCAGATGAAGACATTAAACCACCGCTCAAATTTCACGATTGCTCTAATATAAATGGTGCTGAAGCATTTATTGAAGAACCCATTGGTGATCTCATATTTGCATTACAAAAAATATATTGTGACATGGCACATAAAGATATAGCATCGATGGATCAGTTGAGCATATACCTTGAATCATTGTGTCGCAGATTAGCGCATACAGAATTGGAACAACTCAATATTGATGATCAAACGGATTTGTTAGATAACATACCAAAAGCACAACAGAAAGTATCGTCATTGAAATTGATGGCGACAACACTCGAAGCGCTAATTGCATTCCGAATAAGTGCTTGGTCAATAGAACATCAAGATACTGCTTCCAGTGTGAATAGTCTATTCAAGACATACAATGAATTAAATGAGTTCACCAAGCGAGTCACTAAACCCAAAAAAGGCGATAATAAAAAGAAAAAGGATAACAATGCATCAGATACGACTATCAATAAAAAAGCTCGTGGACGGACAATAAAATTGCCAGCAACAATAATCGACATTCAAACTGCACGAAAAATGATTTCTTTATTGTATGAAGCAACAGTGCCGTTTGCGTCCAAAGAGCAAACAGGAATATTGAAGAAACGTGTCGAATTTCATTTATATTCTTTACGTGCCTGCATTTCAATATTCCGAAATGCAAAATCGCTCCATAATTATGAACGTCGAAAACATTGGGATAAATATAAATTAGATTACTTGGAAATTGGTGATTTATTGTACAAACATATCGTTGCAGATATGGATTCTATTCGTGAGTTCGATGAAGGCGTTGCTCTTGTAGGGTTGGAATGCTTCAAGGAATTGTGTGATATGATGTGCACTACATTTAATTCAGAATTACCGGAGTTGTTGAATAGAATTGGTCAATTTTCATCATCTCAAGGGCTTGATATTCAACTTAATGGTCTCGTCTCGTCCATGCAAAGTTTAATTGATGCGTATTATGAAGAAGAAATCGATCCAGAAAGCTCAATTAAAAAAGTACCATTACTTATATTCGAAATAATTTCGTTGCTTATGCAAAAAACTCCGCTGCATAACACTAAAATGGATAAACTATTCGAATGGTTAAAAAAATTGTCAAAATCTGATAAAGTTGATCCACCAATCGCTATCATTATATTGCAACTCATAACAACAATTGAAGAACGTGATTCAGAGTATGGAAGAGTATTAAATGACATGTCTGTGGAGTTGTGTAAAAACTTCGGTACAGTTGACAATACCACGATAGAAGTGAGAGAGGTATATAAAATATTAAATGACACAATAATGCCACAGGCCCATACTCTCTTCAATAATTCATTAAAAAATAAAATAAATAATGCTGCATGGGTTCTTGGACGACTGAAAGCTGAACAGATATATGTGAGCACTGCTGGAATCAGTGATGAATCGCATCGAGAACAGTTGAAATTGAAGGAACGTAGTTTGTGTCGCCATTTGTCGTATGCAATTGCAACTATGGAATCATTAGCCAATGCCAAAGTAACTCCTGGTCCCAACACAGACTGGATATTCAGAAATCTTCAGCACATATACAACGTCTTAAATAATCTCACAAAATATTTTATTTCTAAATCTACCGCACAAAATCCCGCATTTCAGTCTGTTAAATTCATACAAGTCGTGCAACTTGCTGGAAAATCATTGAAAACATATTTTTATAATTTAATTTCGTACACAGAAGAGAATCAAACCAGCAATCGAAGAGCTGATGTGCATGCATTGCGAAATAAAGTATTGAAAGAAACAAAATTTATTCCAAAAGTTGTTTATGAAATTGAGCAATTCATGAAGGAAATTTTAGCACTCGGGAAAAAGACTGGCACATCATTGGATAGTTATCTTAAACATAGCATAACGCGCGACTTCCGGATAAGACATGGTGAATTGGCTGAAAGTCTCGAGAGACTTGATGTAACACAAATGATGACGCAGAATACTCAAACTGAACCGACTAGGGTAAGGACCCATTCATCATCTGAATGTGAAACTTCAACGAGAGATAGTGATACTGATAATGTTCCACCCCCGAAACGAATGAGACGTGAAAATTAGAAGGAAACGATATCTGATGGTCTGTCGTATCAACTTCAGATACTCTCACACTATTTCTTCCTATATTCACCCATACAAACATTTTAAATGTGACCAAACACAATCAGGATGGGAAAACGCTTGAATGTCTAGCATCGAATGAACGAAAAGAACAACACGAAGAACAGAAGTAATTGTCTGACACTAAGAAATATAAGAAGGCGCCGACTTTGGAGAATTCCTATGATTTATGTTGAGCCACATGGGATCAATAGCCTTGGACACATCACCATGGCAGAACCATCGGGAACATTATGAATCATGGGAATGAGAGGTTTTCAGTATAACCAAATCGACCTGTAGAATGTTTAACAGATGTGAAATATTTTCGTATAATCGTTTTTGTCATATTTTTGTTCAATTGGAATGAGTATAAGTGATCTTTTGATAATTATCGTGATATAAATATTGATTCCAATTCAGTTTATGCAACAAAATCAAGTGGTCTATTGAATCCACCCTTTCGATTCATGTACTGTCGATATTTTCTTTTTAATATAACGTGAACGCCCCCAACATCGTTGCCATCAACTTTCTTTCCTTTTGTCGTATCAAAGCCACAAAAACCCATCATTTTCATCATATCCTGTTCTTCTGGAGTTTTACCCTGGAGATCAGCCTCTGGAAAATCAAATAATTATTCGATCGTTAATCAGTTGAACTAGTAAGGATTGGAAAATTATTATCAACGTGGATGAACAAACGATCACAATCAAAACCCACCTGATATAGCTGGTCTTTCAGCAGCTGCCTTGGTCTTTGTCTTCGGATGGTCCCGATCTCGAGATCGTGATCTGCTATATGATCTCCTATGTCTTTCACGATCTCTCTCACGTTCACGTTCTCTTGATTTTCCTCTATCTCGTTCCCCAGATCTGTGAAGGTAAATCTAATTGAAACAAACTGGAACATAACATACTATCAAACCAATTTACTGATCCTCACCTCTTTCGTCGCTCTCTAGATCGTCTTCTCCTACGATCCCTGTCTCGTTCACGATCTCGTGACCGTTCCCGTCTTCGTGGTGATGGAGTACGGCTTCGACCCATTACAATTATTTCCTGGTTATATTCACGCTGGTTCAGCGAACACCAAAGTATTTTATATCAACATAAACAGCTGATTATCCTAACCTCAATCTTACACTCAACACTTTCTCTCACTCTTAAAATTTTGTGACTATCCACAAATAATATCCAATGATGAATCATCAAATCACATGTTCCAAATATCTGCAATCACAATACGTAAATGAATACACAAAACATTTAAACATATAAAGTTATAAATTAAAATTCATGACCGTACACAAATTTATCGTGTAGAGATGTTGACAACAATCTTGTTTGTCACTTACACAGTTACACTCTCTAACCTCTAATCATTGTAGCTCTCATTCACACAAAGTGAGGTTATGTATTCTCATCTTTAGTTCCTTTCCTCAATCACATTCGCACGAACGCTGCCAGCTGAAATAAAAATTGAAACGAACGCGCGCGCATTGGAATATTCACAGCGCATGCGTGAATCATTGAGCTGTTGCAGTGGAATACAGAAAAAAAAAGAAGTGACATGCTAAATTATCATCAACAAATTTTCAAGTTTTCTTCATGTTACATTTTTTAATTCGGTACCACCTACAGTCAATCACAGAAACAATTTGTTTCCACATTTGATCCACAATTGTATCGAAGATTATTAATAATTCGCAGAAAAATTGCAACATTGATAAATACAATTGATAATTAAGGATATCCTACGGAATAAAACGAAATGTTGGTGTATCACAATGCAATATATCCAATTGTATTGTTCGTTCGATTCGATTTTTATTGACGTAATAACTCATTGCGTGCAGCATTGAGAAGTCTACTATTATTCATATCATAGAGGTTGTATATTGAATTATGACAATGTGATATACAAACGCAATATGTTTGGTCCTTCTTTTGTATATCATACCTGATCAAAGTTGTCAACAAAACCCATTCATATACATACATATATATACGAAGTCTTGAAGACATTTTGTCATTATTGATTAAACAACGCGCAATAATGGAAAAAATAAAATCTCGTCAGGTATTTATTTTTATTTCCATCATTACATTCTGAATCGATGAATCATTTTACTAATATTGTGATTTATGTTTGCATTTATGTATCACGTGAAGTATTTGATTGAATTTTTATTTTACAGAGGAGAAAGAAAGATAGAGCACGATCGTTTAATTTAGA
The DNA here is from genome assembly GCA_030523085.1 of Meteorus colon. Classification (NCBI taxonomy): domain Eukaryota; kingdom Metazoa; phylum Arthropoda; class Insecta; order Hymenoptera; family Braconidae; genus Meteorus; species Meteorus colon. The sequence continues at coordinate 139,113 of JAPYZH010000050.1, forward strand.
AAGACAAATACCAGATGCACCGACATTGGAAGAGTTTGAATGTCTGCTTGGCGAATCACCAACGAATTATCCAAGAGTTGAAGGCATTGAAAATATGGAAAGTGAACTTCATTCTGCTGCAATTGATACGACAATTTTTGAGAAAGAAACTGATGTAGAATTGCCTACAGGTGAAGCAAATATTGATGATAGATTAGAGAATGATGTCGTGAAAGAGGTAACAGTTGATACTGTAGATAATGGTGTTATGCCATCATTGTCATCAGCACCACCTGAAGAATCGTTGAACGAGGCTAGTAACTCAGCTGAAGTCGTTATTTCACCTAGTGAAATACAAGAATGTCATGTCGAACCCAGTGCACCGGCCTTAGAGAAACTTGAGAATGAAATTAAACCCAGTGGACAATTCAAAGTCAAAGAAATAAATAATGCAACGCATGAAACTGCTGATTCCGTAACTATTAAGACAGAACGCAATCAGAATATTGTGATTAAAAGTGATCGTACTAAAGTAACTAATGAGACCATAACTCCGTTCACTGAAACCCAATTGGCAGCACTTTATAACAATAAAGAATTGTCATTAATAGATTCATTCATATTTGAGTTTATCGATACCCAATTGCGTAGCAATTCAGTACGTCAACAGCATCGACTTCACGAATTATTAATGAGCTATCTACGAGTGAGGAATAACTTAATTCTCAACTCATACGAGCTCGATGCTTTGAAAAAGAATTGTAAAGAAGTGCAAAAACAATTGTGGCATTTGGATAAAGCATCTATTACAGAGTCCGGTGAATGTCAAGATGGAAATCCAGTGAGTGCATCTCATGACTATTCAATTGCACATTTCAATGAACAAGCATTGAATATTCTTACAAAAAGTTTATCAGCAATTAAGGAACTTTTACACAATGCTCAAACACTTTACTCCTATGAATCAGAAATGTTGAAACTTCAAATCGAACACTATGTACAGCGAGTTTGTTCATCGTGCAAAGAATTAGTAGCTTTGACACAAAATGCGCCTGTTAATTTGACTGCCATTCAAATGCCATCACAGACCATGCCGGAATTGATAGAATTACGTATGTGTATTACGATATTATTCCACTTTCAACGACGTTTATTGAAAGATGGAAAGTTTGTTCTCGATTCTCGAGAATGGTTATCAAAGCTTGTAGCAGTACTTCTCCGTGTTGCCACATGGCAAGATCATTTGTTTATCCTCAATCATGTACTAAGATGCCCTGGTGGTGTTACCAATTGGGCAGCAGGTTTTATCCAGGTTCCAGCGACACCTAAAAATCGCGGACAAAGCACATCACCATTGAATGATCCGTATTTAGATCACATGGTAGCAACACTCGCTGTCATTCTATTACCAGTGAAAGACCGTGATAAATTTCTCGAACAAGTTCAAATATCTTTACAAGATAACGGAAGCAATCCTAGTGATACAGTGTGGCTCATGTTGGATGAAGAAGGCGAAGAGGATGAAGACATTGCCAACAGTGGCGCGAATTTGTTTGAGAGCGATTTGATTGCTCTTCTCAATCAAATACCTATGGATAAAATATTTGAACAAGTATTATCTATTCACAAACAGGAAAATGGATATTGTCAAGACAAAACAACTATTACAGAACATCATATGCTACGGATATTTGCATTTTCAAACGTACTGGTGAAAATATTCAAACAAGGATTGAAAACTTATGACTCACCACGTTATAGACAATTGGCAAAACGACTGAGTGCCCTCATAAGAGATATAGTTCAATATGTAAACGATCAATGGGAAGCATTCGATAAAAGTTCAGTGTTTGATCCGTCCATGTTATTAAGACTTAAAAAGGAGTATGATGCCTTTTTTTTACGAGCAACAATGTCCATTTTTTCGTCCCGACGATTGGGTGCTTGGCAATATCTCGCAGCTATTCCTTACAGTACAATATCAACGCGTACATTGTGGAATATCTTTTACGTTTTGCATACAGATTCACTGGGTACAGATTCATCAGAGATTGACATAACACCAGAGCAATGGGAAAATCAACTTAATTCAGTGTCATTACGTAAAAAATTTGAAGAAAAATTGATTGACATGCCTGGCGATGAATCATATTTTCTCCTAACGACATTCACAAATATGGCCATGGCTAGATCAATACATGATTTTGATTTCATAAAAGCTACAACCATTGATCTTTTCCAAATAGGTTTTCTAAGTGAAAAAACTCAAGAGTCATGTTCGAAGGATGCGAGATCACTACTGTCAAATCTCACCAGCAAACATCCAACACTTTTATCCAACATATTATATAAATTGCGTGATAATTTTGGTTCAGTTGGCAAGTTGAGTCTATATTTATTTACGGAATTAAGTATCGGAAAGTGGATACCACATGAAAATGATGTAGCAGTATTATCTGCCTGGTTACATCATAATTCATTAGCCTCAACTGAGAGCCATTTGGCACGATTAATACTCTCTCACTTGAACTGGGGATTGGATAAAAACGGTGATCTCTATTTGCCATTACATTTACATCATCGTGTGGCACTATTGATTGTAGAACTCACCATCAAATACGTACCCGAAACACCAGCACAGACTGCATCATTGCTCGCAGAAGGTGTTAAACAAGTCTCATCAATAGTTAGACCACAAAATAGTGATCAGGCATTCACTTTATGGGCATGGGAAATGATAACACGACTTCGTCTCCATCAATTGGATCAATCAGACTCGAATTGTCGAAATGCAATGACTAATCCAGCTGCAGCGTTCTTACATGTCCCAGATTTGGACACAGATGCATCATTAGAAATCGTCGTAAATGGAGTTCGTGAAAAACAACCGATTGCTTGTTATGTTGCAACAATGATGACCTTATGGGGTCATTCAATTCCATTAATTTGCACGAAAGGCTTCAATCAATTGTCAATTCTTCAATGCTTCTATAAATACCAACAAATTCTCATTGCACTTCATCATATAATACCATTGTTCATTGAATGTTCTGATTCGTTATTCAAAAATGAACGTTTTGGAACTTTAATTGTGTCATTAGTGACTGCTGATAGAACGTATGTGAAAATGGCGAAAAATTTAATTGCACCGGAAATGCCTGGACCTGTCATAAAACTTTTTTCCAATATGATTGAATCACATATAATTCATTACAAAAGGTATTACAAACATTGGAGAAAGAAATATTAAATTACATGAAGGAACATGAGAACACCTCTTAAAATTATCTTTAGTAATTATACTAATTTCATATTATTTTCAGATATTGTTTGGATAGTCCGGAACCATTAATACGCTTATGGCTGAATATTTTGGTGCGTGTTCCGGAATGGAATCGTGACCATAATGTCATGTATTTGATGGACATTATAATTCGAGCTGCTTTTTTCAATATTGATGCACGAACCACCACAGAAAATGTATTCGAGAATCTTTTTTCGGTATGTATATCTGGTACTATTGTCCGGTGTTCAATCAATTTCAAAATTCTTGTATTTTTACATTAGCTATCATTAGAAGGGATCAATGAGGTATGACTTGTCCATAAAATTGATAATGCAACAGAATCATATAAATGTCCGTCCTCAAATTCTATTGACAATAATGCCACTATTTTTCTTCTTACACCAAATATAGAATCTTGGTACCGTCAAGTCGTCTGGGTCTATCGGATCTTTTTTGAGCTGGGCCACTGGTTCTGGGAATGCACCAAGTCTCCTCGGTGGATCCGTACAATCAATTTGGCTTGCATACCAAGTTCTTCGAACTGAGCAGCAGAATCGTGAATTGAAATCTGGACTTTGGCGTGAATTCCTTCGGGAATTATCGCAACAATCAAAAACGTCGCTTGACACAGCGTTGAAACGAGCGTGTGCAACATTGAAGATTGCTACATTCAGTTCTAATGCATTGGCAATATATCGATGGTGCCAACAAGCGCTGGATACGCCAATGGACCATCCACTACTTCCACTATTGTGGCAACATTTTTTCATGTTGTTTTTAGCACGTGTGCCAAATTCACCGGGTATGCACGTTGATCGTGGTGGAATGGGCGATAAATTCTTTGAGGGAATGATCAATTTGAGTTATTTGAAAAAAGTGAAAAAACGTTTGTATGACACGACAGAATATTTCCAATTGAAGGGTGAACGTGATACCGACGATGATGGCAAACAAATAACTGATGAGAGGCGTGTATTTTATTTTACTGCAGCTAAATTTTACAAAACTCTTAGCCTGTGGTTAGAGGAACCACGACTGCAGGAGTCGGGACTGTATTTACCTGCTCTACCTCCTCAATACATGTCACAAAAACTTATTCTCTTAATCCAGGGTGATTATAATCCGTGGTTCGAATATATTGACTATGAGCGCGTTCAACGGGCCCAATTACACGGAGTACACGACTGGCAACGTATATGTCATCGACTTATTGATGATACTCAAGTAAAAATCGTGCAAACCCCAACAACACCATTAGAGCATGCAGATCCCATTCAACGAATCTACCGTCGATTGAGCACATACGAACATTGTGAGCCACCACCGTCACTCAGCCGTCAAAGCCTGAATATCGAACACATATCACGTAATACTCTCCACAATGCAGATCCAGTGATTAGTGCTGTGAGTCGACACATAAAAATCATTCTGGATTATGCCCAAACCTATAATCTTCTTGTGTCCGAACACACTGCTGTGGATTGTAATTTCTTAGAATTAATTCCTACGCTTTATCGTGAGATTGAAAGCCGTGTTACGCTTCATGCTCTCTGTGATCCGGCACCCGGAGGAAATCGGCGTGCCCGGTCAGGCACACCGCCAACTGTTCATTGTGCTGGACCGGCGGTAATAAGAATCAAAATATCTGAAGCTCGAGTAAGCGACGGTGTAGATCAAATGATCAGCCAAAATAGAGCAGAATATGAAAACTTACTAATAAAAGCATGCCAACCACCCTCGAGTAAAGTAATCCAAGGTTGTGTCTTCGTTGATCACTTGATTGCCTTGCTCGAACATGAACTGAATACAAATCGCACATGCGAAAACACTGCCATATTGCATAATGTTCAACAAAGTGGAGTGAAATTATTCTATTATTTTGTCGAATTTTATACGGAAGAAGCGGCAACATGTCCGCCAACAAAACAGCTCATCACTACGTGCATTGAGAAATTGGGACAGATGTTTATTTGTGGGGAAGAGTGCGAAGGTCCAACATTATTAAATACAATCATGCAGAGGCCAAGTCTTGGGGGATTGCTCGGACCCCATTTTACTCCGGTTGCCGGTGGAGCATCGACGTTTTTACAGATGTATCAGACTGTTGTGGATTTGTCGACTGGTTCAAATGCTGATTTGTGTTTTGTTTTATTATCCAAATTCGACGTTGGTAGTTGGTTGAACTATCGTAGACCACGTTTGAGCGAAAGGTCAACGTTCATTGATCTCGTATCAAAAGCATTATACAATATTGGACTCAATCCAGCTGATGATAAATTAATTTTGCACGAATTATTCCGTAACCATTTAAGATTAGTCTTGCTCCATGAATTCCCGGAGCATTATGGTGAAGTGCTTAGTGCAATATTAAGAGGTAGTGAAGGGCAAAATTTGTCATTAGATGTATGGCGAGACTTATTGAGCGCATTGAGTGGAAGATCCAAATATTCAGCGCCAATCCATCCTAGTAAACTCAGAGAGGAGATAAGAAGATATGCAACTGAGCAGAGAATTTTATCTAGACAAGAAATATATGATACTGCGGTGCTTCTTAGTAAGCATTTCATGAAAGAACGATTACAATACGGACTGTATGGTCTATACCCAAAATATCGTGTATACAATGAGCCACTGATCATGTTCCTTGGAATGGTCGGACACGCGCTTGTTGTATTGACTCTCCAATTCGATCGAGGCTCATTAGCAGATCAATTGTGTGAGCGAATATGGCCGGTGCTTAGCGAAATGTTTGCACCATGGATTGCGCCATATTGGACAAGAAATTTACGTGAGCCAACTGCTGCCTGGATACAACAATTGACTGATGATCGTTCTGTTCTTTTGCCATGGATTATTACGGATGGACCACATGCCAATAAAACTGTTGCGATGTTTGTCGAGTGTATTCGTTTCATAATTGATACAATGCCAGCATCAAGCAAAATACTGTGTTACTTGTGGCAGTTTTATGTTACTAATTTTGCACATAGTTCAATCAAAGATCACATTATCAATGTTATGCATGGCAATTTCCTGTCTCTGCCATGGGATAGATTCTCTCCTGAAATTAATGACGTTGAGCTCATGGTGAAGGTGGTGGATCAATATTTACCAGATAGTCATCTTTTCCTAGGCAGCATTTTTATTTCTGTCAATTGGACTGCATGGATCAATGAAATATTGACCAATCAACCATTACCTGTTGCTGCTAGGATGCACATATGTCTATTGAATTTGTTTGTTAAATTGTCTAATGAACCGAACGTCAGACAGGTAAAATACATTTCAATCGATGGAAAGTGAATTGTAAATGAAATCAAGTGATAAGTCATATTATATTTTCATTTATAACTGCACGTAGAATGAGAAAGCAGCTCAATTGGTTGTTGATGCGGAAAAGTTTGCGTGGCACTTGGTAGATGCAACGGCCTACGATCAAGTGATAAATTGGCATGTAATGAGCTGTGACCCACGTGTTATTCTCTCTACCGCGGGCAATCAAACTCACCAAATTGACATGGCCATAAACAAGTAAGAATAATTCAATGACTTTCATGTGATTTTAATACAGCTCTCCCCCTGATTATGAGTTTCTCGTCCAACTAATAAATTCATCCAAACTCTGACAAATATACCCATGTCCAATGTTTTTGCACAGTTTATTGAAAGTTGTCGCGGCCTATGACCCAACGGTGACCCACTTCCATCCGACGACATTAAAAAAACGGCAAATGTACGTGCGTTCATCGATAAAACTCCTTGTCAACTGCACGACACGACACAAATCTCTTATTTCGAGCAATGTCAAGGCTTTCACAACTACACTCGCTCGGATGTTAGATGAAATGGAAATTATAATTACAAGCACGGTCTCAGAGTCACAGCAGGCAGCTGAAGCTGGGCTTTTGATTACAGAATTGTTGCATTCAATTAATCAAAGTAGTTTTTTGGTTGAACAAGTTCGGATTAGTTGGTCGAAATGGTTATCAGAAAAAAATGCTAAGAGTCCTGTACTTCTTGGTATACTCCGAGTCGTAGGAGTGGCTGTTACATCCTCATCAACATTCGGCGAATTGATGGAGGCCGCATTGGAAGCCTATTTCAACCACAGCGTTACTGATGACATTCAACCAACTTGGACGTCTGCTTTATCATTACTCCCATCACTAGTACCACGACAGTCACCAGTGGAAGGTGTTTTAATATCGGATGGGCGTCTTTTGGTTCTTTATGCAGCGTTATTGAAAAGATTACCATTCTGTCGTGATATCCGAGAAGAGGGAATGCTCTTAGTCAATCTGGTTGACTGGATAGCTGCAATAAAGCCATCGTAAGTTTGTTCCTTGAAAAAATAATTAGCTGAAGCTAATTTGTGGTATAAAAATGAACAAAGAAATTTCTTTTAGTGATGCAATTGAAGCCAAGTTTCCTCTTCTATGGATAAAAGTTCTCGAATTGGCGTATAGGCAATGTCAATACAGCGAGAATACAATAATTGCAGCAAGAGCATTGAAAAAACTTGCACGAACATTGGTAGCAGTTGCAGATGACGCAGGTCAAGGTTGGGGAATCCTCGGTGCAATTGGTTTGCGTAGAGGTTCACAGCTTTCAATCAGGTAACGATACGAAACATTTATAATGAACATGATATAGAATATAAACGCGAAAGAGTATCCACAATTCCACTTTGATCTAGATGTAAATTCCTTGCGCGGGCCCTTGGAGTTTATTGCTTTGCACAATTACCCGAGTCGAAGTCAGATCAGCAAATTGTTCGATATACGCCACATTCACCAGGAATTGCGCCTTTGAGATCCAATGATGTGGATCCTCTTGATGTACGGCCTAGTGCGGATGCCATAAAAGGTATCCAAAGTTTGGAAGGACTCATCATAAATAAACAATATGCTGAGTTGAAAAGTGACACGGAACAGGCTCTCAAAATGATCCGTGATTCAGCAAATTCACTTCACAATGCATTCACATTTGCTGGATCGCTTACAATGGGTCTATATCATGAACAATATCTTCACATATTGTCAGATTAATCATAATTCATATTGATGATTTTTTTCTCTTGACAAAACAAAGTGATTCAATATGTTTTTACGTTTTTGTCACACAGATTTTTTCGATTTTGCTGAACAAATCTAGTCATTAAAGTATAATTTTGTTATCCTTTTTACCTCGCTTTCTTTCCCTTAGTTCATTATCTCTCAAATATGTTAGTTTAATAATTATCTATGAAAAGGAACAAAAAATATATACATACTTATAGATATATTGAATTCTATTAGCATATATTTTTTGGCTATTATATACAATTCTTGTTGACAAGAATCACAGATTAATCTATATTTGTTATGACGGTATATTATATTTTTGCTTGATTGTAGTAACAAAAAAAAGACGCTTCATCTACATTCATAAACTGAGATGAAAAAAACCAAATCTATCAAATATTCAAATTGCTTAGCCTCAATAAGGCTGTGATGTTTATTAGCAATTTATCGTTACCGTGTACATATAGTTGTCAATTTTATTGTTTAGAGTATTTATTGTAATAAAAAAAAAAAGAAAAAAAACCCAATACAAATGTTTGTTATTGTACAAGAAATTTATTATACTTCTAGCATGTCTCATTGTAAAAATTAAAAAACATCACTTATTTGATAGCATTCTTAACGGCAGCACGCATCAATTCTGAAGCTTCACCCGGTGCAAAATCAATGAGTGTACATTGGAATTGATCTTGAAATGCTCTTTTTATATAAGGTATAATGTCCTGAATAGAAATTTCAGAATTGAGTTCTTTACTGAGACTAGTAACACCCTTACCAACAATCCCACAAGGCACAATATGTTTAAACCACTCCAAATTAGTATTACAATTTAATGCGAGTCCATGAGTTGTGATATAACGACTACCGTGAATTCCAATGGCACAAATTTTTTCATCATTAACCCACACACCAGTGTCCGGAGACGTATTAGCCTTGATGCCAAATTCAGCACAAAGTCTTATAATCATTTTTTCAATTTGACATACATACCATTTAACACTTGGTTGAAATTGTTTCAAATCGAGCACTGGATAAGCTACTAATTGTCCTGGACCATGAAACGTAATCAAACCACCACGATTGGTTCTATAAAATTCCGCACCTTTGTCAATCAATTTTTTAGCATCATCTTCAGAATATTCTTTGTTACGAATTCCAACAGTGTAAACAGGATCATGTTCAATTAGAATTAATGTATTACGAGGGTAATCAGATGGAAGATTTGAGTCCCGGTGTTGTTCTACAAGAGATTGTTGTAAATGAAGACCTGCTTTATATCCCATACGTCCAGCCCACAAGACTTTCACAGTTTTCGTCCGCATGATAAATTGTAATGATTATGTTTGATTCTCGTCCTTCGTTACAATTTTCGGGCTTTTATTTGCTTTTTCTAAGGCGAGTTCTTTAGCTTTATTTTCAATTGTCAAATATAGTAACAATGAAACATACGCGTCTGTTGCAGCATATGTTTTTTGCGATTCAGAGAGTGGTAAAATGTGCCATTTACTTTTTCTAACTTTATCATCCTTACTTATTTTTTTTTGCAAAATATAAGCCGTGAGTCTTTCTAAACTCCATCGACAAGAACGTCTGTAAATTTGATTTGTGAATGGACCACAATCAACACAATTTTTTTCTACAACTTGATGCGCGGGGAACTCTGGAAAATCACGACCCAACTTCCAAATATCACTGCAAATGGATACACAAAAAACAAAGATTATTATATGGTATATGTGAGGAGATGTTTCTATCAAGGAGCACTTACTTTTTGATATTCACACCAACTAATCTCACTCTAGTATGGCTCAATAGCTGAATTAAAGACGCCGGCAATTTCTTCAAATTGTAAATGTGGAATAAGTGACATGTATTTTCGGATACACACACTTGTGCCAATGCTGTCTTTCCCGGACCAGTTTGGAAACTGAATGGCCACTCCAAATCAAATCCAATAGGGACAATTTCATTTGTATACTTTTCAATACGTTCTCTATAAGATATAAATAAAGAAATTATGATAGGTCATTATAATAGAGATAGAAAAATAAGAAAGAAATATTCATTCCGCTTACAATACTTGATCACATATAAGGGCGCAACCCTCAAAATCGGTAACATAATAAGTTTTCCCTGTAAAAATAATTGGCGGCAATCTTGATATGTCAGGGTCCTTTTGAACTTCGGGCTCTATTTCCAACAACTCCTGAAATTATATAATGATATATAAATTGATTATTCTGTATGAATCTTCACAAGTAAATGAAAATTATCTTGAACCGTCGCGTAACAAAAGCTAAAAGTTTCGTTGTGCATCAGGCCATGAACATATTCATGGAAGAATTGACTTCCTAACCTAAATTTGTCACGATTTACGTTGCATGAATAAACTCCCACAAAGATGATAATGTTGATTTGTTACATCGTGAATTCAATACAATTTGAATGAATGTTGACATAGAATTTTTTTAATATGAATTAACCTTTTTCTTCGAATCTGGAAGATCCCGAATTGAACGTCTGGTAACTCGTCCCACTGATATTTTATTTTTCTGCAATCAAATGTAATATTTATTTTAAAATACAAACATATGTAAAAGTAAAGAGGACAACAATGAACTGACCTACTGAATCACATGCCAAATGACGAGTTTATTATATACATAATACTAACCTCATCTTGAACTTTTGGAGATAGAAGTCGGGCAGTGGTCATGATGTTAAAAGCGCCACGAGAAATATGACGCCAATTATTGCGCCGTTATTTTTATATTTATTATAATTTTTATAGTTCAGATATATCTCTGTCGTTTCACCTGAATCTTAAAGTCCCAAATCTTTGGATGTATCAAGAGTTGCATCAGTTTGCATTAATTCCAATTTTTGTACTTGCAATTCATAAGTTTGCTGATGTGAACAGATATTCAGAATGTCATTTGTTGGAAATGATGATATATTCTGCGATCTTGGCGCCACGAATATTCAAAAATTATGAACCATGTTACTGCTAGTCCTAGAATGATTAATTAGAGAATATTAATTTTTTTATCAATGAATTTGTCATAAAGTGACGCTACATGTATCGCACATTCCACATTCTTCAAACATACAAACTTTTTGATTGATGTTGATAACATTTTTTTCGAATACTTCCAAGATATTCGCACATATCTCCAACCAATCTCATCTAGAGCAAGAATATACATTTTTTCATGCCATGTAATGATTCCTTCCTCTTTTGAGTCTGGTTTTTTTCTTCCAAATTCTACTTTAACAAATGTAAAAACATCTTAATCACCTTCATTGTTCATATAGAGATAAATAAAATGTAGGTTGATGAGCAATTGAACGTACATGTGCCGTAGACGGAAACTTTGATTGTCTGGTGATGAAGATAAAGTGGGTCATTATTTATGAATCATAAATTTTTATCAGAATTTTTGAATACTCCTTTTCACATTCGAATCCTCTCCTGCCTTTATTTCTCATAAAAATTTCGGTTCAACCAGAAAAATTGGGGGAATCCCTTTGCATCATCTCCTGGAACAACTACAATGAATGTCCATTTATATATTCCACAATATATGAAATATGTACATATTCTTCATTGATTCATATTATAATTCACCACTTTCATAACGAAGACCGTGGAAAAGTCGAACATGGCATTGAAAATAGTAGAATATCAGTAAAAGTAGTTGCATTGATCAAGAACGCTTCCTTTCCTCTACAGATCAGGGAATGCAGTTTCACTTTCTCACTTACTGCGATCTTTAATAGTATGTTTTTGCTTTGGATTATCTCTATAGGTCAATAATCTAAGTCCAAATATTAAGGCGAGAGTGTATTTGTAATATAAAATTGACTTATATATGTTTAAATAAATTACTAATCTTTTACAATCAATCTTACGACTCCCACTTTTATATTTGTAAAATTTTATAGAGGGAGAGTGTATGAACTGAAATAAAAGTAGCTGGATCAAGCAGCGTATAAGTTCCCAAGTAAGATAGCGGCAGTGTTCACTCGGGGAGCAGGAGTGCTATCTCTCACTTATAATATTCATAGACCTGAATAAGAATTGTAGTGAATTCATTCTTCTTCCTTCAACGTTTAACATCAAACAATTATCTATTCAACTTTCAACAACACACTTTATAATAAATTATTGACCACAAGAACATCGGTCCCATGATCCCTCCTCTATATCGACATTCATTGCATATTATCTCTAGTTATCTTAATTTAATATCAAAAATGTGTGTCAGTTCGAACAGCTAAGAATATATATTTTCAAAAACAAAGTTATTTCTTTTCATTTGCATTCTTGGCAAGTCCAAGGAACAAGTGAGAGATGAGACTCAGATGTGGAATACTGATAGTGATGTATATAGTCCTCGGAATAACAGAGATCAACGCGATGATGAGAAACGAACGTGTCAAACAATCCGGTAAGTTGCAGTTATTATGTTCATCATACACAATGATTATAGATAAATTTTATCAACTGCTTTTGACATTTATCGTTTAATACAACTACGATTATTTATGAATTAAATTGTATCTGCCGCAATAACTTCTATCACGATCGTCGATCCGTTGTTTTTGTTTCTTTTATCCCGGGATAAAAATCTGAGATCTCCTGCGGAAATCGGCTCATTAATGAGTTGAATCCCATTAAGTATCATTGGATTTGATTAGATATGAAGAGAGATCATCTGATTGAATGTAGAATCGAACTTATGATGAGATCCTGACAGATCTAATAAAATAGAATGGAATTTTATTTGATCAACTCAAACCTACTTTCAATTTCTTCAGGATCAGGAATGAAATTAAGAATCGCTGCGAAATTTTCAACTCCAGAGGAATTGCAAACGCGATGTTTTCAATGATAACTATCAGTCATATCATTCCGTCAATATTTTTTTTTGTATTATATCTCTCTCGTGAAAATAAACTTTGCAAAGCAGCGCGGCGTGAAGCCGTACACACAGAATGAATTTTTGAATGGCAGAGTGCGGTCGTCCCGCAGCTTCTCAACGTCAACCGAGGATGCTGCGCGATGACAGGCGTATGTCGACAATGAAGACAACTGGAAGGATATTTAATGGCAAACCTAGCAGACGCGGTTCGTGGCCTTGGCAAGTGTCACTACAACTCTTACATCCAAAACTCGGATTCATTGGTCATTGGTGTGGCGGAGTCCTCATTGAACCATCGTGGGTGCTCACCGCTGCCCATTGCATACACAAGTATTACTACTTTTATATCATGAATAAAAACGTAATGTCATTCATTAATATCAAATGGTGTATTTCACCGGAAATTCACATCCGACTCCGCTCAGGTCTTCCAATTTTTTTCACGATCTTTCATCGTTTTTTATGTCGAAAACATAAAGGTATGTATTCTTTTGTTTGACCACTTGGTCAGTCTATTGATGTTCACTACACCATGGGATGATGGTGTTGACAAAAATAGAATTATTCCAACAATAGTGTCTGAAAAATAAAGAAAAAAACGCATCAATATCTCATAAGTAAATCACAAACTGAGTTTTCTTATGAATTCAAAAATCACGATTTCCCAATAGGAGTTGGCATATTTTTCATTGAATATTTGTCATTGATAATTTGTGATGATAAAGACAAAAGTGAGAGCAGAAAGACACGAAAAAGAGACCAAAGTTACCTAAGCTTTATTTGAATTCGAACTACTCCAGTCTACTCATCAAGCACATGTCTCCTCTTTTTTCATATAAAATACGATAAAAAATCACGAAATGGTTTGAAAAATCAAAACTACCACGGACTGAATGTAAATTTTCGAAGAGAATACCCCATATACATTAAACAAATGATCCCAAATATTGTAACTATGTTGTAAATTCATTCATACCTTTGTTATTCAGTGACTTGTTTAATTTACCTATTGGTGCACTGTGGACTGCAGTCATTGGCGAATGGGAACTGGACTCTGGTAGCCATGGGTCAGTTAGAATTCCTGTTGAAAGAGTCATTTTGCATGAGCAATTCAATAATCATGTTCATGATATTGGTAAGTCGTTAACAAAACCGGTTGGAGATGGATGCTACTCTTTTAATTGAGTCATTTATTTTCCACATTTACTTTATGTTAAATTACATTAACTAATGATAACCCACTGCCATAATTCAATCATTCATTCCGTGTATCTTATCAACTATCACCCTATGACAGAACAGAACCATCCACTTTCGAAATGGTTTTGATTGTCACGAATCCGCGACAGTGATAAAAAAAATAAAAATGAAAATAGAAAATATAGTTGGGTGGAACATTCATCTTCACCATTCGAAATTTCAATTAAAACAAAAATTCGAGTTGATAATTTGTTTTCCATTCAATATTCCATTCTCTTACAATTAAAAATCAACTAGAAAAACAATTTTCCACGCTCACTTTTACAATATTAGTTTTACTATCGTTTCAGCACTGATGAAGCTGAGCAGGCCAGCTCCACTTTCAAAAGTGATCCGAACGATTTGTTTGCCTGAAGCGAAAGAGAAACTCACGAGTAACAATTGTGTTGCGTCCGGTTGGGGTCGTGTTGGACCATCACCTTCATTGTCGTCCGCTCTCTTAGAAGCCCATATTCCATTGTTAAACTTAGATGTTTGTAAAAAATCATATGGAAACACAGTATTACTGAGCGATGGTCATTTGTGCGCTGGACACACGGATGGATCATCGGGTAGTTGCGTGGTAACTTCATTGTTATATTATATCAACTCAACACGGATATCCTTAAAATGAATTATATGATATACCTGATTGTAGGGAGATTCTGGTGGTCCACTTCAATGCCGACGTAATGATGGTGTATGGCAATTGGCTGGGATTATATCATTTGGATCTGGTTGCGCAAAACCTGGTTTTCCTGATGTCTATACAAGAATACAACATTACATCGATTGGATTAAGAATACAATAAGCAATGATGCTAATATATAAATGATTAAGTAGATAATTGTTCCCCGTGATCAATTCAAAAACTGTACATACCGATTTGTATATAAACTCAATCATATATATATATATATATATATATATATATTCATATGTAAACATCCAATTCAATAATGTCAGCCGTGGTCTGATTTTACGTTACATGGAAAAAATCCTGATAACCTTCACTTTCCAATAGACCAATTTTCAAAGTGAAAATTGCTAAGCCGACCCAGCTCGCGAGATCTACCTATCTATTGATCTATCTGTGTAAACACATATACATATATACATATTATCGAGGATAATACTAGTTTTCCAAACCGTTCATCTTTCACCGAAACTTTCACGTATGTGTGTTCGAGCGTGAAGATGAATGTATGATTATTTATCATCCAATCACAAAATTATATCGATAATATTGAACATATATGGTAATAGTTATATGGTTTTCGAATAAAAAAAAATTATTATGACGACCGTACTTTTGGAAAACTAAAGATTGATGATGATGGTTTGTTTATTCAAATTATGTATGCAAGATTTGGACTGATACATTTGTATGAGAATCTTGGAATGAGAAAAGATATCGAATTGAGGTCGTTTGTTCTTCAATGCCTCATCGACATGTTCAGTCAACGTAGATTTCATACAATTCCCAAACAAGAAATAAAAAATATCCTCAGGCGAAGAAAATCCATTTCTATTGAGGATTCAATATTACATTGGCATATCGCGACCCACCACAGCACAACATCGATATACATAAAATGATATACAAGTAGAATACAATAGGGAATACATCTAGGAAACGCGTAGCATTAAATTTGTGTGCGAACATAAGCAAAGACATCGTATCCGTAACCGTACCTGTATGGAATTGAATTATTATTGCTCATGCATTCAACCGTAGTGTAATGCGAGTATCCAGAATTTATATGAAGGTTCTTCCACTCATAGCATTTATTCGCATACTTTCAGGTCATCCAATTTTCGTCCTGAATATTGAATTCTATAAGCAGCCAAAAAAGATACACAATTTAACCATTCGATTCGTTATATTCATTCCATCCAGCATGAAACGTAAAATTATTGCCCCATGATACTTAATTACTATTTCAGTCATTTCAAGTTAGCATAAACGAAATTGGCGGAATTGAATTGTCTAATTTTGAATACAAATCTCGCTACTGTTTTTGATGTAGAATATATGAAGTAGATAACTCGCACTACCCTCACCTCAATGAATATTTTACGAAGTGCCTCATAAACACACTCTTTACAAGTAGATCATACCATTTAGTACAGTGTAGCACTCTTTCAGTTTATAAATGACTTCAATTATGGACCACGAAATTATGGTAGAGTGAAAGCAGTGTATCTCTCTGAAACTCAATATTAATTATAGCGGTATTGTTACTTTTGTATTGTTCCGCGATGATTGCCGTACTACCGAGAGTGGGATTTATGCGCTGATGACGCACAACACTCTATCCTCTCATTATTTCACACATTTCTAAAGGCAATTAAACTGTGGTTATATGAATGCATCTATACATATTGAGATGCAATGCACATAACGGGGTGCGATTGTGCTATGATTTCCATTCATCAATAACGTTTCCCTATGATATCAATTCATGAATAATTTCCCTTCATGATATTCATTGGATAAATATATTTGATAACGATTTTTGCTCACAGGTAGTCCGCTCAGAGGTACATTGTCATGGGATCCATCTAAATTGGCAAAATATAGTTGGATTAATAAACGAGTCAATGTTCCCTAGCAGGCTGTGGAATGACGTAGGTATTATATCTCCTGACATGATATCAAATGATATTATTACTTTTCGTATCTGCCGGGAAGTTGCTAATTAATTCCCAAATAATTTTGTCATCCTTAATTGTGCTGCAAACTACTTTGTGCAATGAGGTTTCTCAGATGCATCTGCCTTAAGTGCATGTGCATTAAGCGAATGCAACTATATGCATCGAAACTAATAGTTTTATACATACTGCCGAACTCATCCAAATTATATCATCGATAAATTTCGGTATGTTCATGTTCCATCTCTCATTTAAAATTTGGAAATAACTTGCGCCTTTCCAATTCCGTCATGACTAGATCACTCACAGCCAACCAAATTCAAATTCGACATTCTGGAACAAAATGGAGAGCTGATACAGAATGTTTCAATTTTTATTAACACATCAAATTAGGCATTTTTTTCTCTCCATCAAACTCATTACAAACATAATTAGCAATGTCATGTTACTGAGATTTGACAATTCAGTAATTAACATAAATTCACACACCTGCAGTCAACTTGCTCGAAATATAACAAACACATTCACATTCATATGTAACACTGCGCGTGGGATGAAAATTATTTGGCTGGTAAATTCATGTTGCTGTATAAATTAACGCATAATTTAAAATTAAAATTCTTCATACGACAATTTCGTAAATAAAATCATTGTGACATTAATTGTATACTCATTTCAATGAAATATTTTTCACAATTTTTGTATTCTGAAATTGTTGAACTGATTGAACATATAAATAAGATTGAATGAGCTGCGTGAAACATAAAAAAGAAATAGTCTATGTATTCATCTGATATAAACGTGATGAATACTTTCATTTAATTGATATGATACAAATCCAAATGGAATGCGATAATGAATGTAAACGGTGTTTAAATAGTAGTAAAATCCCACGAATGGTCATTACCCCATACCATTAGTTGATTAAAATGCTACGAAGCGTATGAAAAAGCGTCAGGCATGCACATATAAGTTCGTGTAAATTAAACGAATGATCAGCCGGATGTGGCTGTATATTTATTGTGGATTCGATGTATAAATAAAGCTTGGATATATATCAAGCTCATATTATCACAGTGCTAAAGATTCTCCTGTTCGTCTTTCACAATTCAAAATGAGAATTGAGAAATGAATTCATAAATCGATTGACTTTCTCCAAATTCCTTTCGATTATTTCGAAAGTAAATAACAAACGTCTGATAATGATCAGATGCTAATGTACTAATGGATTGATTACGAAATTCAATGTCTTCGGAATGTATCAATAAACTTTCAGGATGTAATATAAAATAATTGTTAGCCAAACCCCTCACAAAACATCGATCTAAGTGAAAAGAATATAAACGTAGGAAAACATTCAATTAATTCTTTTCATATGATGCTGGTTGTAAACTTCATTCTGAAAATTAGTCAATGACAATAATATTAGTGAGATTAAATAAGTTACTATTGTATAATAATGAGGTTCATATCATATTTGTTATAATGGAGGTTGCTTATTCCCCACTAGGGATTATCATTATTGCATAAGGATAACTACATAATGAAATAAATGGTGAGTGAAAGAAGAGAACGAAATAGAGTGACATCGTAATCTCATAGGGGACAAATATATGGGAGTGTCGTTATCAAATATTCGATACTATCAACACCTAAGGGGACATCATTCATTTTGGATCCGATAGCTCAATTATTGTTATCATAAAAATTTAATGAAATTGTAAACACACCTTTGCTGATTGTTGTGATAAAATATTATGGTAATTACAAGATATTATATCCAACTAATTTGACATGATGGCTGCAATCAAAGACCATTCACGGGCGTCATTTCAAGCATAATAATAACTTTCTCTTGATCGATATCCAAACAAAACAATTTCACTCTACTCTAAATCATTTTGAACCTCGACCAAACTCAGATCCAACAATTTAGCTGATGTTCTATTATTCCTACAACATCAAGATGAAACAAAATGTTAACAGAATATTTTAAACACCATTACTTACTCCCATTGTACATATTAAAACCTCCAACGAGAATTCATTTGAACTCCCTCGCCCCAACGTAAATTTATCGCAGTGATTGTGAAAAACAAGAAAGACAATAAATTAATCACAAAAGAGAAACTCTTTCCTCTCGTAAGTAACCTCATCTAAAAAAACAAATCGCTATAAAATAACAACAAAAATCCCTTTTATAGGGTTTCCAATGCATCACAACTCTCTACATCTTCAAATACCTCTGCATAAAAAATACAATCGTGTATATTTACCAATTACCACTTCTATCTATCATAAAAAAAGTAAAAAACTCATATTTTTCAGTGGATAAATTTCTCAATCAATGGCTCATTAGAATATTCCAATTCTCCAAGATGTTATTGCCGTGTGCTTTTATTTATAAAAATTGATTGTGAAAAAAAATATCAAAACACAATCGACCTCCAAAAGTACAACTACAATGTCAAAAGATGTCGCTACTTACATTCACATATACAACATTCTACAAACACCCATTCATAATTTGTATTTTACTCTTTCATCGTATATAACACCCAGTAGGTTTAGTGGGTGGAGAATACATTGAGAGAGGGAGAGTACGCGTTTGCGTGCCTGTGAACCAGTATATAATAATACACCGCATCAACCACACACTTTCATCGTATCGTATTTAGAGAGAGGAAAGTGAATGCTCATGAGCACATCTTGAGACCAGTTTATTTTCAATGTTGTGTCAAGTCCCCATAAAACGTCAAATTAGAAAAGATTATTTTTATAAAAAAAAAAAATAGCTGCATTATTATTAATACATAAATGAATAAATTCTCAAGATGATTCAAGTGTAAGAGAAAGGTGTTGTATTTGTAGAGAGAAGGGAACGAGGAAATCACGAGATCGGACTAATTCAACACTTCTTTTTCCATTTTTCTTCTTTTACGTTTCATTCTGTCAAATAACAATATATATGTGGTGAAGAGGAAGAGCAGAAGAGGCCAATCAAACATAGAGAACGGTGAGAGTGAAATTTTTTACACGATACAAATTTATTTGTAAGTGACTCGATGAAACTTTTCTATTTTATTTTCGAATTTAATGATATAATTGCGAGATCAAAATGTCTTCGCTTTTTTTTTCTTTTTTGTCATTGAAGTAGTTTATTTTGAAATTGATGTATATATGTTCAATGAAATTCTAATAATACAGATGACTAATGAAATTCAAATGGCTATTGTGACTTTTAAATATATTTAAAGGTTTAAATTGTGTTTTTGTATTTAGAATTATTATTGAAGAAGTGCTAATTTATTTTGTATTTAATTGTATTCATATAATTTGTTTGAGTTATCAACATTTGCATTGTGAAATAAGTGATGAATTCAGAGTGTGTTTGTATGGGCAAATCAAATGAGTTTTTATTTTTATTCGTCTTTCGTTTTGTATGAAGATATTGATGTGTATGTCTGAATAAAAAATGTCAATACGTATGTACGATATATTGTCTCACTCACACATTATATATTGTGTACATTTACACCCTCGGGGCTATTCGTGCCGCCCAATCGCCGTCATGTTATCATCGATCGCGCCTTCCACGGTGCAACGTACTCTTTTTATAAATAATATCTGATTATATCTACGATAAATTGACAAATCCAAGAATATTTCGATGTTTGTTCTAATTGTTTTGTCATAAATTGATTTTATAGTTTTTTTATATTTCATTGGTATTTGTCCTTTACTTTTTATTTTCTTACAGAAATATTTTGTACGGTAAATATAAAATGATCGATGAATCTGCTTGAATGATATTCCTGTTTATAAATTATGGTTATACTCTCTGCTTATGATGTATTTACAATTCGAACAAACCATATGCGCTAACATCCACATGGCTTTATAAATATGAATTTTCTTTACATTCATCAATCGCTGTGACTCACAAAGGGAAAAAATATCTTTAAATCGGGTATGGTTTTTATTTTTAAACATGATCTATGTTCAATTAAGATCAAATATTTTTGTTCCAGTTGTCGATTCATTCTCGATTACCAAAGTATGAATAAAAGGTTGACGAATTGATTCGTATTGGTTGAATGACAATTTGTGACTTGCATCATAAATTATGGGATGACAATTCTATAAGATATGCCACGACTGTTGTAGATGGGAATTAGAATCACAAATATTTCAATCATGAATGAACTGTCAATCAGCATTTGAATTAAAAACAAAATTAATACTTATTGCAAGTGTGAAACTTATTTGTAAACTTTATTTTCATGTTTGAGTTTCGCATTACTTTATTCATATTCGATGTTTATTATTAAATGAGACTTCATGCCAAGCGGGCCTCAAAACACTTCCAAAGAAATTTGTGTAATCGACCTACTTGATGTCAGATAATTTCTGGATCACTCTATAATCAAGAGTTATAAATGTTTTTTAATTAAACCAGGTACACAGTCAAAAATAATTTATTGAACATTCAACTTGTGAACGTTTTATTTTGTTTCTTCTATGCCACATCAGAATGGAATTATGATGATGAATGAATGTGAATTGATTTTTCACGCTGATTAGTAGACATAAAAGATTATTTTTGTATGATAAATTGTATCTTCATATGTTTCAGAAAAATTGTAAAAAATGGACACGCAAGCAATAACAATTGCAACACCACCGGCAATCCATGTCGATCCAATTGTCAATCCTGTCACCAATGAAACAATATCGATTGTGATTCCTTTGTCTGCACAATTGGCGACAGTAGTACGAGCGACTATTCAACCATACCAAGATTGCAATGACACCAAATCAGTGACATCAAACAACACCAAAACACAAATGCTTTGCCAAACATCAGATCACCAAGTGCCATCGACGCAAATACAGAAGTCCAGTCTAATGTCAATTCTTCAAAAGGCTGATAAGACAAAGGGTTGTCCATTTCCCACGTGTTCTCGATATGGACGCGCTTTCTCCAGGGCCCATGATCTCAAACGTCACATTGCCCGACATGAAACTAGGAAAGAAAGATTGTCTGATTTACCAGCATCAGACATGCGTACATGTGGCCAATGTGGTGAAAATTTTTTTAATGATGCAGTACTTGAACGTCATATGAATGTTCATGCGATATCATCACCTTGTGATGAATCAGGAGTCAGCAATGGTAACACTCCGTATCCATGCAATTTTTGCAATAAAAGATACACACAGCTGAGCAAATTGAAAGCTCACATAGCAATTCATGATAAAGTTCGTATCACATGTCATTTAAATATAAAATTTGACTCATTCATGTTTCTTCATAATTCATAATGATTGCTATTTTATATCTATTTTTTCAGAGTTCGACAGAGAATATTTGTACACTTTGTGGAGATCAGTCGGAAAGTGCCGAAAAACTTGAGGACCACATGAAGAAACATACATCTAATATACTTGAAGCGCAAAACGCATTGAAAAATTCTGATTCACCTGTGCAAATTAAAGTAGAGGATGACACTGATGATTTCATGCTGGAGGAAATGCTTCTGTTGAATAAAAATCCACGTGTTTCAACAGCGGGCAAGTCATCAGACAACATGACATCATCATCTGGAAAAATTCGTTGTGATTATTGCTCGAAAACATTCAAAACTAAGTGGACACTCAGTTCACATGTTGCGGCACACGAAGGACGTTATCAATTTGTTTGTTCGCGTTGTGGCAAAAAGTTTGTAAGGAAAAGTCATTATGACGGTCATGTACGATCGCATGAGGCTGCCCGACCATATCTATGCGAACAATGTGGAAAATCATTTAAAGAACTAAAACATCGACGCGAACATACCAAGAGAAAGCATCCAGGAAATCAAAATGCCATACAGAATTTATTAGACAGTATTAGTGCTTGCGTTGCTGAAGAATCGTTGGCAGAACAAACCAAATTTACTCTCTTAATGCCTATGAATTTCACTGCATAAATTTTGTTCTTTATTAAATTCCCTTTTTAAATAAAATTGAAAAACTAAATGTCGCATGCAGAAGCTAAATTTGGAAAATATTATATTGTTCAATGGA
Organism: Meteorus colon; assembly: GCA_030523085.1. NCBI lineage: Eukaryota > Metazoa > Arthropoda > Insecta > Hymenoptera > Braconidae > Meteorus > Meteorus colon. The sequence continues at coordinate 162,330 of JAPYZH010000050.1, forward strand.
TTAGAATTGTATTTCATTTTTGAAGAGATAATTGCTCTTAACTTGACAATTATGAACAACGCGAACATGGCCCATGATGTTTTGCCCGACGCGCTTTTCAAAATCGTGTCACGACAAATGCCAGATTCTTTTGTTCTGTCATGAAGAATCAGTATAGACATTTTATCTTTTACTAAATTTTTAACTTGAATCATTATTTTATTGATGCACACAATACTTATGGCCATATTGATGTGATTGCGCTCATTATCGAAATTCGGTGGGAAATAAGTTGATAGACACATTTCCGACCGAGTGGGAAGAGTTTTTAAATAATAGAAAAAAAAATAATTAATAAGAAAAAAACATAGGAAAAAAGAGAGCAGGAGTGAACAGAGACATTTGCAATTTATTAATTGCCGTTCATTTTAAATGAGTGCCACCAAACGACGGAAGATATCGTCGATATGTTGGGAACCTCGGGATGGACCAAAAACAAGATCGAAAATTTTTACGCTAGACACGTTGCCACCAGAAGTGTTAGAAATGGTACTAAAATTCCTGCCATATCAAATTGTTGCATCATCCGTTCGACTTGTGTCCAGGTATTGACAGCGTAGCAGATATATTCGACTTGATCTAAATTAATAACGATCAATATTGAATGTTAACGATTATAAGCGGTTGTAATTATAGACATTGTTTGATGGTGGCCACATCCGTATTAAATGGCGCCTTCTTCTCTGCCGGTCACCACCTAGACGCAGCAATGAACTACATCGAAACGAGTCTGACAATATTGAAAAACGAAACGGATTTATTAGCGTCGAGTCGTGCATTCAACATATTAGAACTGATTCGAACACAATACAAAATGTTGCGAGCAGTAACGTGGCGTTATACCCATCCACCACGACCAGAAAAATTTCCCCGGCTCTGTTTTTACGCTGGGAGTTTACTCGACGAGCTCAACAATCTAATTTATCTAGCAAAAACTCGTCCAGCAGAGTTAATCGGACCACACGGACCCGATTCAAATGTCACCGGATTTTTGGGCCTTTGCAAACGTTTCATGAATTATTTCGAAAAAGTATCAGAACGACGATTAAACAGGTAGAGGATATAAACACCAAACGAAAGAATATTGTCATGCCTTATAACTTGCTTCCCTAATTATTGAAAGATCAGCTTTGGTGTCCGGCTGCAAAGCTGTCGACGTACTGGATTGCCTAGCCGAGGGTCGCCAACTACTCGGGTTTCGTTTAACAACAGGTCGTGGCAATCGGGGTCATGTGCTTTGTATGCAATTGCGCTATGTTATGAGACGTGCGTGGTTCACGTGCCTGGAAGTCCCATGTGCAGCCGGTGAAACATCATGGAGAGATGAGCAGCGATTTATGTATTTACGATTACGACGACTAGTCGGAAGTGTAAACGAACATCATTACGAAAAAGTTCATTACGAAAGAGAATTGATGCTGAATTCAAGAACACCACCCAGACCACCACTGGCTTCAACTTATTCAGGCTACGGCGAATACGGTGGCCAATTTTATTATTACGGTAATATGAACAAATATGCCTATGCGAATAAATTCAATATACCAGCTGAATCTGAAGATTATGAAGATCATGATGACGATATAAACGATGAAGTAAAAACAGTACCAACATTTGATCTTGTTGTCGGGATAGAATTGCGTTGTTCACCTGAACTCGCTCCTTTGGCAGTAAGATCAGTTTTAAAGAGTGATGACGTTGATAATCGACCGATTTCACATAATCCTGAGATGTATCTAAAAATGAATATCATGTGTCCTGCATCAATTGCAAACAGATTACCAGGGCATTTTACCTGGGAACAACGAGCATCTCGTCGTGGACGTAATGTCTCTGGATAACGTCTGTCTACTACACTCAATCGATGATCAGATAATTATCAATTATCTACACGCTTGCTGTTGTTGAATTATACATTCTTATATGTCGGATATTAACTTTTTATCTATTAACAAATGTTGTATGAGTGGTATAATCGAATTTAATAGGAATGCACGGGACTTGAGCGGAATGGTGTGCCACTTTTTTGTTTGCTTTATCTGACGAAAATATTTCCAATGGTGTTTTTTTTGTGACCATGTGTATTTGGATAATAGAGGATGATTGAGAAGAATGGAGGAAACGACAAGTAATCCTCAATTTTTTTGTCTTAATTTATTTATACCTCATTAATAAATGTCTGAGTATGATGATTAATTATTACCTACTGCCATTGTTTCTCTTTCGTATGGTTCGGATTCAAATCGTTGTGGCATCCATGCCGATTGATTTAATTTTTTCGCACGCCCTTGCAGAATATCATAAATAAAATGATTTACCAAGATTCCTTTGGGTAACGCAACGCCTTGGAATCTATGGAGAGATTCACCAGCATCATTTTGAATTTTATGAATGGCAGCTAATGTAAAACGTCCAACAATATTTGTATTCGCCACCATCGGTCCTTTACTAATGTCAATATGATCACCAGCACGATATAATGTGATTTTATTATCATGATGTTGGGCAATGTCTGGTATTTGTTTGGATTTGAACGGATTTTCCTCAAACATTTCCAGAGCAATATTTTGATCGACCTCTAAACGTTCGATTGGGAGGTCATCGTTGGTGAGTTTGACAAATAAACCAGATAAAGCTCTCAATTCAGAGTCTGTTGGTTTCCAATCTGGTAACTCCAAGTATGCATCATAAACAAAACTCCCAGATTTAATATTTGGCGATGTAAAACTATGCAAATGACACGTGATGTCATCTTTGAATGCTGAATCAATGACTGCACCAAGCATGAATGAACACGTTCGCCAAAAAGCATTGTTGACTGCTTTATTGCGGGGTGTTTTCATGGTACATAGATGTAACGTACAATCGGAAACGAATGGTTTATGCATATCCCATGGAACATCATCAACATAAGCCAAAGCTGAATGTGTTGCTACACCTTCAGAGATATGTTTCGCGCAATCATGTGGCGTTGATATATCTTTATTCATTAATAAAGTCACTTCGTCTTCAGGACCTTGATAAATAACTTTGAGTTTTTCTATCCTCCCAACCGCTCCATGTTGTCGGTGTTTTTCATCATCAAATATTTTATTTCGCCGCTTCTTTGCTTCAGTTTTCGTCAAAGAACTCATGCATCGTGTGTAGATTTGTGAATGAAGTCTAGTATTGGCTGGATAAAACTTTGTAAACCTAGACATATTTCATTACAAATTTCAAAATATCGAATGAAACAATAAAACATTGTAAGAAACAAAAGATAAGTGTTAAGTGCAATCCACTCCTCTCATTCTTCTGTTGGCTAAAACTTACCCTTGAATCATTTTTAAATGGATAAATAGTAGTACGTGGTGTACTACCAATTTTTTTATTCTTTTACGATGTAAATTTACAGCCCATTGATTATCACTGTAACATAATCACTATATATAATTCACTATCGCTATAACGTAGGTGAACACATGGGCGACGCCATTTTGATGCCAAACCATACGTTACGTGATTGGTTCAACAAAATACAGTACATTCGTGTATGTCCGGTCGCGGCTATTCCCGATTGGCTGAATTCTCATACACGAGACTCACATTGCGCATACGCACATTTAGTGATCAAGGCGGTTATTTCAAACCAGTGAATAATGTGCATTGTTAATTGAAAATTCGTTCATGTAGGTTATGAAAAAATATTGCCATTTCATTTTGATACGACCTGAATTCCATTTTTCACATTTCAATCTCGTCAATTGATCAATATGACCGACAATTAAAATTCTAAATCTGTGACTACACATGTGAAAAGTAGCCTTAAAGTTTTTCGTTGCCTGCATTCCGTAATCACGCAACCACTGTTACATTTGATTTGTCACTGTAGTCTGTATGAATACAAATATCCATGAAACATTATCGTATTATAACCTCAAATTAATCCCCAGATGAAATAATGCTAATATTATCATAGAATCGTTGAAAAAACTCGCTCTTGAACAGTCATCATAAATCTGGGTTCCTACTTTCCTGCTATAAATCACAGTTACCTCTGATTCAAGTATGTTAATCGCCCATAAATACAAACAATTATCTCATCTACACAGGATGATTGCTGCGAATGATTGAAAGAGGAGAAATCACTCATATATGTCTGCTTTCTCTTTTCAGGTATGGACACAAGGATTTGTGATAATTATCAACGACGTTCTTGAAAGTGTCGTTTAGACATTCTCCACAAATTGAAAAAGTTCATTCATCATTAGGCTCAATATTTGTAGATTGTTCCTCAAGCAAATGTGTAAAACGCTTGCACTAATGAACGTTGTTTGATGGAAAATACTGACGTGATATCAATCGCATATGCAGAATGTTCTCAAATATTCGGAAAATTATTGCACGACATAGTCGCAAGTTGATTGTCGGTGGTGTTATAGTTGGTGGGATAGTCTTTATATCGAAATACAGTCAATACAAATTGAATGAATGGCGAAGGCAAGAAGTCCAACAAGTGTTGCAGAGATCAAGACGAAGCCAACACTTTGAGAGCACAGAAAGATCGTGCAATCAAACGATAATGAATCTGGCAGGATCAATACGAATGTCAGTTTTAAAATCATTAGATAGCGAAAAAGTTTTGAATGATCTCAAGAATGGAAGTTGTGATAAAATAGTTGGATGGAATCAATTGAAAATTCTCTCTATTTCAAAACCAGTTGCAATAATTTACGCTCATGTTATGTTTGTTTTTACGATGAGAATCCAGTTGAATCTAATAAGTGCGAGTATGTTTAAAAATTCTCAAAAAACAGGCGAAATTGTTGAACTTGACGAGACAGTCAAGGGAAAATATTTGTCCATGTGCAGTTACTTTATGGATGAAGGAATACATAAATTAACGAAATTTATAAAACAGAAAGTTGAAGAAGTTGTTGCCTCAGTATCATTAACCGACAAATTACGTATCAAAGATGTAGAACAATTGCAATGGTCCATAATGTCAAGTATACTAGCTGATGAGACGCAAAATCCTGTAAAGAATTTGACCAAGTATATGTTACCTATGTCTGTTGAAAGTGAAACGAATGATTCGTTGAGTAAAATAATGAATGTCACAATTGACTTGTTGGAAAGTGACGAAGTTCAATCACTAATGCAATCTTGTGTTCGCAGTGGATTAGTCCAACTTATAGATCGCGTATCCAAATATTTCTATGAACAAATTGATAATAGTAATACAAGTAGATTGACAAGCTCAAATATGAAAAATGTTTCAATGAATAGTGAAGTATGTGAGAATAGTTTTGCACGACAAATTGACCCTTTTTTCAATTTACATGAGATAGCGGTACCAATGGCAAAATTAATACCAATACTTGATGGGCAAGTCAAGAATCTGAATTCATCCCACGATTTCCATCACGATTGGTTACACAGTTTAATTTCTGATGAAAAATTAAAAACATTCTCAGCGAATATCTATGAAGCATTCAGCTTTTGATTTCACATATTTCATTGAGAAGATTTCACAATGGAATATGGATGGTATAAGTGTGAATGGATTTTATTGTGATTGACATCAACTTACATCTTTGTTAGAAATCTTTTTATGATAAAGCATTAAATAAATCTATATAAAAACTGTTGTACAATAATTATATTTATATGTTTTACATTACAGTTTAAACATATTTCGAACTAAACTGGTGATTTATTGCTATCATGGTGGACTTTATCAGAAACTCAGTTGTATATATAACTTAACATAAATACAGACGTGAGTCATTGAGAATATTACAGGGAATATCGTATCCGGTTACATTCGCACTGAAAACCCGACTCAATTCACAATCATAACAACTATCGAAGTAGATTTCCTGAGACGCAATACCCGGCGTTTTTTTTTCGTACAGCCGGAATGAGAGTTCGATGGTCTGTTGTTTGCAGTAGTTTATGATCAGTATCAGTTTGTGCACTCAACCAACAGAGAAGATCAGCCAAACAAAACCTCAATAGAGATAAAACAGTTATTAATACTTCTAGATGATAGTTGGTAATGCACAGTTCTTTCATATCTAAAATGTACGAATAAAATCATAAAGTGGCAGTTGGAATACTAATTGAATAATATCGACAGAGAATAAATTTCGCCAACTCAATTTCCGTGTCTATTCGATGAATTATTTGTACTTGGGAGGTCTTTTGTAAGTTATGGGTTACTTCCTCTGTTTTATTTCAAGGTTTTCGCGATAACTCGTATCATTATCGAGTAGTTTTTAGTTCGGAAAACGAAACTTTGTGAGAGATAAACTTTAGTTTTGAAAAGATTATTTCAATTGTTGAAATTCGAATTATTTTCTTTTGTTTTGCTCATGAATAAGTTTTAAGGTTGGAAGATCCATTCCCGAAGGATATAGAAATGGCGGCATAAACATATCTGAAATTCACAAATTTATTAGTGTTCCAACTCTATCTCGTTATTGGCCATTCACATTCATATGTAACTACCACATTCGACTATTATAGCGATACTTTATAGCAAAGTTGCAAGTAAATCTTTATTCTTTTGTTTGACGCCACTGAATAAGTAGCCACAAGCGGATTACAGCGTAACATATGGAGGAATATCGATTGGGGGCATAAGTTAAATGCAAAATAGAAACCGATTGCCGTCTTGAACTTATCAATAATAATGAATCAATCCAGGAGAGGCGCAATCCCGAAAATTCCAAAACAACGTCGGGATACGCAGAACTCTGACCCAATTGTGAATCTTAATTTTGCCGAAAGTGAGTTGATTCCTACGATTTTCCCGACTGTGGAATTGATTTGAATGAGTATCAAAGGTTTGACTGACGTGTGTTATTGTCTATTGTTACAGCCAGAAATTTCCATCCGATTGATACCGCTTCTATCGTAGGAGACAATGCTCAACATCGTAATCGATCAGCCCCCCCTCCATTAATGGCTCAATACAGCGGTAAGATTAATTGAATTCAAGCTCCGAAGATAATCATAACAACTGCTTTCGATAACATTTTGATGTGGATTGATTTAAGTGGAAGTTATCACATTAAATCATTAGAAGTTGGCAAGGCAAATTCTGGTTGATAGTTGCAGAGGTCTTGGTTAAATCTAAATCCAACGTAAACTAACAATTCCAAAACATAAATATCAATTTGCTGTCATACTAAACCATCCCAGAAATCATCGACTAATTTTAGTATTTTAACACTTCGTCATTGTAATTGTATTTGTTGATGTTGATGGTATCAGTATTGAAAAAGCAAGTTCTGTCACGAAACGATACGTTTCTTAAAAGAATTAAAAGAGTATCAAAGTTGGGGTAGATTGAATGTCATATAGTGGAAGAATGAATAATAATTTATAGCAGATTTTTAGGTTTGTTCGAGAATTTCTTATTCAGTTTGAAATCCGCAGATGGAATACTCGGTGCAGCACCTGGATTTCCTTTCATTCATCCTCAATCACAGTTAAATTTTGGTGTTGGAACTGATCCTAGGGCAGGCAATGTACGTTTGCAGCCAATCTATGTTAAATCTTCGACACAACGAAATACAGAAAAAGGTAGGCCTCTATATGTTTGATTTTATTCATGTGAATGCGATTCGCATATTCTTCATTTAATTGGTTTGATTTCGACAGGGGGACAACATAATGCAGGAGGTAGAAATAAAATAACTCGCCAAAATCAGAATCAAGGGCATCGGACTCAGTCTAATCCGGTACCGAATCGCGAAACAAATCAAAGGCGAAATATTAAGTTACCTGATACAGGCGACAAACCAAAACATGACAGGCAACGTCGTCGAAATTGGCAGAATATCGTCCCAAATGGGAACCAAAATACAGTACAACGTAAGTACTTTTGATATTGTGTTATTGTTCCAAAGGAAAAGTGCAATATTCAGTTGGGGTAAACTGAAATTAAGAATATTAGAAACAATCCTTCCGTTATCCATTACAGAAGCTCATGCCCAACAGTTGAAACCTCCTTTCAACAATTTGAAAAATGGTAATCACCATCAGGATAACGGTATTCGCGAAGTGAAAATTGGACAGAATGGAAATGAAAACAAAGGTGAGTACATTTATATAGATACTGGAGAGAAGACTATTATCATCTGGATTGACATTTGTAAATGAACTGCAGGCAGAAATCACAGTAATAAGGATATGACCGATGTTCGAAGGCAGACTAATTCATCAGAAAATCGACAGAAGAATACTGATCGAAGAGGCGGTGGACATGGTAGACCCATCCGCTTCAAATATCTCGAGGATCTATTGAATCTCAATGAAGAAGATTTCGTTTTGACGATTTCAAAGACGATGGATGGCTTGAATGAGTTTGTGGATAGAATTGATTTAACTGATGACGGCTACGTGCTGTTAATCCAAATATTAAAAAAAATATTTGATTCACGTTTTCCTCTATCGCAACAAATCTTAGTGCAGATCATTTTGAAGGAACGATTTGTTAATAACTTACAAAAATACTTGGGAAGTTTACCGATGCACGATGAAAATCAAAAAAGAATGAACAAATTTTTCTGGCGGAATACAAACGAATTTTGGACAATGCTCATCGAAGTTGGTCGAAAAACGTTGGAAATGTTACCCAATTTTGCATTGAATATTTTACCGAAAGTGGTGTTAGCACTTCAAATTTGTATACCTTCTTTTGAACTGTATCAGAGTCAGTGTGTCTCAGATGAAATAAAAACAATGCTGAGCGAGTTGGACAGAGGATTACAGGCCATCAAATTACCAGTTGGAGATGAAACTGCAGGGATAGTCTCGGAAAAATGTAAAAAAAAATTTAAATTTGAATCAGAAGAACCTCCTGATGACTTCCGAACAATAAGTGTCTATCCCGAAGTGATCGAATTATTAGGTGGACGTAATTTTGTACGTCCTAATATTATTGATGGACCATACAGAGACGTTCACCATTATCTCGATGTTCAATTTCGCTTACTGAGAGAAGACTTTGTTAATCCACTGAGATGTGGAGTGCGTTCCATTCTGTCTGGCGAAATCAAACGATTCGAAAATGTTCGTGTACATAAAAAAGTTAGATTTCTGTATCAGGAAACCATCAACGAGTATCATTGCGTTCGCCTTAAATTCAATTTCTCTAAAAAATCGCTCAATTTCCGCTTTGAGAATTCTAAAAAATTCATGTTCGGTACGTTGTTGTGTTTTACCTGTGATAATTTCACAACAATGAAGTTTGCGCGGGTCATCAAACGGGACATTGAAGATTTGAAAAAAGGCGAGTTGGTAGTGGGATTCGACACGCCTCAGCCAGATCTGCGTCTTGACCATGATTATCTGATGATTGAATGTAGCATCTATTTTGAACCGTATTTCCATGTCTTGACGGCTCTGAAAAACATCGAAGAAAACGACTTTTCCATGAAAGAATATATCGTTGATGTTCTACCGTCGGATGCCTTCCCCAAGTATCTAGATCCTGATACAACTTATGTGATTGATGGGAGAAGATTATATATCAAGGATTTAATACACACAACTAGAAATCTCTACGAATTCAATGATTCTCAGATGACTGCATTCAAAGCTGCGATCACTCAGGAGTTCGCCATAATACAGGGACCTCCTGGGACAGGTAAAACTTTCCTTGGTTTGAAGATCGCAAAAACACTGCTTGATAATCATGATATTTGGTATAAATCAACACCGATGCTGGTAATATGTTTCACCAACCATGCCCTTGATCAATTTTTGGAGGGTTTGCTTGATACTACTAAGAATATTGCTCGAGTCGGTGGTCAATCGAAAAACATAAATTTGGAATCTCTGAACTTAACGAAGTTGAGGAGCAGGCAAAACCAAGAAACACGCATACGTAAAAATCAAGTCCAAAATGCTATCAGAGAACTCAGTTTAGTCACTGCAGCAATAAAAAAAATAGAACAGTATGATGGAATAATTTCATTCTCGACTATCTGCGACAGCGTGCCTGGTGTCGAATCGTTTTTCGATGCAGAGGATTCTGGAGGCTTCATCAATTGGTTGTTAGAAGGTTCTCGAGATCAATGCTCCAGGAACAATCAATATGAAGAGAATGTTTACATTGATAGACAAAAAAACCGCAAGGGTGAACAGGATGATGATCTCGAAAACATCGTTATTGATGATCATGAAAACATCGTTATTGATGATCATGAAAACATCGTTATTGATGATCATGCGAATGCTGATAGAACTTATGAAAGTTTCACTGAATTATTACCATCGGATATGGAGTTTTCTATGACTATTACTGCAATAACACTTGAAAATATGGCGACAAGATTGGACGCGTTACAACGCCAACTAGATGCGATGGAAAAGCAGAAAAAGGACGAAACCAATGAGAGCTTGGCATGGGAATCGCATCTTTCACAAATCAAAAATGCTAAAAGGGACTTGATAGAATTTGAAAAACAGTGCATTTACTTTGACGTTAGTATTACCTATATATGATTCGAATCTTGAGAAGTCTCATGAAGAGCTTTCTTTGATGTGGAATCAATTAACGTTCCAGTCACCTACAATTTATGGTTATTATCACTGTGATTTATATTACAGAGAAGGTTGACCGAAGTGAGAGATGCAATACAAAATCAGTTGATTCGAACCGACATCAATGTCACAAATCCTGAATTATTGAGTCACGATGACCGATGGGCGGTGTATACTTTTTGGGTGAACTGTGTCAGACAAAATCTGCCACGACGAGCTGCCATATTAACAGAAAAGTTCCAAGGGCTATATAAGTCAGTATAATCCCTAATCATCATTTTTCCAGAGATTGTTGAAGAAATAACCCCACGATTATTCAGTATGAGATGAAATAATTGTTCTCCTCTTTATAGACAATACGAAGAAGTTCAAAACTTGGAAGACACTCGTTTGCTCCGCGAGAAATTAGTTGTGGGAATGACAACTACAAGCGCGGCGCGTTTGAGAGCAGTCATAAATGGACTTTGCAGTCCGATAGTTATTTTTGAAGAAGCTGCTGAAGTTTTAGAAGCACATATTACTACTGCGCTGCAAAAGCATTGTCAGCATCTAATTTTGATCGGGGATCATCAACAGCTGAAACCAAGCTCAGCCGATTACGAAATTACGAAAGACTATAATCTCGGTGTTAGTTTGTTTGAACGAATGGTCAAAAATGGTATAAAATGTCATACTTTGAATATTCAGCATCGAATGCGTCCAGAATTTTCTCGATTGATTTGTCCAATTATTTACCCTGATTTGAGGGACCATGAATCAGTATTCAATCGACCACCAATAACTGGAATAGATTCCTGCATTCGTTTCATCACTCATACACACCCAGAACATAATTGCGACGATAATCCTACTAAAAAAAATTTATACGAAGTTGAGTTTGCTTTGGCTCTAGCTCGACATCTCATCCTCAATGGTTATAAATCTGAACAAGTCACGATTCTAGCAGCATATTTAGGACAAATGTTCGAAATGATCAAAGAGCGCGAACAGTATGGATCAATAATGAAAAATGTACGAATCGTGGCTCTGGACAATTACCAAGGCGAAGAAAGTGATATAATAATTTTATCATTGGTATGTTATTGTGTCTTATTGAAGTGATGCTCTAGAAGATTTTCAGAATATAATGTATTTGTATTTAATTGAAGGTGAGAAGCAACAAAGAACGAAAAATTGGTTTCTTGGCTACGGAAAACAGAATCTGTGTCGCATTATCCAGAGCCAAATACGGTTTCTATATTTTTGGCAACATGGGATTGCTAAGTAGTGTATCTGAGGTAATAATTTCCGGTATGAAATATTAACAGCACTTCATATAGTTCTCCTTTACTAGACATGGAGAAACATCCAGAAGGTTTTAGAGTCGCAAAATGCTATTGGTCCAGATTTGGTTTTGCGTTGTGGAATTCATTCAGATATCATTACAAGAATTACTAAAGGTAAAGATTTCGAAAAGATATCTGAAGGTGGATGCGATCAAAAATGCAATGCCGTATTAGTCTGCGGTCACTCGTGTCGATCACTTTGTCATATTGTGAACCGGAACCACAAAAATTACAAATGCTTGGAGCGTTGTAACAAGTACGTCTTCAATTACTCATTTTGCATAAAAAGCGGTGTCTAATATGAATATAACTTCTATCATGGATCGTTGAAAATTTTCTTTTCATAGCAATTTCTAGAATGTGATTATTTTCTGACTTTTATGAAAGTTCGTATTCTCAACTCATTAAATCATCTACAGGAATCTATGTGATCAAGATGAAAGCCACACATGCCGGAAAATGTGTTTCGAAGAATGTGGACCTTGCACTTATAAAGTTGTAAGAAAACTAGATTGTGGTCATGAACTATCGTTGAATTGTCACATCGATCCTGATACTTATGAATGTCCGGTTCTCGTGGAGACAAAGCAACAATGCGATCATATTGTTAATAAGCCGTGTCACATCGATATAAATACTTTTGTATGTCCAATGCCTTGTGAAATCATAGTGGATCCTTGCGGACACACTTGTACACAAAAATGCCACATACGCAACGATCCTGATCATATCGAGGTTTGCCGCATCATTGTATTCTTAGATTTAATCCACATTCATGTTGAAATATCTCTAATTTCATGATCTTTCCAGTACAAATGTATGAAGAAATGCGCCCGTCCACGTGTAGGTTGTACAATGCCGACAGACGATGCCAAGCATTTATGTAATAAACAGTGCCACGAACCTTGTACTCCATGTGATATTCAGTTGAAAAAAAAAAGAACCATATGTTCACATGTGCATCGGGTGGATTGTAGCCAAGACGTTGATCTTATTGAATGCGAGAGACCATGCACGAGACTATTAAGCTGTAAACATAAATGCAAGAAGAAATGCAGTGAGCCTTGCGAGCCATCTATTTGCCTCATCAAAGTATGTGAACAAGCATAATGGTCTAACTGACTGATATCTAACTTGATAATTCCTCTTGCAGGTAGACAAAGTTTTACAGATCTGTGGACACCGAATCGTAACCCCCTGTCGTGATGAGCCGAACCGTAATCGTTGTGACAAAAAATGTCCATTGAAGTTGCCTTGCGGTCACTCTTGTACTCAAAGATGTAATCAAGTTTGTACGCCTCAGTGCCAAGTTATGATAGACTGCCGAGTAGATGCTGATTGTGGTCATGTAATTACGAAAATGGCGTGCCACGATTTTAACTCTGGTAAAGTATCGTAGTTTCCCTAAAAACAGAATATCGACATTTCTTGTTTGTTTCTCTGTTGCAATTGTATCATTTTTACAGGAATTGCAAAAACTGATAGACGCGTGTTAAGGAATTGTTCAAATCCTTGTAATGTCGAACTGAAATGCGGTCATAAATGTTCCGGTACATGTGGAGAATGTTTACAAGGTCGTTTCCACAAAAGATGTGCCGAAAAATGCGGCGTACCTCTTATTTGTAATCACGAGTGTGAATTTCCATGTCGTGAAGCTTGCAGAGCGTGCAATAAGCCGTGTACTTATCGATGTGTCCACAGTATTTGTAAACAGAAATGTGGAGATATATGCATTCCGTGCAAGTGAGTATAAGCTCGACTTTCCCTAAATTGTCACAATGAAATTCGACTTCTGCAAAGAGTAACTGCTATGTTGTGAAAAGCGAACTCTGTCGATGCTTAATCAATGTTTTTTTCAGAGAAAAATGCCCAAGAACGTGCAAGCACCAAGAATGTACAAAACTCTGCAGTTCGATTTGCAGTGTACCACCATGCACGAAACCATGCGAAGAACTACTTAATTGTGGCCATGCTTGCATTGGTTTTTGTGGCGATCCATGTCCACCCAAGTGTCTTATTTGCGACCGGGAAGAACTTCTAGAGATCTTTTTCGGCAGTGAAAATGAAAATGCACGATTTGTATTTTTATTAGATTGTAAGCACGTCCTAGAGAATGATGGAATTGAAGAATGGTTGGCGATAGAGGACAGCTCATCGGCTATTGCTGTTAAAGTCTGTCCGAAGTGTAAGACACCAATCAAAACCACAACACGATATAGTGATTATATTAAACGTGCTTTCAACGACGTGAATGAAGTAAAAACCAAAGCTGTTGGTTTACACAAGGAAAACGATGCTACTCGATGGAATTTGTTGGAGAGAATAAAAGAATTACGCGATCAATTGAAATTGACAATTTGGGATTCTTACTTACAGAAATTGGCAGAGAGGTACGTCTGATTTTTCATCACGAGTGAATTTTTTCTCTCTAATTTATTTATTTCATAGGTTGGAACCCGTACGAAAGCAAACTCGTCAAAAGATTGACAAAATTCAGTTGACAGCTATCAAGTCAAAATTACAAGTGCTTGAACACCTATTGAAAATATGTGAAGATCCAAAAGAATTATCATTTTGCCCACAATATCAGAATGAAATTTACAATGTGTTAGCGCGAGATATAAACTATATCACCAGCCAAGAAATTGAAGATGTCATGAGTGAGCTACAGCGTTTACATCGGGCGATTCAATACGAGCGCATAAAACTTTCGCCCAAGTTTTCTTTTTCTGCGACTATTGCAAAAGCAAAACAGTTGATTGAGAACATCGAAATAGCATTGAATCGTTTAGGCTTATATACTAATGACGACAAACTCAAATCTTGGTTGGATGAATTAAATGAGATTTTGGGCGCGCAGTTGGCTCTGACTGAAGTTGAAAGACGCGAAATTGTTCAAGCGATCGGCATGAAAGCTGGACATTGGTTTAAATGTCCCAATGGACATCCTTATGTGATCACCGAATGTGGTGGAGCAATGGTGGTATCTCGATGTAATGAATGTGGTGAAAAAATTGGAGGAGGAAATCATACCCTTTTACAAAGCAATTCATTCGCACCCGAAATTGATGATGCTAGACATCCCGCTTGGTCAAACATAGCAAATAATATGGCAAATTTTCGATTAGATCAGTTTCAATGAAAAAAATTTTCTCTGTTGGCGCTTATCACTTCCAACATTGTTAATGTGACCAATTCGATTTCCGACTTCTATCAATGGCAAATTCCAAATTTTCTGCAAATGCCAGAGCTATTCTGTATCAAGAAAACGTGAGAATGTGGATCTCAGAAGGCTGAAAATGATTAGGTTGTAACTCTCCAGAACATTTCGATGACATTCTCTCCGGAATAAAGTCAACGATGTAAATTTGTCAGAAACAAACCCAAAAGAAGTAGTCTCACGAAGTTTCATGCAGAGTTTCTAAAATAGTACATCTTCAACATTTTATTTGTACTATTTGTATTTAAAAACATAAATTAAAATAAAAATGAATATTTCCCATTGTCACAATATAACATTTATTCATTATCAATAATAATTTGTTCGAAAAGTTTATTTTGATGTTCATTCATTTCCACATCTTCCAGCTATAACTTTTGTATCAAATCATTGAGAGAAATATCTCATGATCATCGCATAATTTCTTCTATTCGATAAGTGTTTACATATATTTATACGGATTCAACTGTTGGTATCAAAAATGATATTCTTTTGTTCAGCACTGTTTCCATTTTACCTCGGCGTCCCCAACGACCTCAACTAACTCATGCAACAATTTAGTAGTATAGTTCGTCAGTTCGTCACCGGCGTCCAGCGTCCGGCGATTCCTTTAGTCGCAATAAATGTCCATAACATTCTATTCAAAGCAAGTGAAATAAGAGTTCTATTATTGGGTGCTATTTTTCACTGTGCGACTGGTTCGCAAGATAATTTCTTCCTTAATATTCACCAGAATGGGAAATCAGAATGAGAAATCAAAAGCGGAAGGTATGAATAAATGTTAAACATAGCGGGTTCGAATCAGATAGTGTAATTATAATTATTGTAGGACCATAAGTCATTGAATTAGATTACATGATTTTTGTCTCAACATCGTGAATAATTATTAAGTTAACTGTGCTTGTAGTTTTCAAACTTGATTTATAGACGGAATGTTAGCAAGTAACTTTCATCTTCTTGATTTTCCTTCGAAGTATCTTCAATCTGTTCAAGGTCATATCAAAAGTTTTTCAAATGATTCAGTAGTTTCGTTATCAAGGGTTCGAAGAAGAAAACATTTTCACATATTTTCAAACGCGCAGTTAATTGCTACATAAAAAAAAGTTGTCATGAGTTGAGTGATTCATAGCATTCATGCTGATACCGGATCCAAGAATCGATTTCATATTATTAGTAATTTATCTTCAGATAAGACATAATGAATAACAATCGCAAAGAATAAAATACTTTGTAGCATAGTACTTAGAATTTGAGAAGGTATTCGTATTTCATTAAAAACGCAATGAGCGTATTGGTAGAGATGAAGCTTCAGTGCCGAAGTTGTTGGAAGTGAATTATCGCGCTCGTATACTTTGTATCTTGTGAAGATTAAATGTAGGCATACATATAATCAAATTGCTGCTATGTATTCCTTTATTTATTCTTCAGAACATTAATCGCTTATTGACACGAGTTCCAAGTACATTTCCTATCAGTCTTCCTTTTGTTTTGATTAGTCTGTTACTTTTTAGTGGGAATCATACGTTATTCGTATTTCTTCTATTCAAATTTTACTGGATTGATAAAAATTGTAGCAGTTTTTTTATTTCAAATGGTATCATATGTGCATATGAGAAAACACCACGGAATTTATGATACCCCAATGGGGCGAAGATGAGGAAACTACTTCTGAATTGAAATTAGAAAATCCTGAGCTTCGTTTACAGTACCGCCAGTAAAATATGTTTCAATCTTTCCCAGCGCCCGCACCATCATCGAATACTTCTCAACCTACATCAAGTGCGATTTATCCGAATTTACAATCAATTGGCAATGAAGTTTTAAATAGATCGGCGAATCGCGTCAATCAGACCGGTCTGTCGGCACCACCAATTTCATTATGCCAAGAACCAGCTTCACGAAGTAGCATTTCAAATAGTTCTTCAACGATCAGTCAACGTGATGTCAGCTCTATTCCAAAAAATGCATCTCAACAAAGTGAGTATTTCATTTTGCAGTTTTGGATGTGAAATAAAATTAAAATGGGAAGAAGAACCCAATGGACTTCTATTTTTATTTATTATTATTATTATAGAGTGTTATTTCTCTGAATAATAGGCAGAAATCGCAACAATCGAAACGTGGGGGGAGCTCGCGAGCGACCTAAGTCATCAGTGTATCGCCAACAGTTTCGTGGAAACAACGAAGGTCGAAGAGGTAGATCGATCCACTTCAAATATCTTGAGGATTTGTTGAAATTGGATGAAGAAGAATTCGTCCTGACAATCTCTCGAAATATGCATGGTTTGAATGATTTCGTAGAGAAAATTGATTTAACTGATGATACTTACGTGGTGATAATCAGGATATTGAAAAAGATCTTCGATTCACGCTTTCCTGAATCCCAACAAAATCTCGCACACACTGTTTTGAAGGAACGGTTCATCGATAATTTACAGAAGTATTTAGGCACTTTACCGATGCATGATGCAGAACAGAAAAGGCGTAATCGTTTCTTTTGGCAAAATACCGACGAATTTTGGGCGACTCTTATTGAAGTGTCTCGAAAGACACTAGAAATGCTACCCAGTTATGCATCAGTAATTTTACCAAAAGTCATATTAGCTCTACAGATCTGTATTCCTACATTTGAGCAATATCAAAATCGGCGTGTTCCAGACGAAATAAAGGGAAAACTGGATGAGTTGGCCAGAGGTTTACAGGCGGCGAAAGTTCGATTTGAAGGAGAAACTGCCACGACTGTTGATGGGAAAGGTAGAAAAAAATTAAGATTTGAGGGCCAAGAACCGCCAGATAATTTTCGAACAATCAGTGTTTATCCTGATGTAAATGAAGTATTAAATGACATTAATTTTGTGCGGCCAAATGTTATCAATGGGCCGTATAACGATGTTGATCATTATCTCGATGTTCAATTTCGATTGCTGAGAGAAGATTTTGTTAATCCACTCAGATGTGGAGTTCGATCCATTCAGTCAGGTGAGAACAGACGGCACGAGAACGTTCGCGTTCATAAACGAATTAGATTTTTACTCCAAGAAACTGTCAACGAATTTTTTGGTGTGCGTCTGAAATTTCATTTCACCAAAAAACCTTTGAATTTCGCCCATGAAAACTCTAAAAAATTCATGTTCGGTACATTGTTGTGCTTTACCTGTGACAATTTTGCAACAATGAAGTTTGCACGAGTGATCAAACGAGATATTGAAGATTTGAAGAAGGGTGAATTTGTTGTTGGCTTTGATATGCCGGAGCCAGATTTGAAATTCGATCATGATTACATGATGATTGAATGTAGCGTGTACTTTGAACCATATTTTCACGTTTTAACGGCTTTGAAGAAAATTCACGAAAACGACTTTGCAATGAAAGAGTATATTGTTAATGTTAACCCAATGAATGTTTTCCCGGGCTATCTAGATCGCAATATGATTTATACAATTGATGACAGAGGAATATGCATCCACGATTTAACGAGAACCGACAATAATTTGTACGGATTTAATGATTCCCAGATGAATGCTTTCAAAGCTGCACTTACTAATGAATTTTCCATAATCCAGGGACCTCCTGGCACTGGTAAAACTTTCCTCGGTTTAAAAATTGCAAAAACTCTACTGGATAATTATCTTTCTTGGTGGGATTCTACACCAATGTTGGTGATTTGCTTCACCAATCACGCTCTCGATCAATTCCTGGAAGGCTTACTCAATACAACCGAAGAAATCGTTCGGATCGGTGGGCAATGCAAGAACGAAACTCTAAAAAATTTCGGCTTGGGAGATTTGAGAAAGAGAGAGCATGACAAAAAATCATGTATCAGCAAAGGTCTTCTCCATAACACACTGAGAGAACTTAGTTCAGTCACTGCAGCAATCAAAGAGATCGAACAGTACAATGGAATAGTTTTATTTTCACATCTTTGCAACGACACCGGGTTTGACCATTCACTCTTTAGCACAAAGGGATCTAAATATTTTACAGATTGGTTATTAGATGGCTATCAGGAACAATATTTCAGGAGAGGTGGTAATAGAGCAAATAAGAATGTCTATGGTAACAAAGAAAATCTGCGTCAACCCAATGACGGTCTTGAAATGACCTTCGTTGATGATGACTTGAACGCTAACACATCACATGAAAGTTGGGCTGAAACAATGCTTGCGAATACGATTCGTTCCCCGTCCGAATATGAAATAACCCTCGAGGATATGGAAAAGAAGATAAACAAATTGAAATTGGAAATCGGATTGATGGAAGAAAATCAAAGAATGGCAGTCAACGATGCATTAAAACTCAAATTTAATTTCCTTCAAATTGACGATAAAAGGAGGATCCTGTTAGAGCTTGAGGCGCAGTTGAACTATCTAGAAGTGAGTAACCACTTATATCATTGCATTTTCGAAATCGCTTTTAATAGCTATTTCATATTTTTCATTTACATAATTTGTTCTGTATAAAATTTTAACTCATAGAGACATGATTGTGCCACATATTTCAATGTGCATTCATCAGAATAGCATTTTGTCAGTTGAAAAAAATATGTAACTATTGTCTTCTTACGCGAAAAATTGAGATTAATTGTAAGTCTCGATCTATTTCCTCATATCTCACAAATCCTGGAATAGAATTTTTAGAGAGTATATAATGTTTTCAATTTCACTAAGATGTATTCATTTAATATGCAAGTAACATTGTTGTTTATTCATAATTTGATTGATAGTTATTAATTAATTATCCAATTTCCCATTTGAATTTATAGGGGAGATTGAAAGGAGTGCAAAATGCCATACAAAATCGACAGATTCGAACTAACTTTGACATTAGGAATCTTGAATTAATGCGTTGGAATGACCGTTGGGCGTTATATACTTTTTGGTTGAATAACTACAAGCAACGTTTACAACAACAAGCTGCCGTATTAACGCAAGAGTTTCAAGGACTATATAAGTAAAGTATTAGTGCATATATGAAAGCTGTTTGTGTTATGGATGCATGATAACTTGTTATTTTTTAGACAATTTGAAGAAGTTCAAAATTTGGAAGATACTCAACTGATCCGCCGGAGACTAGTTGTGGGAATGACAACGACAAGCGCAGCTCGTTTGAGATCAATTTTAGAAGGCCTTCGCAGTCCAATTGTGATTGTTGAAGAGGCAGCAGAAGTTTTAGAAGCACATATTATTACCGCGCTGACAAAGCATTGCAGACATTTAATTTTGATTGGAGATCACAAACAACTCAAGCCGAGCTCTGCCGATTACAAGATGACGAAAGATTACAATCTTGGTATCAGTTTGTTCGAACGTATGGTCAATAATGGCATACAATGTCACACTTTAAATGTTCAACATCGAATGAGACCTGAACATGAGTCTGTGTTTAATCGACCACCAATAGCTGGCATGGACTCTTGCATACGATTCATTAGTCATACACATTTGGAAGAGGATTGCGGAGAAAATCCAACTAAGAAAAATTTACACGAAGTCAAATTTGCTGTAGCGCTTGCCAGACATCTCATTCTTAATGGGTACAAATCTGAACAAGTCACAATTCTGGCTGCTTATTTGGGACAAATGTTTGAGATGCACAAAGAACGAGAACGCTATGGACCGATCTTAAAAAATGTACGGATCGCAGCATTAGACAACTATCAAGGGGAAGAGAGCGATATTATCATATTGTCTTTGGTAAGTTATCTTGTGAAATCTTATTATTGAAAAAGTGACTAACAAACGGTTCTCATTTTAATCAAAGGTACGCAGCAATAAAGATAACAAAATTGGTTTCTTGGCAACTGAAAACAGAGTCTGCGTCGCATTATCAAGAGCCAAATATGGTTTCTATATTATTGGCAACATGGGATTGTTGAGTAGTGCATCTCAGGTAATAGCTATAGCGAAGAAATAGCAACATCAATTGCTAAAATTGTTTGGTTTTCAGCTATGGAATGAGATACGTAAAATATTGGAGGCTCATAACGCTATTGGCCCTGATTTGGTTCTACGTTGCGAGGTTCATACAGACAATATTACGAGGGTCAATTCAGGTAGCGATTTTGAACAGGTGTCCGAGGGTGGCTGCAAACAATTCTGCAATGCTAAATTGGTTTGTGGTCACGTTTGTCAATCACTATGTCATATGCAGAACCGAGACCACAAGAATTATCAATGTTTGGAACGTTGTAACAAGTACGTCTTGGAAATTATTGCTATTAATATGTGGTGTGCCTATTCTCGAAGAATGCTAAATTAAGAAATGCTTTTGTGATACATCCATTGAAAAACCCATTCTGTTCGTTGATTGAACACAAATTGCTATAATTAAAAATCCTGTTGTTAATTGTTGAAATGATACTGTAGATGAACATTTATGTTTTCGGAAATCTTCATAAATCTGAGTCCACAACACTCTTTTTCAATTTTCAGAGAGTTATGTGATCTTGACAAGAATCACATTTGTCAAAAAATGTGTTATGAAAAATGTGGGCCATGCACATATAAAGTTATGAGACAATTAGATTGTGGGCATGAAATTTCGTTGGATTGCTACGTCGATCCTGTTATTATCAAGTGCCCTGTGCTTGTAGAAACAAAGTTACCATGTGACCACATCGCTAACAAGCCATGTCACATCAGTGCAGATACTTTCACATGTCCATCGCCTTGCGAAATCATAGTGGATCCATGTGGGCATGCTTGTACGAGGAACTGCCACATACGCAACGACCCTGATCATATCGAGGTTTGTCCACACGTCATTGTTTTCTTAGATTTAATCCACATTCATGATGAAATATCTTTAATTTTATGATCTTTCTAGTACAAATGTATGAAGAAATGCGCACGTCCACGAGTAGGTTGTACAATGACGACTGAGTCTACCAAACATTTATGCCCGAAATTTTGCTACGAACCTTGTGCTCCATGTGATATTCAAATACGGAAACAACGAACTAAATGTCCACACAAGCATGATGTAGCTTGCAGTGAAGACGTAGACTCTATCGAATGTGAGAGACGATGCACTAGAAAATTGATCTGCGGTCATGAATGCAAGAAACAATGTGACGAACCTTGTGAATCATCTTCTTGTCGTGTCAAAGTATGTATCCTTGGATAGTCATAAAAAGTACGATATCTATAGCCTCGTCATTTCTTATTTAGGTAGAGAAGACTATCGAAATCTGTGGACACAAAATGGTTGTGGAATGCAACACAAAACCAAACCGTAACCGCTGTGAGAAGAAATGTCCTTTGAAACTGCCATGTGGTCATTCTTGCACGAAAAAATGTAATCAAGTATGCACACCACAATGCGACGTTCTAGTCGAGTGTCTACTTAAAGCAATGTGTGGTCACATTATTGAGCGGATAAGGTGCCACGATTTAACTTCTGGTAAAGATTTTCCATTCGATAAAAACCAATTTGTCATGAGGATGCTCAAATAATCAAATCCACTGCATTGATCTTGCAGAAACCGCCAAAACTGATAAGAAGCTGTTGCGAAATTGTTCTCAGCCCTGCACTGCTGAACTAAAATGTGGTCATAAATGTTCAGGCACATGTGGGGAATGTGTACAAGGTCGTTTTCACAAAAGGTGTTCTGAAAAATGTGGTGTGCCCCTTGTGTGTAATCACGAATGCGACTTTCCATGTCGGGAAGCTTGTAGGCCTTGTGATAAACCATGTACTTATCGATGTATTCACAGCGTTTGTAAGAGAAAATGTGGCGAAATTTGTATTCCCTGCAAGTAAGTTTATAAGTTCAAATTTTAATTGTATGCAAATGTCAATTGATTTAAAAAATTGTATTATGTATGATGTCAAGAGTGGGCACTTAACACCGAATTTATCTTCTTCAGAGAACAATGTCAAAGACACTGCCCACACCAAAAATGTTCGCAATTTTGTAGTTCACTTTGTGATATACTACCATGTACGAAGCCTTGCCCGAAATCACTCAAATGTGGTCATAATTGTATTGGTTTCTGTGGCGAACCTTGTCCGCCGAAGTGCCTAATTTGTGACCGTAAAGAACTTCTAGAAACCGAAATACTTTTCGGATACGAAGATGAAAATTCTAGATTTGTATTATTGGCAGATTGTAAACATATCATAGAGAGTGATGGAATGGAACAATGGTTGGAAATAGGCGACGATTCATCGGCGATCGGAGTTAAAGTTTGCCCCAAATGTAAAACTCCTATCCAAAATACTTTACGATATGGTGATTATATAAAAAGCGCTATCGCTGACATCAATAAAGTGAAGATCAAAGCAGTTGGTTCACCACCGGAAATCACTGCTACACGACAAAATTTAATGGGAAGAATAAAAGTTTTACAAGGCGGACCGAAATTATCGATCTGGGAATCTTTTTTGCAAAAAATGGAAGAGAGGTGAGTTTATTGTTTTCTTTCATCTGAACTTTCTTCTGATTCATTTATCTTGCAGGTTGAAACCTACGCGAAAACAATTCCGTCAGAATATTGATAATATCCAACTGACAGCAATTACATCAAAATTACAAGTTTTGGAACAAATAGTTGAAATATGTAAGCAACAAGGTGACTTGAATCTTTGTCAGGAACTTCAACAGGGGATTCTTGATGTATTAGCTCGCGATCTAAATTACACAACAAATCAGGAAATTGAAGATGTGATGAGGGAACTAGGGCGCTTACAGCGAGCCATTCAATACGAACACATGAAACGTCACCCTCTCTTTACCTATTCGATAACCAAAGCTGAAACCAAACTCTTAAATGACAATATCCAAGTGGCGCTATGTGATTTGGGTCCATATTCGCATGATGAAGAACTGAAGTTTTCGCTGGTAGAACTGCAAAAGATTCTAGGAACCAAACTGAATGATGTGACGATGCACGAAATCGTCAGAGCTATGGGAATGGGACGTGGACACTGGTATAAGTGTCCCAATGGGCATGTTTATGCAATTGGTAATTGTGGTAGAGCCATGCAAGTTTCTACATGCATCGAATGTGGTGCGAATGTCGGTGGTACCGGTCGTCTTCTGGTTACTAATTCTACGGCGCATGATGTAGAAAATTTCTTGAATCTTTTTTGAAGTGGTTAAAGTCAATCCTCGTTTATTTTCATATACACTATTATCTAATTCAATATTCAAAAATATATACCAACTTCAAGTGAATTAAAGGAAACTTTGATGTTGCGAAATTATAGACTAACCTTCGATTTTTCGGTTGTTTCAATCAGTTTTCTATTCCAAAAACTGATTTTCTATCATTTTTAAATTAGATTTCGAAACGTAGAACGTTTCGACAGCCATTTTTTTCTATCATTATCATTTACTTCGTCAATTTTATAATAAGTTTAAAACCATATGCTCACTGGTCATTTTATTGTCTCCAAATTATTTCAGATTGGCTTCAGGCACCAAATTGTGGCTACATTTTTCTTTTGTATTTCCTCTTTCCACCTGCTCAATTGTTTTAAATAAAGGAATAAAATGTTTGAGATTAGTTCCAGTTAAACCGAATTATATTCTTTCTCCTCAGGAACTTTTTTCCCATTTCCATCCATGAAAATATTTAATTCTCTCTTAGAAAACAAAAGAATCGAGTCCGAGGCGGGTACAAAACTGCAATAATAATGGAACGGAAGCATCACAAGTTTTGCCCGTTCACTTCTTCATTTTCTTTGGTATGACAAGGACATTCACGATCTTTGTTTATGCGCATCACATCGTTATCCATTTCGAATTCGATTCGAACAACGTCGGTGTTCATTCGCAATCTTCGTATCGTATTTCTTTATTACTGTTCAAAGCATGTATAATGAGCCCAGCCAAAGAATGAGCTTGAAAAAGTTCCGGGAAGCTTTGTGACTTATCACTCCTATCATACTTACAAATTATTACACCAATCACATTCGACATGGGTACAACTTCACCGGATAAATACGCAGTTAAAAAGTAGTCCTCATTAGATATACTGCCCAATCACAGCGATTTAGTAAATATGCGCGGGCTTTCAAAATGCAAAATCGACGCCGTGCATTTATATCATTGATAAAAATGCTCTTTAACCAAAAAATATGAGTAATTGATAAAACACAAATCGATGAAAGTTAGCTGGATCAATAAGTTAGATATCATTGCTGATATGTTCGAAAGAAACTTGCGCATTCTTTGGCTGCGTCGTTTATTTGCGAATGGAACCGACCAATTGGTAACGGCCGAATGGCATGACCTTGTCTAACTCTTCGTTAGCGTGGCCATAAAACAAATGACATGCAGATATGGTCGTGTAGTTCAATATAGGCTGGTTCTTGTAGGCGTCATTTATCATTCAGCCGCGGAAATGGAGGACCGGGAAAAGAAAGCATCGCTTACGCAAAGTATAGTATTATTTTTATTAAGTTGTTTAGTTGGTTTTTCATCACGTAATCGGAATTATTTGAACTGTATTATTGTATTGAGAGTAATTATTTTAATTTGAAAGTTCTATCAATGTTCTGCTGTTATTTCATTCAGCTTTGCGGTCTTATGTGAATTTCAAGTTTGTGTGAACGAGATTTTTATGTCTCTAAATATTCCTCAACATTTTGTGATTCAATGTACTCTTCAATTCTTAGATTCGACAGTTGAATCGCGACAAATTCGGACAGAAAAAACACATCGAAATATAATTTAGATAGAATATTATCCAGTAGTTTATATTTATTTTGTGACGACTGAGAGTTTATTACAAAAATGTTTTTTATTACTGATAGATTTACCAAATTGTTTTTGATTGACGATCAAATACAAATGAAGATTATTTTTGAACTGCTCAAAGCTCTACCGGTTGAGATACTTCTGCGATGCAATGTCAATCCTTCGCATTTTATTTTTCAATTTTTTGAAGTTTTAAAATATGTGGAATAGAGGATTGATCGGCTGCAAGTTACCAATAAAACTTGCTATGAATTTATCAACTGGAAGAAGAGTGACAAATAGTTTCGCTGTTGTTTCGAGTATCTAAATAATATTTTTCTTTGTGTGAGCTAATGAGTCACTGTTATCACTTGGAAGATTGGGGAATTGTGAATCCAATGTCACAGATATGAACTGTGTATGACCAATCATTCACTTTTAAGAGGTTTTCTTATGTTTTGCATTGTGAAAAGCAAAAAATATCGTGCACAAGCGCAACATAACGCTGAGGTATCTCAGCTAGCGTTCAAGGCTATCAATGCACTTGGTTTATTCTGTAGAATGTATAATCTATGGTCATAAAAATGTTTCACAGCAAATTTATCAACGAGATTATCCAATCTGAGACGTAACCAACTGGGTCCGCGGGGACCCTTGTTCGGATTTTCCCAATTTCAAGGACGGCCTGATCCACCTATGGATAATCTGAGACTTGGAAGTTACCATAAGTATATATTCCCCAGTCTTGGTCAGCAGATCCCAAATAATTCCTTTGCCAATCTTGATAGAAACCGTGACATTGCGAAACGTGAGTATACAAATGATTGTAATAATATTCGACTTTTGAAAGTAACATGATGGTTCTGTCAGTCGTTGCAGATCCAATACGCTCTGCCTACGCCATGCCACGAAACCGCAACTACAATCAGAATCATTCGGCTTCGTCTGGTGGGATTACCAAGAAAAGATATGGACCTCAGTACGGACGTGAGTATCTGCAGCCGCATTACTGAACGGTCGATATATTACACAATCTCGAAGTTTTCCTCAATTTGTATGATGAATATGGTACTAACATAAAATAGTTTTATAAATATGAAAAATGAATACCAGGAGAATTTTTATATTCTGATTCGCTCTTCGTACAGTCTGTTGAATTTTTCTTGGAAGTCGTGTGATATTTCAGCCGTTCAGAACATAAAAGCATTTTCAGCATCTCTGAATGAAATTCGTATCAGAATAAACATCAGCTATAAAAGTTACGTTCACTTACATTTTATAGGTCAAAATCAAAATCAGAAAAATAAGTTTCCAGCGCCTCAAAGACAGTTCACTGGCGGAATTGCATATAGACAACATAAATGCATGGGATTCAAACATCTTGAAGATTTATTGAAATTGAATGAAGAAGATTTTGTCTTGCAAATTTCACAAAGCAGGCAACGCTTAACTGAGTTGGTGGATAACATCAATTTGACCAATGACACATATGTACTCATAATCAGACTGCTCAAAAAGATATTCGACTCACGTTTCCCTCATTCGCAACAACTTTTATTGCAGACCATCCTAAAGGAACAATTCGTCGATAATTTACAAAAATATTTGTGTAGTTTGCCTTTGCATAATCAAAATCAAAAATTACAGAATGAATTTTTTTGGAACGATCCCAATTCTTTCTGGACGACTCTGATTGAAGTATCGCGTAAGGCATTGGTATTACTACCCAATTACTCATCAAACCTATTACCGAAAATTATTTCGGCGCTTCGGATTTGTATTCCTTCATTTGAAGAGCATCAAAAGATAGATGTTCCAGATGAAGTAAAGAAAGAGTTAGATGAAGTATCTGATGTTTTGGGAGCAATCGAATTGCGAGTCAGAGAAAGTGCCATAACTATATCTACTCGTTCTAAAACAGGAAAAAAAATCATATTTGTGAGAGATGAGCCTCCTGATGATTTTCGTACGATTAGAGTTTATCCTGATGCTGATGAGATATTAAAGGAATGCAGTTTTTTGCGACCGAATGTCGTTGATGGCCCATATCGAGATGTGGACCATTATCTCGATATACAATTTCGTTTGCTCAGAGAAGATTTTGTAAATCCACTGAGATCAGGAGTTCGTGCCATCCAATCTGGTGAAAATATGCGACATGAAAATGTCCGAGTTTACAGAAGAATCAGATTTTTTCAACAGGAAACGATCAACGAATATTATTGCCATCGACTAAGATTCAACTTTAATAAAAAGTCATTGAATTTTAAATATGAAAATTCAAAACAGTTCATGTTTGGTACATTGCTGTGTTTTACTCGCGACAATTTTGTTACGTTGATATTTGCAAGAGTTGTAAAACGTGATCCAGAAGATTTGCAAAGAGGTGAATTGGTCGTCGGCTTTGATACACCTCAACCAGATTTGAGTTTGGATGATGATTATCTGATGATTGAATGCGGAGTCTACTTCGAGCCATATTTTCATGTTTTAACAGCCCTACAGAATATTCATGAGGATGACTTCGCTATGAAGGCGTATATTGTCGATGTTCAATCTGTTGAGATCCTACCAACATACTTGGATCACAGTTCGATTTATGCAATAGATGATAGCACATTGTCTATCGGCGATTTGTTAGAGAGCAGCGATAATTTCTATGACTTCAATGATTCACAGGTTAAGGCTTTTAAAGCGGCTCTTACTCGAGAATTCGCCATGATTCAAGGGCCTCCTGGTACAGGGAAAACTTATGTTGGTTTGAAAATCGCAAAAACACTGCTTGATAATCATGATATTTGGTATAAATTAACACCGATGCTGGTTATATGTTTCACCAACCATGCCCTTGATCAATTTCTGGAGGGTTTGCTTGGTACTACTGAGAATATTGCTCGAGTGGGTGGTCAGTCAAAATGTGAATCCATGGCGTATTTGAACATTGGAAAGTTAAGAAGAGAACGCGGTGGTAGAAAAACAACGCGTAGTAGAGAAGGAGTGCAAGAAACATTAAATGAACTTGGTCGTATCAGTGCTCAACTTCGAAAAATTGATCAGTACAGCGGAGTCATGGCATTCTGGGATTTTTATGACTCTGTGCCGGATGTCAAGAAAATTTTCTCCAAAAAATTAGGTTCTGAATACTTCATAGAGTGGCTATTGGAAGGTTACCAAGAAGAGTTTTTCAATCGCGGAAGAACTGGGAAAACTTTCCATATCGATACAAGTGAACAGTTAGAAAATCCAGAAGAAAGCGGTAGTTATGCTCCAGAATTCATCGTTCATGAAAATCAAAATGCCAAGGCACATTATAGAGGTTTAGCTCAAGAGTTGTTTGCAAATATGCAATTTCCTCCGACCAGATCTGCAATAACTCTAGGAGACTTCCGCAGGAGAATTGATACATTGAGGAACACAATCGCCGAGCTGATAAAAGATGAAAAACCACCCCTATCTATTATCGATGATAACAAAAGAGTTCTGATGAAACTCGAAGCGCAAAATCATTACCTCAGAGTGAGTACTACTTATTAACTACATGTTACCCGTTGATGGATTCTCACAGTTTCCCCTGAAAATTTATTTGCAGTTTATATTGCATCAAAATTATTATTGAAACACTTTATTTTATGCTATAGAGGAGATTGGGAGAAGTAAGAACTGCAATACAGAATCAACGAGTTCGTTCTGATATTTGTACAGACTATCCGGATTTATTGACGCATGGTGACCGCTGGGCGTTGTATACGTTTTGGTTGGATAGTTATAGGCAAAACTTACAGCAAAAACTTCCGGCGTTGCGGGAAACATTCCGAAGATTATATAAGTAATGTTTAATTCCGATTGAATATTCAATATCGTGCCGCGCGGGAATGCATATATGATTTCTATTCTGTGAATTAAGAAAATTAAGTTGCCTTAGTATCCTTATATAATTATTATATTACTTGCAGACAGTACGAAGAGCTTCAAAATTTGGAAGATACTCAACTGCTGCGCCAGAAACTAGTTGTGGGAATGACAACGACAAGCGCAGCTCGTTTGAGATCAGTTGTGGAAGGTCTCTGCAGCCCTATTGTGATTGTTGAAGAAGCAGCTGAGGTCTTAGAAGCACATATTGTCACTGCACTAACAAAGCATTGTAAACATTTGATTTTGATCGGGGATCATAAACAGCTCAAACCAAGCTCCGCCGACTATAAAATTACGAAAGATTACAATCTTGGTATCAGTTTGTTCGAACGTATGGTCAATAATGGCATACAATGTCACACTTTAAATGTTCAACATCGAATGAGACCTGAACTGGCATAGACTCTTACGTACGATTCATTAGTCATACGCATTTGGAAGATGAATGTAGTGACAATCAAACTAAGAAAAATTTACACGAAGTCAAATTTGCTATAGCGCTCGCCAGACATCTCATTCTTAATGGTTACAAATCTGAGCAAGTCACAATTTTGGTGACCTATTTGGGACAATTGTATGCGATGTTTGAAGAACGCCGTAAACATGGACCCATTATAGAAAATGTGCGAGTAGCAGTTTTGGATAATTATCAAGGAGAAGAAAGTGATATTATTATCTTATCAATGGTAGGTCGAATTTTGTTTTTCCATGGATGACTTCCAGTATTGAAATTACTGCTTCAATGATTCAAGGTGAGAAGTAACACCGCACAAAAAATTGGTTTTTTGGCAACCGAGAACAGGGTGTGCGTCGCATTATCAAGAGCTAAATACGGTTTCTACGTAATTGGCAACATGGGAATGCTGAGCAGCACTTCAAAGGTAATAGATTCTCACAGAATGATCATCAATAACTGATTTTACATTTTAGTTATGGGCAGACATCAAAAACACTCTTGAAATGCAACATGAAATTGGCCCAGATCTGATCTTGCGTTGCCAAATCCATAAGAGTGTCACAACTTCAGTCAGCAAAGCCGCCGATTTTGAAGCAATATCTGAGGGTGGCTGCAATCAGATTTGCGATGACGTATTAGCTTGCGGTCATTTATGTAAATCGTTATGCCATATCCAAAATCGAGAACATGAAAATTATAAATGCCTGGAGCTCTGTAATAAGTATGTATGGCGTATTTTCCAACGAATACTTCATACTTTAGAATTGTTTAACAATAGAAAAAACCAAATGATAATTGCGAATTTTACGACTACATTCACAATAAGATTTTATGAGAATTTGTCTACATACAAATGGTTGAACAAGTACTTGATCAGCATGATTTGGATTAAAGCTTCAGTTATCAACGAATATATGAAGTTGAAGGACATCTGCGATCAAAAAAACTTTTGTTCTTCATTCCAAATTTTTGCGCGTAGTTATAATGTGGGTGTAGCTGGTAACTTATTCTTTCTTTCAAGTCATATTTTTATTAATCGAAAAATCTTTTGTGATGTATGTAAATTTTGGAATTACTCAGTAAACAAATTCAATATATTTATCATAAACTACATACTACAGCAATCACGAAAGACTGACGTTGTATCTGTACGTTTATAGGACTCTGTGCGATAGAGATGAGAGCCACACATGCAAAAAAAAATGTTATGAAAAATGTGGGCCTTGCACGTACATAGTTCCAAAAAAATTGGATTGTGGGCATGAAGTTTCACTTGCGTGTGATGATAATAATTGTCCTGTACTTGTGAAAACAAAATTACCGTGTGGTCATATCGTTGACAAGCAATGTCATGCGGATGAAAATACTTTTGACTGCCCAGAGCCGTGTGAAATTAGAGTTGACCTCTGTGGTCACTCTTGTTTGAAAAAATGTCACATCCGTGTCGATCCTGATCATCTGGAGGTTGGGCAGCTGTTCTATTCCCGTTTTTCATTATGAATTCATTTTAACTAATAAAAATTCGTCTATCTTTTCAGTATCAATGCATGAAACAATGTAGTCGACCATGCGAAGGCTGCACATCAATACCAACGGATGATACCAAGCATTTGTGTCATAAATTGTGCTACGAACCTTGTGCCAAATGCAACGTTTTTATTATAAAACGAAGAACTAAATGCTCACACATGTACAACATAGCTTGCTCGGTAGACGTAGATTCTATACAATGTGAGAAACCATGCAGAAAATTATTAAGTTGCGGACATCAGTGCAAACGAAAATGCTACGAACCTTGCGAACCATCTTTTTGTACTGTAGAAGTATGTAGTCTTCAACAATTATGTTTGATGTGACATGTCTGAATTGATTATATTTCATTTAGGTAAAGGAAATTTTGGAAGTCTGTGGCCACGAAGTATTGGCGCCATGTAATAGCGAATCAAAACGTAATTTGTGTGAAGGAAAATGTCCTCTGACATTGCCTTGCGGTCATACTTGCACTCGGAAATGCAATGAAATATGCACAAAACAATGTGAAGTTCTGGTCGATTCCCATGTGGAAGCTGCATGCGGCCATGTGATTAAACGGATCAAGTGTTACGAGTCAAATTCTGGTAAGAAATGCCGAAAAAAAAGGAAACTATTACGGCAAAAAACCACACGACTGTGTTTATGATATCAAAATATTCGTGACCATTCTCCAGGACTTGAAAAAGATGATGAGAAACTGTTGGCATATTGCTCCGCGCCCTGCAAGAAGCAATTAAAATGTGGCCATCAGTGTTCAGGCACGTGTGGTCGATGTTTACAAGGTCGCTTTCACGAAAGATGTTCTAAGAAATGTGGTGCTATTCTCATCTGCAATCATGAATGTTGTTTCTCATGTCGAGAAGCTTGCAGACCCTGTAGCAAAACCTGCACTAATCGCTGCGTTCATAGTGTCTGTAAAAAAAAATGTGGTGAAATCTGTACTCCGTGCAAGTGAGTTCATACATTTAGAGTTTGCACATACGTTTTTGAATCTGATTAATCTAGCACTTATTGATAAACTTATAGAGAACCGTGTCGAAGACGCTGCAAACATCAACGATGTTCACGAGTTTGCAGTTCGATCTGTAATGTGCCACCATGTACGAAGCCTTGCCCGAAATCACTCAAATGCGGTCATAATTGCATTGGTTTCTGTGGCGAACCTTGCCCACGGAAGTGCCTAATTTGTGACCGTAAAAAACTTCTAGAAACCGAAATACTTTTCGGATACGAAGATGAGAATTCTAGATTTGTATTATTGGCAGATTGTAAACATATCATAGAGAGTGATGGAATGGAACAATGGCTGAAGACGTGCGACGAGTCATCAGAGATCGGGGTTAAAGTTTGCCCCAAATGTAAAACTCCTATCCAAAATACTTTACGATATGGTGATTATATAAAACGCACTATCGCTGATATCAATAAAGTGAAGATCAAAGCAGTTGGTTCGATTAAAATACTCAATAAAAACCGAGAAACTTTGAGAAAAAAAACTCGCGCG
The DNA here is from genome assembly GCA_030523085.1 of Meteorus colon. NCBI lineage: Eukaryota > Metazoa > Arthropoda > Insecta > Hymenoptera > Braconidae > Meteorus > Meteorus colon. Next base: position 195,543 of record JAPYZH010000050.1, read on the forward strand.
TTGCAAGTTCGATTGAAATCTTCCCTGTGGGAACCTTATTTAAACAGGTTGTCCGAAAGGTTAGTTTAGATATTTATTCTTCCGGGTTTTTCCTATCAATTTTTTTTTAAATTTCAGATTGCAACCTACACTTAAGCGACAACGTCAGCCGTTCAACTTAATTGAATCGACATCAATCGAGGCAAAGTTGCAGCTGCTTGAACGGATTGCCGAAATAATTAATAACCCAGTCGAAGTAAACTATTGTGTGGAATATCAAAAGAAGATTTACGATATTTTAGATCGAGACGTAAATTATATCACCAATCAGGAGATTGCAGATGTGGAGAGTGAATTGGAACGATTTCTCCGTGCCATTCAATATGAACGCATGAAACGTTCCGAAGCATTCAGCTATTTCTCCCGGGAATCTGAAACTAAAAATAAACAACTAATTAAGAATATTGAATCAGCTTTATGTCGCATAGGGCCCTATTCAGGTGATGCGGAACTAAAGTCTTTGTTGACCGATTTGAAGGATGGTTTGAAATCACAGCAATTCTTGTCTGACATTGAAAAGCGCACGATCGTTCAAGCCGTAGGATTGAAGCGCGGGCACTGGTTCAAGTGTCCTAATGGACATCCTTATGTAATTGGTGAATGTGGCGGGGCGAACCAAATTTCGAAATGTAATGAATGCGGTGCAAAAATAGGAGGAATGCACCACGCTCTCGAACCCAATAATACTCTGGCTCCAGAAATGGATGGCGCCAGATATCCTGCTTGGTCGGAAATGGCTAATATGGCAAATTTCATAAATATCCAGTAATTATATGTTAGAAACATATTTTTCTTTGTGCAGCAACGTTTTGTAAAGCTGAGCACAATGGAACACTTTCCAATTCATTATTTTTTTTTTTTCGCTCCGCAAGTATCCAAATGTAATGAGTCCAGTACACCGATTGAAGCTGGACTTTTGGCATGAAAGTTTGACTTATCCAAAAATGGCTAATATATGAGAAATTATACGAATCCGATTCCATTGTGCTTCGCGACTGATTTTGGTTGATAACCATATTGCATACAAACGTATTAAAAACGATAAGTCGTTTAGTTTATTTCGGAATGATTTCACGTTTTGATTTTATACTTTACTAAATGTGTTCATTCCTTTTTTTCTGTTTAATGTCTCCATTATTTTAACAATTATCAATTTGCTAGAAACTACTCTACAGATTCATGTAGAATTGATAACTTTAACCAAAAACCTAAATGATACGAACCAATATATTAACAAATATTGTATTACTGATTTTTTTTTCCAATATTACTCTAATTGGTGAGTCCATATCGATGTTTACGTATTGGTGTTAACATATGTGGAATAATGTTATTATTAATCACTATGACTAATCGTAATGTGATTGATACAGATAAAAGACCGATTTTGAATATAGTCATCGAGTTAAATACTTATCAACATTTGGCTATTATTACTGTATGTAACAAGAAGTTTTAAAATATTGAACTTACAGAATAAATGAGATAAATATACCTCAAATCCTACGGAAGTTTGAATCTGATTCTGGAATAAATCGTTTCCATTGCTCCTTCTTAAAGGGTTAGGCGTAGTCAGAGACACGAAAAAATGACAATTTCAAATAATTTTTTATTTTCCATTTAAAATTTCCTAACCTACCATACACTTGTAAATCTATTGAACGTTTTCTTTATCTTAACGACCCATAATATGAATCTAGTAGAAATAATCAAATCAATGGATATTCAATGTTAAAATAATATCTATCCATTCTGTAATCATTCAAATTAAACTCGAATTTTGCCGCCATATTTTGATTTCGAGCATACAGTCACGGCCGATTCCTGTAAAATTACGTTTGAATATTTTCCTTGTGATTGTCTTTTGTTTTGCGTAATGTCTTTGTCAGCGTCTGTTGGTGCCTGATGAATTCGATACAATTTATCCCGTCTACGCAGTTGAATAACGACGAAAAGTTTTGTTTACTTAGTATTGAATTTCACTAATAGCATTCCACGTCATTGATATGTACTGATTCGAAGGATTGCAACGTATGTTCTCAATACCCACATCTAACATAAACAAGAAATAAGAAACTACAGAGTATCAATTGTTCGATGTATTAATGTTTCCGTTTTCAACAATTGAGATCAACAAAATGGAAAATCCGGAAGAGAAATCAACTATCTCAAGTGAAGTATATTTTTTATCATTAGAATTTGAATAAATAAGATACGGATAATGGAAAATATTTGTGAGCGGCATTGAAAATAGTTTTTGTGATTAGAAATTAGACGAATCATTGCATTAATTATGAAAAATAGTGATTGGTTACGGTAAATACTTCACAACTTTATCCTGGTAACTTCACAATCTCTTATTATTTTCTTTTGATATTTCGGCAGATCAATTTACACAAATGATCGGTTCTGATCCTCCCATGATTAAAAATGTTAGGCGAAATCATCAAGATTTGTCTTCAGGAGCCATTAAAAATAAAGTCCAATGCCTGTGTAGGTTTATTTTGATTCGATGCAATACATTGAGACAATATAGCTATGAAAGTGATAATACATATGGTTGCTACACTAATTTATCAACGATCTTGTTAAACTTTCTTGAAAACACTGGGAATTTGTTCAACTACATTAAGACAATGCACATTCATGTTTGATCATCAAAACTAAAAAGAAAAGACATACAGAATATCTAATTCTGATGTTCGAATTTGTTTACATATGAATTTCAGACAACAACTGCAGTCATTTCATTCAAAATGGTGAACAGAGCAAAGGTACACAAGCTAATGGGAATGACAGTGCCGGCTACAAATATCTCAATGGCATGTTGGAACTGGATGAAAGAGAATTTATTTTGCGAATTACAGAGAATATATGCTGCTTAAGTAATTATGTAGATCAAGTAGATTCATACGACGACTCTTATGTGGTTTTGATCGGTGTACTAAAAAAAATATTTGATTCACAATTTTCCGATTTGCAACAAACGGTTCTGCAGACTATTTTCAATGAACGATTTATCAATAAATTACAAATGTACTTGGGATGTTTACCAATGTACGATGAAGATCAAAAGTCGCAGAATAAATTATTTTGGAAAAATCCAGACGCATTCTGGATAAATTTGATTGAAGTGTCAGGGAAAACGTTAGAAATGTTCCCAAATCACACGGCAAAATTTCATCGAAAAGTTGTATTAGCGCTCCAAGTTTGTCTTCCTTCATTCGAACAGCATCAAGAAAAGCTTGTTTCAGTTGATATCAAAATGAAGTTAGATAAATTAATCGAAATTCTAGAAGCAACTGAGTTACAATTCGAAGAAAACAAAATTGTTTCTAAGCCCGGAGCACAATGCATGCTTCATGTTGAAGAACCGCCTGACAATTTCCGAGCGATAAGTGTTTACCCTGCTACGAGTGAAATATTGGGTAAACGTAGTTTCGTACGTCCAAATATTGTCGATGGACCGTACAGAGATGTAGATCACTACCTGGATGTTCAATATCGCTTACTACGCGAAGACTTCGTGAATCCGCTACGATGTGGAGTCCGCTCTATTCTATTTGGCGATCATATTCGTTATGAAAATGTCCAGGTTTATAAGAAAATCCGATTTTTGCATCAAGAAGCTGTTAACGAACATCACTGTGTTCGACTTAAGTTCAATTTCACAAAAAATTCGTTGAATTTCAATCGTGGAAAATCTGAAAAGTTTATGTTTGGATCGCTCTTATGCTTTACTCGAGATAATTTTGCAACATTGAAGTTCGCAAGGGTTGTCAAACGTGATGTTCGAGATTTAAGCAAAGGTGAATTGGTCGCGGAATTCGACGAAGCTGAACCAAATTTGAGTTTCGATCATGATTATTTAATGGTTGAATGCAGCGTTTACTTCGAACCATATTTTCATGTACTGACAGGACTAAAAAGCATTCACGAAGATAACCTGGCTATGACGAACTATATTGTGAACGTGAAACCAGTTCGAGTTCTGCCAAAGTATCTAGATTGTCGTGAAATTTATAAAATTGATGGGAAAGAATTTGATATCAGCGATTTACCAAATACAACTGATAATTTGTACGGATTCAATGATTCTCAAATGAACGCGTTCAAAGCAGCGCTCACCTCTGAGTTTACCATAATTCAAGGACCTCCTGGTACAGGCAAAACGTTTGTCGCGTTGAAAATTGCAAAAACTTTACTAGATAATTATAACTCTTGGTGGAAGTCAACGCCAATGCTAGTGATTTGTTTTACAAATCATGCCCTTGATCAGTTCTTAGAAGGATTGCTATATATGGCTGACAAAATTGTTCGAATTGGTGGTCAGTCGAAGAATGAAGCTTTGAAAAAAGTGAATTTGAATGTTTTGCGCAAACAAAGATCTGAACGAACATGGAATGAACGCTCACATACAGCAAACAACAGCCGTAGTTTACGAGCCAGTAGGATGGTAAGAATAGCCGCCGAACATGTCCGTAATCACAGAGTCGAAATCGAAGAAATTGAGCAATACAGAGGAATTGTGTCATCTCTGTGTTTATCTCATGTAGTTTCTGGCTTTAATAAAACTTCTCTTTCACCACTCCGTGGGGAAAACTTGGCGAAGTGGTTATTGGCGGGTTGGCGGACAGATGGTGTTTATGGTATTACTGCAAACTAAAAAGATTGTGAAACCTATTATATTGATTTACATCAGAATATCAGTAGAACTTATTAATGTTTAACAGGATCATCGTTCCCATGCATTCGAAGTTCTCAATCTACATTCATAATAATGCTCGAAGATATAAGGAAAGAAATTAGCAAGCTAAAACATATTCTTTTTCTGCTGAATCGCGATTTAATAGTGACAGAGTCGAATATTTTTTTTGGTGGATATCCATTCGACGAAATCGACATTATCCAAGAATCCATAAGATTACTCGAACAACAGTATGAGTATCTTGACGTTAGTAGCATATACAATTATTTGCAAACTTTGATGAAAATATTCCTCCGCATTTGTTGTCTTTTTGATATAATCCAACTTTCAGAAGACATTTCATGTTGCATTCTTCAAATTTATTTGAATCACTTAATGATAAAATTAGTCTCACCTGTTGTTATGAATAATAACATTAGAATAATTCCGCAGAGAAGATTGGCGGAAGTGAAGTTTACCTTAAAATATCGATTGGTCCGTGTTGATTTTGATACCAGCGACCCTGCATCATTGAGTCATGATGATCGGTGGGCATTGTATACGTCTTGGTTGGAAATATATAGACAGCATTTGCAAAAACAAGCCGCCACATCAATGCAGCAATTCCAAAGTCAATATAAGTACTGTCATATTTCCAATAACTCCAGATAAAAAAAGCGACAAAAGAGTGATACTCATATTTTTTGTATTAAGATCTATTTACTAACTTAATATTAATTAAGTTTTGATAATCGTGATCTTGTTTCTAGAACATACGCAGAAGAGCGGAACTCTGAAGATGTTTCTCTGCTTTGTGAAAAGCTAGTGGTGGGCATGACCACAACAAGTGCGGCTCGTCTGAGACCAGTTTTAAAAAAGCTCCAATGTCCGATTATTATCGTTGAAGAAGCGGCTGAAGTGCTAGAAGCACATGTTGTTGCCGCATTGACAGAACATTGTCGACATTTAATTTTAATTGGGGATCATAAGCAGCTCCAGCCAAACTCCGCAGATTATTCAATCACGAAAGATTATAAGCTCGGCATTAGTCTCTTCGAACGGATGGTCAATAATGGCATAGAATGTCATACTTTGAATGTACAACACCGAATGCGTCCTGAATTCTCTCGATTGATTCGCCCTATAATTTATCCTGATTTGAAAAATCATAAGTCAGTGTTCAATCGACCACCAATTGTCGGTATGGATTCATGCATTCGCTTCATAGATCACACAAACTTGGAAGATGACTGCGGAAATGCGCCGACTAAGAAAAATTTATTCGAAGTGAGACTTGCTCTGGCTCTAGCTAGACACCTTGTCCTCAATGGCTATCAGCCTGAACAAGTGACAATTTTGACTGCGTACTTGGGACAGGTGTCCGAAATGCTCATGGAACGAAACAGATATGGGCATATTGTCGGACGGGTACGAATTGCAGCATTGGACAATTATCAAGGAGAGCAAAGCGATATCATAATTTTGTCATTGGTGAGAGATTATATTTGATTCATTCCGCAATTTAACACCAATATTTCACAAATCTTCTTTCGAATTGAAGGTGAGAAGTAATAGAGCAGGAAAAATTGGTTTCTTGGCTATCGAAAATCGAGTTTGCGTTGCATTATCGAGAGCCAGGCATGGTTTCTACATCATTGGCAATATGGGATTATTAAGTAGAAAATCTAAGGTAATAATTTTCATACAGTCGTAATCAACAATTACTGATTTTGTCGTTTCACGTAGTTATGGAACGCGATCAAAAACACTTTAGAAGCGCAAAATGCTATCGGCCCGGATCTGACTTTACGCTGTAAGATTCATACAGACAACACAACTGTTGTAAGAAACGGTGGAGATTTTCAGCGAGTCGCACGCGGTGGGTGCACCGAAATGTGCAGGGCTGAACTTGCCTGCGGTCATTTTTGTGACTCACAATGTCATACTGTTGATCTCGAACACAAACAATATCGATGTTTGGTGCCCTGTTCAAAGTAAGTTTATAACCATCAAAGATCCACTTATTCAAATAATTAACTTGACGTATCGAACTATAATATGCAGCGGTTTTATTAATTATACTTCATCTGCGAAGTATTTCATGGAAGGAGATTGAGTTACGTTCGTTGTGGTTTGTTGAAACAGTTTATGTTTGTCATAAGACTGTAATTTCCTTTACTGACCTTTCAAATTTTCAGAAAACTGTGCGAAGATAATGAAAACCATACATGTCAGAAGCTGTGCTACGAAAAATGTGGACCTTGCATTCACACAGTCTTGAGAATATTGGATTGCGGTCATGAAATACGGTTAAAATGTTGTATAAATGTTGATGACTACTTGTGCACGGAGCTTGTATCTACCAAATTATCATGTGGGCATGTTATTGGCAGGCCATGTCATATAGATGCAGATACATTTGTATGTCCAATGCCTTGCCCGAGCATAATTGAATCATGTGGACACTTTTGTACACAAAACTGCCATGTCAATTACGATCCAGATCATATTAAGGTCGGTCACGTCACTGCATTTGCAATCATTTTTTACATATCATTTTACTGCTTCCTTTTTTCTCTTTAATAGTATAAATGTGTAAGAGAATGCGGACGGCCACGATTAGGGTGTACTATGGCAGCAGACTCAACTCCACATTTATGCCCTAAGTTATGCCACGAAGATTGTGCACCTTGCAATATCCTCGTCGAAAAACAACGATCCATATGTCCACACATCAATAGAGTGGCTTGCAACATAGATGTAGATTCTTTGGAATGCATAAAACCGTGCGCGATTCAAATGAGTTGTGGCCATCGTTGTAAGAAGAAATGCAATGAACCCTGTGACCCAACTTCTTGTACTGTCAAAGTATGTAGTTTTTAATCATTATTTTGACAAACAAAGTATTGAACCTTATACTAATTGTTTCTGATTTAGGTGAAGAAGATTTTACAAATTTGTGGGCACAAAATAGCTACTTTATGTAACCAGGAACCAAATCGTAATCGTTGCAATAAACGATGTCCTTTAAAGTTAGCTTGTGGTCATTCCTGCAAGAAAAAATGTAATCAAAATTGTACATCTTGTTGTCAAGTTTTGGTGGATATCAAGGGTGTCGCGATATGATTTTCCATATTGGATGGTGATGGTTGCAAAAAAAGTTGGGAGTATTATTCATAATACGCCTGAACACATGTGATCAATCCAACATTCAATTCTCCATTTATTCTAAGTTTTATTTGATCAATTTTTAATTTTTCCAAGTTCATTATTTTAATATTTCTAATTTTTTGGGTAGAGCCTAATGTCAAGATCCTTTTTTTAATTAAATACATTGTCGTTATTTTGATACATAAATGTTGTAAACATCTTGATAAAATAAAATGTTTTCAAAGATAATTTATCAACAATGTTATTGAGATCACTACAGTTTTGAAATTTAAGTTCAAAAGAAAATCACGTGACCTCCGACGCGCAATTTTTTGTCTTTTACCGCCAAGAACAAAAGCGCCGTTAGAGCGCCGCGGAAATTTCTGGAAGCTTCAACACTCCATTTTGATTGACCAGTCTTCATGTGTACAATTCTAGCGACAATTTCAATCGGTTTCAATGAATAAACTGCTTCTGATTCTCGACAGTTCTCGGCACAGTTTACAACTGAACTCTCAATAGAATTCAAGATGGTGCTTGAGAGTACGATGATATGGTAAAATTTTCAATATTAATAATTTATTTCAATTTTTATATTAAGTTAGGAAGTTCTTGGCCATAATTGTATCATTAAAATCCACTGTCATCTTGAATTAATGCCATTTGTTTCTAGGATTTTATGCTCTTCATAGAATATGTCAAAACGGATGTGACTAACCTTGTTTGTCGAACTGACAATGCAAATATCAATAGACACAATATCCTACTTTTTTTTGTTACTATTAAATATTCCATTCTATCAAGAGAATGACGACATTGTTTATTTGTATATAAATTGAGAGTTGTGGTACAACATTTCTGTTTTGATTCATTGCCACAAAAGCAAAGAATACAAATCCCAATTTTTATTGTTCTATTTTCTGATTATGTACCAAGTAACATTTGAAAGGATTCATTTTAATGAAAGTTCAATATCCGAAGCATTTTCAGTATTTCATTGTATTTGAAAGCGATTAAAAAAGAATTCATTTTATATTAATTTGTCTAATTTGTATTTATTTTACACTTTCAGTGTTGACAACAGCGATTACATGAGAAATGGTGATTTTCTGCCTACACGACTACAAGCTCAACAAGATGCTGTGAATTTAGTGTGCCATTCAAAAACTCGCACAAATCCAGAGAATAATGTTGGACTTATTACACTCGCCAAGTATGTTTAATTATTCTGACAATTAAAACTCAGATCATATGAGAACTAATCGGTTCTTCTTGAAGACATCTTGACATTGTTAATGCTCATAATGACAATTCTTCAATCGATTTAATTCATTTTTCAGTGTTGAAGTCCTTGCGACCTTGACGAGTGATGTGGGCCGTATTCTGTCGAAATTGCATCAAGTTCAACCCAATGGCAACCTCAGTCTAATAACTGGCATCAGAATTGCTCATGTGAGAATAATAGAATTAATTCAATATTTCATTCGCATAACGAAAAATTCAAGATTATGATCAGAATATAAAAACTTTCTATCATTTGTTATGTCTTATCAGTTGGCTCTGAAACATCGACAAGGGAAAAATCACAAAATGAGAATTGTCGCATTCGTTGGTAGTCCAATCCAACTTGATGAAAAGGAACTTGTCAAATTAGCAAAACGTTTGAAGAAAGAAAAAGTCAATGTTGACATCATCAGTTTCGGTGAGGAAGCTGTGAACAACGATGTATTGACAGCATTTATAAATGGTCTCAATGGCAAGGAAGGGACTGGCAGTCATTTGGTGACTGTTCCACCCGGTCCACATCTATCAGATGCTATTATTTCATCGCCAATAATTCAAGGCGAGGATGGTATGGGTGGTACAGGAATGAGTGGCGCAGCTTTCGAATTTGGTGTCGATCCTAATGAAGATCCGGAATTGGCACTGGTATGCGCAAATTTGTTTCTGTGTCCGGCGATTTGACATCCACGAATCTATTCTATCAATAACTTCATAAATGGTTATTTGTACTGTAGGCTTTGCGAGTTTCAATGGAAGAGCAACGACAACGACAAGAGGATGAGGCTCGTCGTACACAAGTGACAGAACCTACAACAGATAAACCTGAGGCTGTGAAAGAAGGACCAAATGAGGAAGCAATGCTTAAACGTGCATTAGCAATGTCTTTAGAAGGAGGTGAAGAAATGGCTACTGCCGTTGAACCTCCACCTGCAGCAGTTAATATTCCGGATTTCGCACGGATGTCAGAGGAAGAACAGATTGCTTTTGCTATGCAAATGTCGATGCAAGATCAACGTGAGTTAGATATCAATGAATTCATCACACATAATTTCTATATTTTCATAACAAATCAATGAAATATTGGGATTAGCCGTGATATAATTCAAAATCTTATCACTATCATACATATTTCAGGGACTAAAAATCATTCATGTTCTCTCAACATATTTATTTTAAGATTGAATATCAAGTTCATTCCACCATTACAAACATTCTTACAGAGGATTTCGAACCGCTGAAAGAGGAAGCAATGGAGGTGGAAGACGATTACGTTGCCGTCATGTCTGATCCCACATTTTTGCAAACAGTGTTAGAAAGTTTACCAGGAGTCGATCCCCAATCAGAAGCTGTACGTCAAGCTGTGAATTCTTTACAACATAACAAGGACAAAGCACATGATAAAGATAAGGACAAGGACTCAGAAAAAAAATAAAAAACATCTCTGACGAGTTGTTCTTACAAATTTTTTTCTAACATGTATTTGATATGTGCAAGTACTATATATCTGCTTATGAAATGGAAGCATCAATGCAATAGAAGAATCATATGACCAATTTAATAATGGCTGTTTTGTTTCCATTTAATTTACAATTGGCCTTCATTCGAATTTCAACGTGACTTAACGATTTTTTTTCAACGTAGCTATTGAAAACTGGTGATGAATATCCTCCGAAATAGCTTGCTTCTAGAAATACGCATTCAGAAATGAAGTCAACGCACGGACATTCTCATTATTACAATAGATAAATTTCATATTAAGTCACAGTAAATCAATTTTTTTTATGGACAAAATATGAATCTACTTTGAATAATTTGATATTTATCTTGGAAATATTCGTTTGTGATATGCAGTTGTCATTGCTGATCTGGATAAATTATTGAAGATGTACTAAAACGCAGTATTTTAATCTTGTTCACATCAAGTTGAATAATTCCATTAACATTCAGTGAGTTTAATCGTATAGACATTCACAAAGTCATTTTCGTATGATATTTTCTCGGAATAAGTTTTCTTTATTAACTAGTTGAATAATTCCGTATCTCGACATGCACTTTATTCTGAACATCTCGTGATCCTTCGTCAACAATATAAAATGTTGCCATTTGATTTTTGCAGCAGCAATCTATTGCATATACTATAGTTTGTCTACAAATTTCTTTGGAAATGTTGGGATTTAAGTGTCTGTTTTCAAGATAACAGATATTACTCTATTCATACAAAAAAAATGACACTTAATCATCGACAATGTCACATTATTACTCAATAAGTCTATACACAATCTTATTCTCGAATGAATTATGATTCTACTTTGATCAGTTTTTCTTTGATAAGAATTTTGTTTTGAGGGACCGAAATTGTTGCCAGCGTTATCCGGTTAGTACAAATAAACTGGACGACTTATCATTCGTTGTGACCACAAAGCCGAATTCGATCTTCCTGATGGAACTTTACTCGAATAAACAAACACGAATACGTCGGTCACAACACTAGCCAATGACAAATCATCAATAACTGAGTAAATGCTTCTTCGAAAACGTGAGAAATAATAAACAAATATAAATCTAGATGCCGAATATCATGTCGTCTATGATAAGATTAAACTGAAGGCTCAACGAATGTCACTCTATTATCAGCATTTCTACAATATTCGTTTTTATGCGAATGGAAAAATCAGTGATATATTAGTTGGTGACTAGATTGGAGGCGTGCACTCCAATGAGGACGAGTTGAGTGCCACGACACCACTTAGTGTAATATCGGATCCATATTATTGGATATCTCAATAAATTATCATAAGACTGGTACAATTGATCACTCAAACATCTTCGAATATGCCAGTGTTTAATTTTTGTGGCTCTACGAAGTATTGATAACATTTCCAATTGAAATGTAAGATTTTTAATTATTAGAATCCGGGTTTACCATATTGGTGAATATTTGCCAGCTTTGAAATGAAGAGAAGGATTCGTTTGTGAATTCATGGTGATGTACACAATATTTCGATTGAATCGTAAACGGAGGATTCGATTCTCAAATAGATCTCCACTGGCTGCTGAAATTTCAATATTTAACTTCACAATCTCTCAGTATATAAAAATTAACTAACAGTCATTTGGTATATTTTGCAAGAGACGTTGGTGCTATTTCATAGAAAATATTCGAGGGACTTTTGGTGACAAATCATTGGAATGAAACGAGAAACTAATATTAATATAAAGCTAAATAAATTTAAGCAACAATCATAGTGATCTGGAATCATCACAATTGCGTATCAGTCTGACAGTTTCGAAGATATTTGTGATATCATGTTATTGATAAATTGACTGAATATACGTGATTCCTGGAAATGAATAACATCACCACCACTCAAGTAGATCGTACTTTCCTATATTTATTGGCAATCTATGTTATACATGGTATTCTACTCCACGTTCTTTTGATGTGTCCCCAACGTGATGGGTCTGAAATTAATTGGAGTATCGTTTCAATTGGTATTCCGAATGATTGGAATGGTTCCATTGTCAAACAGAATTCAAATGGTTCTAGAACTGTAAGGTTGAACATCAGTATTGAGTTGACAGATGGACTGACTGAGTGGAGTGACATTAATAATGATAATAATCATCTTCAACAAGACACCATAATGACCAGTGGATTATCGTACCAGGTGAGATTTAACAATAAACATCTTTGCTGAAAATTCATATGATCAAGTGAATGGAATTATTAGAATTCAAAGAATATGTGAAATGCCTCGAGTAAATAAATATGAAATTAGTTTTTCTGAGAATCTAACTTGTCCATATTCAGTTGTGGAGTATTTGTGCATTTGTAATGTGATGAAGTTGAAGATTTCGAAATGATTATTCGTGCTTTAAAAGTTTGTGTAGAATAATATTTTCTCATATATAAAATATTCAAATACGTCAATATTCAGTTACTTAACACGAATACTTATGCTAATATTATCTTCTTCCTTTTATTACTTTTACCGGGTTGTCGTGTCGTTTGAACGTGACTGATAATTCGTGACGTTGAAGATTTTTCATTGATAAATTCCAATTCGTAGGAATTGGGGATTCTTAAATAAACCAATATCACTCTGTAGTGATGAGCATCGACTGAAAAAGTGACAGTTCCCCTTCATTCTTACTGATAAAATGATAACGCGTTATCATTGGTATCATGAAGATGTTACTTGAGTAAGTCTATCGTCACAAAATATTTATTAATTCAGGTTCACTGCAATATGTTTTTTCATGCATACTACTGATTCGCATTCTCATTAGTCAAAAGTTACTTCATCAGATAACAACTGCAATGCAGAACTCCTATATACTGTTTAATCATAATTTCTTTTTATAATTTGTTCTAGACAAAATTTCCTGGGACTGCAACTTATTCAATGTTGTCCGAATTCGAAACATCCACCGTCAAGGTGATGTCATATGGCTCGACGATGCTGAAGAACATGAGTCCTGCAGTACTGGGGATAATTTTGGGCTGCATGGTTTTTTTATTCACCGATAATATAAATATTCCATGACAGCGACAAATGTGTTGAAGTATATTTGCGATTCAATTTTTTTTTCTTCGCAGATGTTCTGATACTTTGGCTCATTGGGTATTGAATCTAGAAATACGTTAGATTTTGTTGCTCCACGCATTCTGCAGCAATCGTTGGTTCAGTATATTGAATATATGAGAAGCGTATATTTACGCTATTGATCTAGCTGAATTCAATTAGAACTCCGCACTTGATTCCAGTGGGGAAAAAATGTTCCCATCGTTTATAAGTTATATCATTGTTGTTGTTATCAGTTTTACTAATTGCTGCTATTAATATTATTTCAAACACATTTGTGCAAATTGATAGGTCGTCAATTGTTGTATTTATATCATGTGTACATTGCTGTACACATGTTTATACACGTAGAGAATAGATTCAATAGGTTTTGATATATTCAAACATTAATCTATGTGGTTCTTTTTAGATTAAGTTGGATACGGAGAGGATAGAGTCATTTCCGAAATTGTATCATTGAACCTATGAATTGTTCATAATCATCATTTTTTTATTACAATCATTATTTGCACACATATATGATCGAAAAAATTATTTCTCATATATAACGTTTCTTTGATGTGTCAATTATATTTGATCTGATGTGATAGATTTTTTTAGAATGAAAAGAATTCATTTTTTTCTTTATCCTACGCCGATTTGATCATCCTATATTTTGGCAGCAAATTGATTTCTTTGAACGATACACAAAATAATTTTTTGTATTCATTCAGCTTAAAATTTCAAAAAAGCGAAATAAATATTTTGTTCTGAATTAGCAGCATTGAATATGCTCGAAATTGAAAATTTATACAATTATAATTAATCGTCATTCATCAGTGAACAATGATTTTCCACGTTATTTCACGAATAAGTTTTTGCTAAAGAGTTTGTTGATATTGATACTATGCAACGATTTCACCAAAACTCATGTGACCTGTCTCCTTTGCGTGTTGACTGGCAGCAACTTGTCCACTTAAATGGACATTACATTCCATACATTGGACAGTGAATGTTTGGACATCAGTATATTGACGACTGCTGTTTGCATCTTTAGCCAATCGTGTGGCTTCAATTAATATTCTATCATCATCAGTTGGGAACATGGTTTGAATTGGTCCACCCTGAAAATATATGGAAAACCAAATTGAAATATTGTTATTTATAGTGTTAATACAAATGAAAAATAAATAAATTATTGAAATGAAAACTCACGTCAAGTGGCTCAATGTAAAGCGGATCATAATGAATACCATCAAATAGAAGAAAAACTCTGTGAGAATAATGTTGGTCTTCACCAAATCTATTTATGTTCCCATGCACACTATTAACTACTGCAATTTCTAAACCATAAAATTTCGATAGAATCGACAGCTCAATAGCACCACCCCAAGAATCTGGTTTCAAAATCCATTCGCAGTATACTTTATTAGGCTTATCCAACAAAGCTTCAGTGTATTCATCTGGATCGGCTGCCACAGCATTTGCTATTATTTGTCTCATAAAACTTGAACAGTCTGGGTTCACTTGACCTGAAATAGAAAACGTAATTTATAATAATTGAACAAACAATACAAATGTACCATATTTTATTTCTACAGATACTTTTGCCGCACCGATCATGTTATATAAAAAGTACAACGATCACATAAATTGGGGACAATTTTAAAATTGATGACTTTAAAATTTGTTACACTTTATTTAGGTTCAGAAATCTTTTACTCATTCTAGTCCAACAACTCTATTACCATTTTCTTGAACGTGATTTTACCCAGTTTTAGCCCTTTAGAAAATACTTATTCTTCTACAAAAATATTGACGTGTTCATAAAAGAATGGCTAAACATGTCGATGATATGAATCGAATAACTTCCCGATCATTTGTAATAATCTAAACCTGATAATTTTATCAAGCCATAAAAATTGGAGCATACAATTGCATTCATCCTTACCACTTATAACATATCCAACGCTTGTAAAAAGGCACGAATTATCAGCAGGAACAATTTTTTTCATAAGAATACCAGGTGTATTTGAAAAATTTTCCGTGTCAGAGATATGTGGTCGTGATCTCATTTCATTATTTTCCTCTTCGTTGCAACAATCACTCGACTTTTCTTCAACAATCAATGTATCACCTGAGCTTATTCCAATTTCTTTTAACGTTAAATTTTCCACATCCAATCCAAGTACTTTAGGTGGAAAACCATTCAGCACATGAAGTGCTTCACTTTTGATTCCAGTCAGCTCACTTAATTTGGCTTTGAGATCGTATACAACATCATTTGCTGATAAGCCATTTACAATTTTTGGTCCCGATTTAGTCTTCACTCGTAACAAAAAATTCTCCATTGCATTTCACTATACCAACCAAGCAGAAAAGAGACTCTATGTAACCTCAATGTTTCTATCACTGAATATATAAATAATCTTATAACAGTTCATGAACTTTTGAAACACATAAAAATAAATGTGATGTGCATATAATCGTAGCCAGTTTTTGAACCTTCACAAGGTTATTCCAAAAATATATCCAAAAATTTATATATTTACATATGTATGCTAAGCATCCACCAAAACATTTCTTTCATTTGCTTTCCTTTCACAAATCATAAAGCTCCAATGTGAATGTATTTTTTCCGAAAATTTCAAGATAAAGCTCCACAAAAATTCACGAGCAATAATCATAGATGAATAGTATTGTCCAAGTGAAAAAATCTGATTCTGTAATCAATATTTCCTTATTTTCTGTATCAGAATTTATTCCAAATCTTCACTCGGATATATTTATCTTCATATTTTTGTACTTCGGACTGTCTATACATACATATATATATATATATATATATGTATACGCATGTGTTACATGAAATTGAGATGTCTAGTAGAGTAGGCCAGTTGGCGTCAAAGCTTCATGTTTATGCACCCAGGCTGAATCACTTCACTTTCATCGGTAATGTGAAAATGAATGATATTAATCGACTATTTGAACTATCGATTATCCCTCTCGCATTCGAATCGATTGCTCGATATTATCCGATCTGTTCATCGATTATCGGTAGTTTATTCTCTACTGCAATCGAACAGTGATAACAATAATAAAATTGTTGTGGATCAAATGTGGAATTATCTCTTGAGATTTATTTCAATGATATAAATGGAATTGGAATTTCAATCGTAGAAAGTAATAAATGTATGTTGATAATTGCTTTTGATATGCTATTTGAAAAATCTCAATCGTCTCAATTGTTATAGATAAATATTCAATAAGATATTTACAATTGAATATTTAAAATTTCAGGAAATTGCTCATCACATCGAATGAATAGCTAAGACTTGAATAAGAATTGTTTGATAGTTTATTATCAACAACATTCTGTTCATGGTGCTAGTACTGTAGGTTTCTATATCAGCATCCGGCAAGCTTACCAGGAAAAACAGTGGCGGTTAGCGAATTTGAGATTATAGAGCAAATCGAAACGGACGATTCGACGCCAAGAACTTGCGCGTTGCAACATCACAACAGTTTCAGTCGCTTACAGCTGCTTTGACGCTACTTGTCTCTGTCCTTATACTTTGAATTGATAAAAAATGACTTGAATAACTTGGTATGAAGTAAATGAAACAAGGGAACAAAGGGAATAAGTAAGTTCTGAAGCTTAGTTTTTATATTGCATCATAATTTCATACTCTATCATGACAAATAAAACACTCTTATTGTCATATTGATGCGTATTGATTATTTTCATATATATATGTGCATGTATTTACATCAAACGATATACTTATTCAGACAAATTTGTGATAATGTACAAATACTTTTCTTTTACCAGCGACACATCAAACATGCCACAAAATGTGGACAAGAATATTCTCAAAGAAATGATAACAATGATGAAGATGCCAAGTTAAAACTGATAGACAAATATTTAATAAAGACGATAGCAGTATTCACTAAATTGGCTAAATTATGGACACTGCTACTGAGATTGAGCAAACTGAGAAATTGGAGAAAGAGGCTGAAAGTTTGAAAATCAAACTTGAAGACGAGAGAAAAAAACTCAATGATGTTACATGTAAGATGAGTTGATGAGTAGTCAATTGCTTCTTTTTTTCATTTCGTTATCTTCATTATTTTATAATAGAAATTTTCAGTATTCTATTATGTTATTTGTTATTATTTCTATCAATTGAATATATTCTATGATTTCAGTAAGTGATGTTGCTGATAGACTGGAGCCCATCAACTGCATAAATGTGAAGCCTCGACGTATACTCAAAGGCCACCAAGCCAAAGTATTGTGTTCAGATTGGTCACCAGATAAAAGACACATAGTCTCATCATCACAAGATGGTAAAATGATTATATGGGATGCATTTACGACTAATAAAGAGCATGCAGTTACTATGCCTACTACATGGGTGATGGCATGTGCATACGCACCAAGCGGTGCTCTAGTTGCTTGTGGTGGTCTTGACAATAAAGTCACAGTCTATCCATTAAGTCTTGAGGATGATGTAACAACTCGAAAAAAAACTGTTGGTACTCACACCTCTTACATGTCATGCTGCGCATTTCCAAATAGCGATCAGCAAATTCTAACAGGAAGTGGTGACAGTACTTGCGCACTATGGGATGTTGAAAGCGGTCAATTGCTCCAAAATTTTCATGGTCATTCAGGTGACGTTATGTCAATTGATTTAGCACCAAGCGAAACTGGTAATACATTTGTCTCTGGCAGTTGTGATAAAATGATACTTATTTGGGATATGCGAAGTGGTCAATGCGTACAAAGTTTCGAGGGTCATGAATCTGACGTGAATTCTGTACGATTCCATCCTAGTGGTGATGCAGTTGCAACTGGATCAGACGATGCAACTTGTCGTTTATTTGATTTGCGTGCAGATAAAGAAGTTGCTGTTTACGCAAAAGAAAGCATCATATTCGGTGCAAATGCTATTGATTTGAGCATTAGCGGACGTCTTTTATTCGCTGGTTATAATGACTACACTGTTAATATCTGGGACACTCTTAAGTGTCAACGAGTAGCACTTCTGTACGGACATGAAAATAGAGTGTCTTGCTTGAGAGTATCACCTGATGGTACAGCTCTGTCAACAGGCAGTTGGGACGCTACACTTCGTGTTTGGGCTTAGATTCAATTCATCAGTCATTGTTTCATTTTTCTCAGATGTTTGCCAAACTATCATTCCACCCATCTAATTTTGATTGTTCCTGTTAACAAGAAAACCGAATCTTTCTGACAAACATTTAAATTAACTAGCCATTATGCACATTCCAGGCGTAGTATAACATAAAATATGTATGTTAAGAAAAAAGCTGGGTGGATGGAAGAAGCTATGTAACAATTGTTATTATTGTTATTATTATTATTATTGCTATTATTATTGATGTGTACACAACCACATATAAATATATGCATTTTAGAGTGCGTGTATGCGCATAATTATGAATATCGAAAGGGGTATGATTCATTGATCTCATTAATCAAATAATTTATGAAATATGTTGAATCTCAAAATCCTGAGTCTTTAATATTTTTAGTACGCAAACAATTTTGTTGAATTTTTAGCGAATTATAAATATTCTTAAAGTTTATGAATATAGAGGATGGTGTAAATGATATTGGAGTAAATAGTAGATGTACAAGAACAGATGGATGGATATGATAAATATAAATAGATGTGTTGATGTATATAATTGTAAATTTCAAATTTGGAAAGTCACCCCATGATCATATTCGCAATGTATATGATAAATTCATATGAAATATATAACGACAAATGCGCTATGTGATGCGCGTAGTGAGGATAACTAATAATGATTGAAATTTTACCACGCGACAGCCTCAGCAAGCCTCAGTGGATAATGGCAGAGAGCAGTTTATGGTCATACTGACTCTGCACTTTGTGTCAAAATCACGCGAGGAATTTTGCATGGAATAAAATATCATATTACAGGTTTTCTATACTATAACGAACGTCGTGTAGTTAATACAGATAGAATAACAATTTTGATAACTTAATTAAAATTAAAATGCCGCAGTATACCGGTAAGTACAGAGTTTTGGAATGAAAATACAACTTAACCTCAAACTTTGGATTAATCGCTTCATTTTAATGATACTTTCATTTTTTTGTCCATATTTAGTGAAGGTAAAATGGGGAAAGGAGTTGTTTCCTAATGTAGAAATAAATACCGATGAAGAACCGATGCTTTTTAAAGCACAATTGTTTGCTTTAACTGGAGTACAGCCAGAGAGGCAGAAAGTCATGCTGAAAGGTGTGACTTTAAAAGACGATGATTGGGGAAATATGAAGCTGAAAGACGTAAGGAAAAAGAGTATTGAATTGAAGACATTGTTTAGTATCTGGTCGTTCAATCCTACATATTCTTGGTGTTTCTCAATATTTAGAATTATGCGGGTTTACTTGAGAGATCTTTGTCGGCTTCTAACTCTTTCCAGAATAGAACGCATTTGATAGTTATCTTCTAAAATTTTGAAAAAATATTCGGGAGGGTTCTAGCATAGATTCCAGTATCGGAAGACATCGCTATTATGAAGAAGTTTTAACTACATTTATTAGAGAACACGATCTCTCGTACAAATGGTTGTCTTTTATTTGCAATTATCAGGATCCGATACATGGAGGAAATCTTTCAATTGAAATGCTACTATTTGTGTTGAAGATTTCTTCATTCAGTATTCAATCTTTTAACTAGAGAACGCAACATTGTGAAAATCATATAAATTCAAATTTCTAAATAATTTCAATACAAATTGCAATGTATTCTCTTATATTACATTATTCACGATTTTTCGGTACAATCGATAGAAACTCATATTTTGTTGATGTTTAAATATGAATTGAAAATATCGTTTGTAAACAGGTGAAGAAATGATTGAATCAGACTTGACATTAGATGTACACTTCTTGTCAATGAGATGTTGATGTAAAATTTTATCTTTGTATTTTAACTGGTAAAAAAGATAATATAGAAAATATAAAATTCCAACAGGGTGTCACTGTATTAATGATGGGATCGAAAGAGGAGGATGTACCAGTGGAGCCAATAGAGAAGCCACTATTTGTTGAAGATATGAATGAGGCTGAATTAGCTTCTGCTCTTGATCTCCCAGCTGGTCTGTCGAATCTCGGAAATACATGCTATCTCAATGCAACAGTACAATGTCTGAAAACTGTACCAGAAGTGAGGGATGCTTTGAAGAATTTTCCCGGTGGCTTGGCAGGTGCAAGCGGAAGCGGCGTAGCATCGCTTGTACCAGCGCAGAGCATCACAGCTGCCCTGAGAGATCTTTATGATGATATGGACAAGGAGACAGCTGTTCGGCCATCTGTTCTCGTGCAAGTGATGCATCTTGCATTTCCAAGATTTGCGGAGAAATCAGAGCACGGCGGTTTTCAACAACAAGATGCCAATGAATGTTGGACTGAACTTGTACGAATGATTCAGCAAAAATTACCAGCGAAAGAAAATCCAAATGCCACTGAAGCTTCTCATAAACCTCGTTCACTGATAGAACAATTTTTTGGTGGAACTTTTGATACTGAATTGAAATGCGTGGAGGCTGAAGACGAACCACCAACAAAATCAAAAGAAGAATTTTTACAACTAAGTTGTTTTATATCAACGGATGTGAAATATATGCATTCAGGACTGAGAAATAAAATGCAAGAGCAGCTGACAAAAAAATCGCCAACACTAGATCGTGACGCAGTTTACACGAAAACAGTAATTCCCACATATTATAGAATTAAATCACCAGTAATTCCCAGCTCTCTAATCTCAACCTCATTATTTTCAGTCAAGAATTAGCAGACTTCCAGCTTATCTCACAATTCAATTTGTACGATTCTTTTATAAAGAAAAAGGTGCAATTAATGCAAAAATTTTAAAAGACGTGAAGTTTCCGATGGAATTTGATGCATTTGACCTCTGCACTCCTGAACTCCAACAGAAACTCATTCCGATGAGGGATAAATTTAAGGAAATAGAGGACCAAAAAGTTCAGGAGGCCCAGAGCATAGAAGATAAAAAGGCGCAAGGAGATTCAGCAGAGATACCAATGAAAAAATTGCCATTCACTTTCGACGATGGTAATTATAAAATTCAAACATGACTCTAATTATTTCAATTGTACCGCTCCATGTGTTATCACATCAGGGAAAAGTTATACTTCATTGAATAACTTCTGTTCTATCTCTGTCCAATCGATTTATCAGTTCATTCATTTCGTCACAGACTTGGGCTCAAACAACAGCGGTTATTACACTTTGCAAGCAGTGCTCACTCATCGTGGTCGTTCGAGTAGCAGTGGTCATTATGTCGCTTGGGTACGTCAGAAAGGTGATACATGGCTTAAATGTGATGATGAGATGGTGAGTATTGTTACCAGTGAAGAAATCCTCAAGTTGAGCGGTGGCGGTGACTGGCATTGTGCATATGTGCTTCTGTATGGACCGAGGATACTCGAGGTGCCAATTACGAACACCGATTAACTCGTCGAATAACAAAGTATACTGTTCAACTATTAAAATTCAGTTGCGCAAACAATACTCACGACTTTTTTGGTGGAAGTGAGCCACAGTGGTACCGCATACCTATTTCATTGCATGAACAACGTCTCAATGTATGTTTGTGAACGGAGAATCATGGAAGTATTAATTTGGATGGATGAAATAATAATTTTCAAATCGCTGGGAGTTGTTAAACCTTCAATCCAAATTTTGAAAAGTGATATTTTCTCTGCTGAGAGTATGAATGAATGTTTATGTCGATTTATTCTTTTGTAATGTTAAAATAATAAATGCTATTCGTAAATTGAACAAAAAAAAAATTATTACCGATTAGATAATGAAATTTCAGGTACTTATAAGCGCTCACGTTAATTGCGCTATTAAGCATTTTATTTATCGTCAGTGCTATATTAAAACTCTCTATATCTGTCACTCGGATGTATATCCACAATCTTCGATGTAATCTAAAACGCAATCAGTCATACAATGAACATCGCAGCGGACGTGGACTTTGATAAGTTTACCAGTGATATGTTGTTGAGTAATTCAATTCGACAGTTTTTTTATTGCAACGAACTTTGAATGCAGCCAAATAATGAACTCAAGATACATCCGCACCAAATCAATACGTAACTTTTTCAATCGTTTATTACGCAAGTAAGTCATGTAGTGATTAAAATGTAACTTGTAAATAGATAAAAAGACGAGAACTATGGAAAGTTCAACAGATTGGAAGACTGAATGATGTCACAATCAATCACATCAGAAGCGATATCTATTCAATACTTAATTATTCTGTATTGAATAATTTAGAATACGATAAAACAGTGAAAATTATCGGAAAAATTAACCACAAACTACACCCATATTCAGATTTTCCTACTAACAATGTCCTGCTTAATTGTTTCATATCAATATATCGTGTAAACATAAAACAAAAATCAAGAAATATATGTAGATAATACGATCCGCAATCATCTTTCAATATAAGAAAGGCAGATATGCATTTCAAGGTATTTTCAATAATTATATATCATATTACTTGTGGTATGGGAAAATTCTGAAGGTCGTTCTATGAATAAAGAGAATGAAACTACGGTATTTAGTGATCATAGATTAAAGCGACAAGATAGAAAACCATTTTGTATTATTATTTCTGGTTTCTTATTTCATACAGAACATAAGAAATGAGAAGGGAGAAGAAGTCATATAATTCGTGAACGATGACAGCGTGCAGGTATTTTTTTCTTCTTCTCTTTGAATCCAGAAAATAATTATGGTGAGTTGGGAGAACGAAGAGGCGGTGAGAGGCAGTGGTGAATACAATAGAAGACGAAGTTGGTGGAAGTTAGTTATGATATAATAGGATGTAGAGAAAAATGTAGACGATGTCGCATGACATTACAAAAAATGGAGATAGCACATTTAATTGAGTACGGAAAGTTTGTGTGCACATGCACATTTCCATGCATTCACGTTCAAACGTGTTAGACTTGGTGAAGCGACAGATACTGTAAACAGCAAACGAGCACAGAATTTCATTCTTTCTAATCGCGTATTATCAGTTTAGCAAGTCGTCAAATCCATCAAATAAGAATAGTCGGTAATTGATATATATATATCAACTCCAATCATCCGGATAATTGCAAGATAGGACATTCTGAATTCCATACGTTATTTTATAAATATTTCTCCACTGGAATTCCCTGTTGTACACGTGGATTGATATTTACAAACTGAAATATTTAAGCATTGTCCTATTTTACCGTCCGGATATGGTATTTTACCGATGATGCTGACATTGTTCATTTTGGAGTGAATTCATGAGATTAGTATGATTATCTTAAGATAATCAAATGATTTAAAACTTGGGATTTACGACCCATAAAGACTTGTTCACATATTCAAATTTTTTGATAAGAATGCTAAAAATATTAATAACAAACAGTTTGCAACAATCTTTCATTATTTCAACCAATATCTGACGATGCGCCATATTGAATTACACAATATGAATAATAAGCAGGATCAAAAAATCAATATGGTTTTCACAAATTCGATGTCCTTTAATTCACAGTAGTTGGAATCCTAATTTCAAATTTCGCGCGCAATTTTCTCATACTCAACCAAAATATCAAGAATATTGATGAAACGATTCGAATATAATTTTACCATTCCCCATAGTCCTACATAACCAAAACATAATCGAATTATCGTCATTATCACAATCAACAAAAGGTTTTTAATTCTTTCTTATCATTAACAAACATAACCTATTATATGTAATTTTTCCAAAAGAAGCAAAGTATTTAGTTATCTAAACGGATAACACTAATTAATCATTCCTAATCAGAAAGTAGCATTTAAAACGATTTGGTTCATAGTCAAAGCCCAATATCAGTAGTATTCGAAATATTCAATTGCATTCAAAGCTCTTCAAACAGGTTTCAATCCAAATCGTTCTGAATACATTACTTTGTAATCAAAAATATGATAATTGATGATAATGGCCCCATCCACCTTCGCAACGATTCATGTTCCCTCTGTCGTTCATCTCATACACTGAAAGCAGCATTGCAGGGTGGATAGGATCAGTGACTGCAGTCAGCAGTTGTTCACATCTACCACAATTCCACCATGAGTGTTTTCACTTTGCGTATTTCCTTGCGACGTTGTCGTGAAGTAGACTGAAAAAAAAGAATATATATATATATATATATAGATACATATATATTATATGTATTGACGATACGAAAACGAAATAGAGAAGGTATAATCCCATTAGAAGAGTGGGGAAGACTAGGTACCAGCTTCAAGAGACAGTGAGAAACCAGTAGCAACTAGTTGTTGGCTGAAGAAAAATAGTTAATCATTGAATACTTTCTCGCTTAGTCAATGGGTTCGAATAATCTCCATAATGGAGAATTATAACCATTGTGAATTGTTCTTTACTTGAAATTGATGTGAATACGTGCTGAATATCTGGTGAACCAATCAACTGTGTAAACCATCATTTTTCTATCCATAAGTTGACAGTTTGGCGTTTTGTATATTTCTATTCTGTGCGTATATGCTCCACTTGGGCGTGTGTCGCCCACCCGTTCGTTACGCTCTCTCACGTCCATTGATTCGACAGTTTTTTTGCTTTTTTCTTTCATCGTATTCACAACGTATGTAGAAATAACTTTTCTCCATGGGTTTTATTTTATTTCTTGGATTGATGTAAGACGAGAATACAAGAGGATACCCATCCAGCAGTTGATATGTGTATTTGATTAGTGCAATGGCAATTATTCATGCCAAGTTGATGGACAATTACAGTTGTGAATGTTGTACATCCTGATACTCATCCGTTATATGTTCATTCACATCCGTCAACAAGAATCCAACCTCCATGGATGTAAAATACAAGAGGATTCTTGAACCGCATCGGATGCGTGAAAACGGTGATATCTCATAAAATCCACCCACGTAAATAAGTGAAGAAAGAACGCCCTGTTGTGAATATTTATTGACAGGACATTGTCACCATTCGCTTTTACACGAATAACTTGATTTGAAAAATCCATGCGACTTTTTCTCTCAAGCATACTCGTTCTGTTCAATCGTGGGTATTGGTTGGTTGAAAAACAGTGTGATACAGAGGCTGAGACGACCGTCAGATGATTTTGAACAAAAGTTCTTTGCAGCTGATTTAGTAACACAAAAAGACTCTCTTTGTTTATATGCGTCAAAAGAATTGCTTTTGAGTTGTGAAAGTTAAAAAAAAAGTCAGCATAAAAAAAGAAAAAATGGGTAATTGTTTTAGTAGTCCGGCTGATGCCGAAACAGAGAAATCAGACAGGATAGGAAATCCAAGCATTGAAGCTGTCGCGTTACAAGCCAGTCCAGTGCCAACACCGCCGCCAGATCCCATTCGGCCTGTGCCACAGATACCAGACGCCGATGTGCCGTCGGCTAAAATATTTGTGGCATTGTATGATTATGATGCACGAACAGATGAGGATTTGAGTTTCCGTAAGGGTGAGCATTTGGAAATACTCAATGATACACAGGGCGATTGGTGGCTTGCCAGAAGTAAGAGAACCAGACAAGAGGGCTACATACCAAGCAATTATGTTGCCAAATTGAAGTCCATCGAGGCTGAAGCGTGAGTTCATGCTATTATTTTCTCCACCTTTCTCGATATTATGTAAATATATACAAAAAACATGTGTTTGCATTCACTGACTTTTCAAGGTCATATTCTTCATGCAATTAATGGACATTTCTCTTTGTAATGGTTGGCTGATGCCATAATCAAACTCTCTCCAACTACATCCCGTACCACCTGCTACTACTAAACCTCTTTATGTTTATTTGTAGATGGTACTTTAGGAAAATCAAACGTATTGAGGCCGAAAAGAAGTTACTTTTACCTGAGAATGATCATGGAGCGTTCCTGATTCGCGACTCTGAAAGCAGGCATAATGATTATTCTCTTTCTGGTAGGGATTTCATAGCAAATATGAATAAATACTTCATTCACAAATGGCACATGAATGCAATACAAAAATTATTATTTCTTAGTTCGTGATGGTGACACTGTAAAGCATTATCGCATTCGGCAACTGGATGAAGGTGGATTTTTCATAGCGAGACGAACAACATTCAGAAATCTTCAGGATCTGGTTGAACATTATAGTAAAGATGCTGATGGTCTTTGCGTTAACCTCTGCAAACCATGTGTACAGGTAATTAAATATTTCGATACATTTATTTTTTATTAACTGGTAAAGGATCCCCACCCCTACGATGAATATAAAATGTCATATTGAAAGTTACCTTCATAACTAAATAATTAACGCTTGAGCGCAACTTTTATACACTTGAAAGTCTTACAATATCTGGAACAATCTCACTCTCATCAATCCCAAATGCAGTAAGTAAATGGAACGAAAAAAGAAAAAAAAAAGAAATGGTAAAATAATGATTATTATATTTATTATTATTACATACGAAGAGGCCATTTTAGAATAGCCAAGTGAAGATTTTATGAGGGAAACTGAGAGAATTATTAGGATAAAAATTTCAGAATATCTTTCGTATACGGAACACAAAGACAATAAGAATTGAATTGCGACTTTGGATCTCTGATTAGACAATGTTTTTTTCTCTGTTGTGGCTTGCCCTACTTCCCGCTGGATTTTCTTGGTAAATTGAATGACCGCATTCTGGAAATATTAATCAAAACTTAATTTTTGTGTATCACCATTTACATTATTTTTTCTTTCATTCGTTTTGTGTCCTCTCTCATTTCATTCCGTGTATTACTCATCTGACCATTTATATTTTCGTACATCGCCTACGTTGATATCACACAACATAGCACAAACCCGTATTATATGGCATCATATTCCAAAGAAATTAGAGATAATACGTTCCAATAGGCTAAGAAGTATAAAAATCAACTCGATCAAATCACATACAATCTCAGTATATCACTTATTTTCATCGTGTTCTATTACATCCATCGAATTATACTGGTTGAAAGCACGTGCACACGTAACATACGAACTTCAATCATCATTGTTATGATTGAGTCGTATAACAACCAGACAATTGAACTTCATGTGACTAGTGCTTACAACCCGTTCGCACATTGAATATCGTAGTTGTTATGCAGCATCTATATCAAAACAAAGTCACTCTTATCATATTGTACTGAGGAACATTCATCATTAATATTTTCTGTAATGATCGATAGATTTTCAAAGAAACTCAAAGTCTCCATCCAAAATCATCACTATTTATATGTGTATATATTTTTTGATAAACATTTAATGTCCATTATTGGTGGCATGTCACTTCTGCTTGCGCTTGGACACCATTCTCAGATTCATTCTACGACTGATGTGACTGATGGGATTAGTCTGTTGATTTGATGTATATCTGATTGTATATTTGGATTTATTGTGATCAAATTATTTCACACACAGTTTGTTTCACATTATCCGAATGGTGCTATTTTATAACGAAATATTTTAGTTCCCAATGTGTATCAACTCGATATGGAAAGGTACAAATGCCAAAAGAAAACACAGGAAATATATAAAACGAAAATATTCACGTATACTTGTGAATGTTTATCTTGTTAATTAATCCTTATTGATACCTATATTTCAATGTACCAATCCATCGTACATCATCATTGCAAATTGCATTGCGCTCAGATTTGCCAGCAATAATATTGTTCCATGTGCTTCTACTCGCATCATTTGAGGAGCTTCCCAAATGCGTATGTAGTTGTCATTTATAATAATTGATGCTGTCAGAATACTAATTGAACATGGATCAATGCACCAAATGGATGAAATTTTTGCTTAGCTATCGGCGATTGACTGGCCACGCATTTCTGTTTTATGTTGATAGGTGGAGAAACCTGTGACCGAGGGATTAAGTCATCGTACTCGCGATCAATGGGAAATTGATCGGTCATCATTGAAATTCGTAAGAAAACTTGGACAGGGACAATTTGGCGAAGTATGGGAGGGTCTTTGGAACAACACGACGCCTGTGGCTATCAAAACACTCAAGCCTGGTACTATGGATCCGAAAGATTTCCTGGCAGAAGCTCAAATCATGAAAAAGTTGCGCCATGCAAAACTAATCCAATTATATGCAGTTTGCACGATGGAAGAGCCAATTTATATTATTACTGAGCTGATGAGGAATGGCAGTCTCCTAGAATTTTTGCAAGGAAAGGGCAGAGTACTGAAATTACAACAATTAATCGATATGTCGGCACAAATTGCCGCGGGTATGGCATATCTCGAATCGCAGAACTATATTCACAGAGATTTAGCGGCACGCAATGTTCTTGTGGCAGATGGTAATGTTGTGAAAATCGCTGATTTCGGATTGGCAAGACTTATAAAAGAGGATGAATATGAGGCAAGAATAGGTGCTAGATTCCCAATCAAATGGACTGCGCCAGAAGCAGCGAATTATAGTAAATTCAGTATTAAATCGGACGTCTGGTCGTTCGGTATACTCTTGACTGAACTCGTCACTTACGGTCGAATTCCTTATCCTGGTAAGTAATATCAGACATTCGAAATTATACATTTATAACTGACACATTTTATAATTATTATTTGTAACTTAAAATTCTTTTTAGGCATGACAAATGCTGAAGTATTGCATCAAGTGGAGCATGGCTATCGCATGCCATGTCCTCCTGGATGTCCCACAGCCCTCTATGATATCATGTTAGAGTGCTGGAATAAGGATCCAATGAAGAGGCCAACGTTCGAAACTTTACAATGGAAACTTGAAGACTTCTTCACAATGGAGGGATCAGAATACAAAGAGGCTTCAGCATATTGACTGAATCATACGTGTGTGAATAATTACAGTTCACCATCTTTATTGCTAAAGAAATCGTACAGCATTGGCTATATCATAAAAATGATAAAACACGCATATAATCATTTCAAGTTATTCGATAATCTTATCAACACCATCGACACATAATGATAATGTTTATTTTTCTATCGTCGCCGTTATTATCTCGGATTTGTTTACACAACATTCTGGCTGCCATATGAAGTGAGAAAGAAAGATAAAATGATGTGATTACGTGTGTATGTATTGCCGGGAGGCGAGAAAATGGACCATTATCCAACAGATTAATTCCTAATTCAATTCATGAAGCAAATGTGTATTATTGATGTAACATTTCGCCGATTCGATGTTTGAAGAATATCAAACTACTGTTCAATCGTGGCAACCGGTAGGGACTTTCTTCACAACGTTTCCTGATACATTTTGAGTTAGCTCATATCATATTGTTTTCAAATAGTAAATAATTTTCACGAAGAATTTTATATATATATTTATGTCTATAAAAAATTAAACATACACATATACATGTTAACATATATTCATAAGCATACATTATTTTTTAAGGAAAAATTTCGATTGTCATTAATTCATCGTTCAAAGTCAATCAAATGCAACCAACGATATGATTGTAATAGCGTGTGATGCGATATAGTTTACAACCGGTCCGTCCATACGGCGTGAACAAGTTACGATGATAATGTAAATATATTATCATCAATCAAAGAGTAATTATTCTCTTTATTGCGATTTAAGTTGAGGTATTTTTTTGTTTTTTAACGCCACCCCGGTCAGTTGTCAACTCGTCGAAAACATCTGGCAATGTCAATGAAATAACTTTGCTCAATGGCAAATTCGAAATTCCAAATGATAATTATTTCGGAATACTTTTCATCTAAAATGTATGTAATTTACTGAGAGTGTAATTGTCAAGTGTTCATAGATGTGGAGTAGTCGTTATACATTCAATGATACATGCAATTATAATTGTAAAGTGATAAGGTGATCATCTCTTTTAAAGCAGTTGTACTATCTGTGATTGTAAGACACATTTTACTATACTCGTAGTAGTATCAAATTCTGCACAATCTCTTTGTACAATCATTGATGATGTTTCACATTAATGAATGATAGATTTTTGTGCTTTCAACTCAGCTGACTCGATGATCAATTTCCAATACTTCTCCATGACAAAGTTGTATGTCTCAATATATTATCAAAGAAGACATGAAAGAAGGAGAAGAAAAATTAATTTTAATACTTCAGAGGGAAAGAAAAAAATTGAGAAAACGACATTATATTATACGAATACATCATACATAATTACACTAATGTATATGCGTGTCGGCATACCTATAGTATATACACTTAATAGTATTACATTTAGATTAATGCAAAGAGTAATAACTATAATGTTTTATATTAATTATAAGTGAAGCATCCGAAGACGAAACGCCAATGTATATCTATGAGACAAAATAATGTAATAATTAGCGAAAGTTTTGGGCGATTATCCTTGATTATATCGACTGGGAGGCCTCTTTACTTTCCTCTCGCATATTCGACACGTTTTAACGAATTTTTCATACCGTGCCGCAAGAAAAAATGCTATAAAAATAAACAGTGAATCGAGAACGGGAGCTACTATGGATATTTACACGATCAAATTTTCCCGTTGTGGACAGAGTCTCATTTCTAATATTAATACCAGTCATAAATTGCAATAACTCGATTATTGATGTATATTGTGATAGGATTCTATATAAACAAAGAAAAAAATCAAGTTTGAATTGGATGACTACCAGAATATTTCTTTACATTATTTTTGTTGGTCAAGCTAAGGCATCCTCAATTGCGAATGATAAAACTTCAACTCACAATCTCAATTGCAAGCAAGAAGTTCATTATACATCCTGTTTACTTCACCGTTCTCGATAGCATAATGAATCATACAAACTTTAATTCAAACACGAAACGAACGTCCAGTGTACATCGATGTCTCTTTTTTTTTATTTTTCTTATAAATATATATGTATATACGCATATATACATATGCATATATAAATGCATACAATATATATATTTAATTTTCCAACGAGAGTATGTCCTTACCAAATATTGAGAATCCATTATCTCTTCCCATCAGTTGGCCTCCTTTTCTACTATTGATTATTGATAAATATTGTAATGTATTAATAATAAAAAAAAATCATGGAGGAAAAGAAAGGAATGTTCGTATCTACATTTACATGATTTATATGAATTGAAATTCAAAATGGAATTTGTCACGCACACTGACTCAATGTACATTAGCATTTTTTATAAACGATTCGTAGTAACTTTTCACAAGTCCCTAGATCGTGACCAGGTAAGCCGATCTCACCTGCATCAGGTAAAAGTAACAGAACACGGCAGGTGCTAGTGTGATTTGCCACAGAGTAGTCGGCAACACAGTTGGCTTCTACCTGTCCACACATTCGGTGAGATTCGCGGGTCCTAATCGCACACGTGCTCTATCCTTCAAATATTCCGAACATAACTCAAACACTTTTGTAATTAATCAATCAATCCAACTCGAGGCTATTCCTGAATAATTTACTTTGTTAATAAGTGGTTGGAGACAATACTTGAAGGCGCGTTGACCCAACACTTGCTCAGTCACGGCCATGGCACACGAGCAATCTCATATTTTTTTATGTATTCAACGATGAAATTGAACAACAATACATTGAATTTATCTACCAGACTCATTATGTGCTTTTGTGTATACCAGTGCGTTTTCGTTCATTGTATAGTTGGATAGCATGAAAAGTGCGGTGCAATCAGAATGCGGGAGGAAGAGCTCGAGATATCACTCAAGGTAAATTTTTTTATGTCATCGTCTTTGGAATCTCATAAACGGCTCAAATGTCCCTTTGAATTGAAATGTTCGCCAATAACAGCACAATGTTATCAGATCAACAGCGTTCACATTAAGAAATAATTTTATATAGCGGATATAAATTATGGGTAAAATTTGAATTTATATGTTTGGTCCTGTTCATCAATTATTTGGCCATAATATTTTTATGTTGTCTTGATCAGAATAAAATTCATTAATATAATTAAATGAAAAGTAAAAAAAGAAAAAAACTTGTTTCATATTATCATTCGTTGAATAATTTCCAGAGTTATATTTATTCTACATCTTCTTTCACACATTTGTGCCTTGCATGTACTTAACGGTACAATCGTTATACTTGGCCTACCAATTCCCACAAGTTACTTACATACAGAACTGATGATTTTCTGACAAATACCCTTCATGTTGGTGTGAATATTCAGTATGAAACGCAGTAATATGTTCAATGTAAATGTACAAAGGGGTGTGCAAAGATGCTTATTTACAAAAGCGAATTTCATTTGATCTATCATAATTAGTTGACCAATATATAACTGACGGATATTGAAGATCAGATATTTAAATACATCATCCGGAACCAATACAATGTATATGGCAGGAATGGGGTAAGTCGATTCAACCATGGACCGGTTTTAAGATAAATTCATCGATGGATCTTTAACCCAGTTTCTTCAGGATGGCATCACACACACTGTCTTCATCATAATAGTTGTGCATCGAGTGCACCGTTATTAATATGATCATTATATGATATGGATTGGACAATATTCAACATTTACGTAAAAATTTCTGGTTTTACCAATTAACACAAAATTTTTGTTCCTTTTTTTACATTTCATAAATAGAATTTGTGTCAGATTCACAGTGTGAGAATATATCCGCAAATGACCAATTAATAAAATTTATTTTAAATGTTGTAAAATAAACATCGCTGATAAGATTTTATTCCAATCATTATTTTACTCTTGTTAGTGAAGAAAAAGAAGTTAATAACGCAAAAATGTATCCTTCAATACAAAATTCGTGGACTTTTTGATTGCATAAAACAATTTTCAAATCTTTAATTGATCCATTCAATACTGCTACGCATTAATTCCAGGTGGTTATAGTTGGAAATGGTGCAGTGGGCAAATCCTCAATGATCCAGAGATTTTGCAAAGGAACTTATACTAGAGATTATAAAAAAACTATTGGCGTTGACTTTTTAGAACGTGAAATTGAGTGAGTTCATAATTCTTCATTAGAATTATTATAAGTAAGCATAATTACTAATATTAATTAAACAATTAATAATTATTCGTAGAGTTGATGGTGAAGATGTGCGATTGATGCTATGGGATACAGCAGGTCAAGAAGAATTTGATGCTATTACTGCAGCATATTACCGTGGAGCACATGCATGTGTTTTGGCTTATTCTTCAACCGACCGTGATTCATTTGACGCTATACCTTCATGGAAACTAAAAGTAAATTCATACATCCATGTCTTCTTCATGTTCTACTTGTCTAACTATTCTTCTCTCACATTCGCTTTTCCCGATGTTGTTGCAGGTAGAAAATGAATGCGGTGAGATTCCAACAGTTTTAGTACAGAATAAAATTGACCTCGTAGATCAATGTCAAATCGATCCGTGAGTTATTGAATATAATTATCTCAACTTTCACCATCACATTTATATTAACAATTTTTCATTTTTATAAAGAAATGAAGCTGAAAGATTAGGTCGTGCGCTTGGATGCAAACTTCTCCGCACTTCTGTGAAAGAAGACGTGGGTGTAGTGAGTGTTTTTAGACATCTAGCTTCACGATGTCTGATAGAAATGCGCAGATGTGAAGATGACTTTCAGGATGACTTGAGATTGTACTCATCCGGCCCGCGGTCACCTTCTGTTATCAGTAAGTGCGCTCCAGATCACGCAACTAAAACCTATCATTTGCAATCGACCACATTTTATTATATATTTTCACTATTATTATGAATATCTAGTTGCTACGCATCATTAATAATGCATTACAGTATACGAGAAATTTTAAGAAAGTACATAATTTGTTTATTAATTCGTCAGTTTTTCTCGTATCACTCATTCAACAGCAACCAAGTACGTCTGGTGAAATTGTCGTCAGCATTACGAGAAGTACGGGAACATTCCAACACGAGATTATAATTGAACAAGTTTGTCCCACGACCGCCTTTAAAGTTGTCAATACAGTCTTTATAGAAAGTCTTATCCATATAATTTCCCCTCGTTACGGATGTCTTTATAATAAATTTTTCGTAACTTTCACGCATGAGGATTGATCTTAGTCTACTTGAATTCACATTAAAATATGCGACAATGATAAAATACTTCAGTGCTTAAAATCAATTATTTAATAGATGCGTGTTTAAACACAACTTGAAAACTTCAATAATCAGATTTAGACAATGTGAAATTACAATGCTACAACCCCTTTTTTATAGTCACCTTGAATTTTATCTTTTGACTACAACATCTGCGATAAATTTTAGTTTTTAATTCAGTTATTATGGTGTTATATCCAAGTTTGATCTAACATACGCATATTATCCGATAATTTATTCTCTTTCTCTACTTCATATAGGCGCCTTCAGCCCAAGCGAGTGCACAGGTCGTAGCGCAGGAAATGGAACGATTGTTCTACGGCCAGGTGGTAAACCCCGACATCATAGAAAGAAAAACTTTGTCAAGAATGCATGTAGGCTATTGTAGTGTGAACATATGTCACATCCAACTTGTGGAACTCAACTGACTAAAAAAAATCAAAAATATGAATTAATTTACGGAACAGATGAAAATATGTATCACTTTATAAACAGGCATTTTCGTCCAGTTAAGTATTATACATTGTACCTTAGACGGCATTTCATTTTGTAATCTTTTTTTTTCTTGTACATATGTAAATCTTGTTTCTTTAATTCTTTATGTTTCCCAGTGGGTAATCAGCAAAGACTTAGTTTTGTTAATTTTTTTCATCTATCAAACTCTAATAATGTGGCACACTTGTCTATAAGTGAATTTGTTGTTTCTTTTTTTGATAATTTTTTCTTATTGTAGGCTTTTGCGATTTGCAAAGAAAAAAGAAACAATTTGAATGTGGTGCATGTGCGATGTTTTTAACCAAATAAACGTTATATAAGTCCCAAATTTTCACTAATGCTCTTATACAGATATTCAAATAATATCATTTCTTTTGATTGAAAAATATTTTCAAAGTGTCTTGTTTGATAATGAATGACACTCTTTGGACTTTCTGGTATAGCAATAATGTCCTTCACCTTTCACGAGACCTTGGGCGGAGAAACAGACACGCAAAGTCAACGCCCGGTTAGGTGATCCTAGATGGTAGTTACCTCGTGACGCCTTTACATTACTTACACACACTTTGGCTGACGGTGCGTGAGCGCGTGTTGCCATCACCCATCAAATCGCTACTCATCTCACTCCCATTAAATTACAATGAATATTACTGTTACACGCAATAGCATATACGTTGTTATATTTACGAAAAAAATAACATAGATTTATATTTTTTGTGAAATGATGAACAATAGCAGTTTTAAACACTATATTATTTTTTCCTTCTCCCAAAATGACAGATATATTTCATCTATATTCATAAACTCAATAGCATAGACCATCAGTCCGATAATACATTTGCAGTTTTGTATGGACAGATAATGCAAAAAGAATTTTCCCACTTCATGTTTAATAGTTCTCGTCAACGAGCGTTATTGCATGTAGAAAGAATTCTTCATCTCTCCACAGGTTTGTGAATAATCAATAAGAAAGAAAGCATACTCACGCGTGTATATATAGTCGGAACTAGAAGTCAGTTGATGAATATCAACAAATTGATGAAGAAATATGGAGTATCACGAAAGAAAGAAACTATCAGTACAGAAATGTCATTTTGTCATAACTTCAATACAGCACTCAAGTTGATTTATTGTTTATTGTACTTATGGCGACAACAGCCGTGTATTTTTCTCGTCTTATCATGTTTCACATATGCTGTTTGTCTTTTCGAAAATATTAGACGTGATAACAATGCCAAATTCACCAATGGTTACTTCAATTGCTGGGAATATTTTTACTGCATCTCGAAAGTGTGAACTTTATCTATATAATCGAGTAGTCCTTGTAACCTTTTTTTTACACGCTTCTGATCATCCAAGGTACAACCCAGAATTGCAGTCTCAAATATTTTATCTGAATGTCCCATGCCATGAGACGAGCATGCACTCATAAATGCCGCACATCGTATACGCGTTGTGCTTGGATCATTCTTTAAACCCATCACCAAACTATCGATCAAGCCATTCACCTGCAATGATATAAAACATATGAATGTAAATATAAACTTACTTTGTCTGTGGAGATGCAAACATAATGACAAAAAAATGACGTTATTGTACTGTTGCGAGCCGTTTAACAGTACATCACGATTCAATTCAATGGGGTCACATTTCATTGGAACGATTAAATATTTATGTACAACATTGTCTTCTCACCGCTAGGATATAAATTCAATACAATATGAATTCGTGACAGTTATCGTTGGACATATTTCAGGTGTATTGGCATTAAATGACGCCTAACACCACTGGCCCATCTGACAATTTATTTGAAGTTGAGAATCGAATCAACAATATTGGAAAATACTTTGTGAATAAAAAAACAGTATAGAAGCATTGTCGCGACATTGTAAACATTCTCGTATTTGTTGACCTCACTTGAAATATCAACTCGAATAATCTCGCACCTGAATCACTTATGCTCTCGACCAATTGAATGCCCTGATCGACAACAAAATTCATGCTAACTCTCTAAATCTTCAAAATACAGTACAAGAAACGTTCAGTGTTCTGTTGCAGATCGTAATTGATTTCTAACCGGTTCATTGACTATCACGTTATTACCCGGTATAACAACTTGTCATTTATGACGATACAATTAACCCATAAATAGGAATTCTCAATAAAATTTCAAGCCTCTCTGTATAAAAACAAAGCCCCCATTTCACCTAGCTGCAAAACTGTTGCAATTGGTCGCAGTTGAACTTCATAAACTGTTCAAGTTTGATAAAATTCAGCCAAAACTTGAATTTAAAATCAAACAAGTCCGGTCCTGTCGTTCCGGATGTATCCACGACTCGCAAATACAATGATCCGTATAATAATCCAATTACTGAAGCGTGCATCATGTCACGCCAGTTGCTTCAAGAATAAATGAATGTTAGCAGATGCGTAAACTGAATATCATCATACAGAAAAACATAAAAAAAACGTAGAAAAGAGAATTGGGAAACCTATCGAGAAACAAATACGAACGTTTCATAGAATATTTCACTACATGACAAAAGTTATAATATTTACCTGATGAAGTGCGTCTTGTTGCACATCATCACGTTGTATTTTAACCATAACATCAACAGTCAAACATCTCATAGAAAGTCTTTCAGCATACCGAAGTACTTCATCTCGATCGGCTAAAAAAATAACAACAGTAAACAATTAAACATTACAAATAATCTAGATGCTTTCATCAATATGCATTGACGAATATTCTAAACGTGATGATGAAAATGGTAACAAATAGTAAACAACTCACGATCACTGAGTCCTCCCAGCATATCTTCATTATTTTTAAGTGTATCAAGGGTTGTGAGCATTGTATCCTTGTCCTCTTCAAGTCTTGATGCATCTCGTCTCAATTGTTCAACTCTAAACTCAATTTGATCCAGAAGGTTCACTAACCTGTCTTTCGGTTTGACATAAGCACAATCACTGCTTTCCAAAATATGAGGCAACGCCGTCTCCATTTTGTTTATTTATATCCAAAATTTTAGTGTGTGTTGATAAAATAATGATAATTCTCCTCCTTTTTTTTTCAATGATCCTCAATTTTTATTTGAATTACGTCGAAGCAACGAATCTAACGAGATAACATCTTTTGTACTGCGGCTTCGGCAGTTTTCTCCTGTAAACCACCCATATACTGCATGAATATATATAACAACAATTCATACACCAAATATTGCATGTGAATATATATATATATATATATACTGTTATACGCAAGCCTACAGAATTGCGCATGCGCTCTGTACGAGTTCGTCTCAGCGCCATCTTGCATTTGGATCCCCACTAGAAAGTTGGAGAAATTTCGCGATGTTTTTCTGTCGATAAAATAGAAATTTCTCGATTGTTCTGTACACGATTACGAACGTGCTTATTATGCTTATCATGAGAGTGAGAAAAGAGGGATAAAACTGCTAATATGTCCGCAGAAGGATCCACTTTCGAAAGTAAAAGTACGTTATTACAACAATGGAGGTATATTGATATAAATTTTTAGAGTGAAAATTAGATCTGGTAATTTTATTATGTAACATATGTTTATGTTGTACGTATTAGGATGGATGGAATCAGAATGAAGGGGTGAATATGTAGTCAATTTAAAACATTTGTATAAAATTATATATGAAATTATTATTATAGAATGATTGGATAAAACGTACTTCAATTCTATCTCCTTGTTTTTCTCAATGCAGGAACAAAATGATATGATTTTGATATCTGTTTGATCATTGTCTTCTCACGAATGGTTACGTCGTTGTGAATTGTATGGTTACAGATGCAATCAAAGAATAGCATGAAGATTGGTTGCTCAAGTTACTTCCTACCGGTGGAATTGTGAATAGCTGATGTACAGACTTCAACATAAGAGATGAACGGTTATTATTTAACATAGGAATCTAAATCGCAATGCCAATTAGTTCTTCGTGCATTCACATGCAACATCAAGAAGCAACTGTAGCCATTAATTGCTTTTTAGATAGCCTGAAAAATTGATTTATAATTTTACATGCAGCTATTGGTGACAAAAGTCTTGAATATGGATGAGAATGAGGATCGAACCATTCACGTTCGTAGAATAAGGAAATACTCCACTTTTGTATTCGCCAATTTATTTATAAGCCACATCTACCCATCTCGAGCTTAAAATATTGCACAAACATCGCGGAAATTTTAATAATACCTTGGTTCCACCGGATTGAATATGTAAGAGCGGACTATCAATTTATAATTGCCTTGTGCAGGAAGTATCAACTGATGAATTTGGAATCTGACAGAAAAACTTGAAGAATAATAGATGGAAGGTTGCGACTAATTTGCATACTTATGTTGATATGTCCAATCAATTTCAGAGAATGGGATATTTTTTTGCTAGCATTCAAAATACAAAACAATACTTATAGATTTTCAATGATATATAAGATATTTTTTGCGAATATATCTGATATAAAATTCCCCAAAATACATCTAATTTGAATATTTTATCCGGTTATGCAGATGTTCTATACGTGAAATTGAACAATGATCCCATTTATCAACTAAAGATAGCTCATTTCATATATCTTCATGAATGAATATAAAAATTAAGTGTGCACACAATCGTGTTCGATAGAATCTTAAAGTTCGCATGTAATAATATATTTGCGTCTTTTTTATATGATTGACGATTATTAAACTCGACTCTCAATAGGTGAAGGCCATCGTGCAGGGTCACTCCTTACGTTCTCCGTCACCTTGATTATTGTTTTAAAATCCAAGGGTAATTTTCCTAATCCATTGAACGTGAATGACTCAAAGGTTTATTGTAGCCATATGTATTTAATCTATCTCGAAAATCTTACAATATTCAATGATTTTCATATAATCACAATTTTATTAATTTCAATGCGTGTATGGACAGAAAAAATCGGGTCAATGTTACAATGAAAAGAATAAAATACAAAGTAGCCGAAACATCGAATTAATTGTCTATCACTTGTTGTTCATCTTATGGCTAATCGTCAAAGGCCATTCGATAACTTTATGATGCATCATTTAACAATAAATAAACATGATGCATAAATCAGATAATAATAATCTCCAATGGAATGGATTATGAGACACATGTCTTCACATAAACTAAACGATATTATTTACAATGATTTGAGTATCATAAAACGTGTATGAATGGATAGAGTTGAGTAATGAAATGATTATAATATATCATTTTATTTATCCACATGATGATTCAATGGCAGCAGGTGTTGAAGTAGCAGTCCCAGTTGTGGCAGGAGTTCGACCAAATCCACGAGTGCCATCTGGTCCTGATGGCAATCTAGTTACGTTCTCAGGTAGATGTGCCATGAGAACAAATCCGCTATTGCTACGTGAACGAAATCCGGAGCATGAATCGGAGCCTGATGAGCACGATGATAATCTCCTTCCACCAATATCACAACCAGAATCTCTGCTACAATTTGAGAGCCTTCTTAGGAATGGTCCACATTCGGCAGATCCACGTCGACCACTTTGATGATGAGGTGAGGTATTTCCATTTGGATATTCAAAACCATAACTCATGTTTGGTGGAGTTGTGCTTGATGGACTACAACAAGAAAACCTTCGGGTAGCAGATTGAGCTGGCCAACAATTGAACGGTGGATAGAGATTATGATGCGCTTGGTGGGATGGAGAGTGATATGATGGTGAACTGTAACTGTTCTCAGAGCCGGATGAACACGAAGAGAATCGTCTGCTAGAATAACTTCCGGTGTCGGAGCTGAAACCTGAAGCAGAGCAACTGGAAAGCCGGCGCATCAACAGTGGATTGTTTTCTGGAACTGATATTGCACATGTGGAGAATCTTCTTGGTAACCATGAATCCGGTAATGGCGAACCTGAATTAATGAATAATCAATGAATCATGCAATTTTATAGTCTTGAAAAATATTAATTATGTCTGGTTTTTTTTCGGTTTCAAAGACATTCAGACGGAAGTTTTTTTGCATACTAACCAGGATATGAATGATAATTGGTGGAAGGAAAAATATCCCGCCGCCCCTGATACAGTCGAGACTTTATCCTCATTGTTCGACTATCGTCCTCGGAACCACTTGGATAACCCGACGAACTATATGCATTCTCTCTCGCTGCAGACAGCCTTGCGCCTGCACTTTTTTTTGTCGACTGTGATTGTTGCTGGTGTTGTTGATGCTGTCCTGATGATTGTTGCTTACGCTTCTTTTCACCCATTGATGCTTGGGAGAGCTCGAAGATTTTTGCATCACCCAAATCGAGAGTTTGAGCTGCACGGGCTGCTGCTGAATCGGTAAACTCAATTACAGCACACTCCTCATCGGACATCAATTCGGTATGTTTGGCGAGTGCTTGACGAACCTACATATTAAAATAAATTCCAAATGATATTTCAAATTATTGGTATATTGGTAGAGAGTGGTCATTGCAATAGTGAAATGTTATTTATCATGACCTCTGCAGGGACCGGATGTCCTGGTCTTAGAAGTCTGATTAGAGCTATCTCGCCGCATTGACCAAATATCTCGGCAACTGATTCGATTGTTAATTTCTCAACTGACAAATGAGCAGCAACAACTGTTCTCGATGGCAATGTTTGATCATATTTCGGCAAAGGATCGCGTCGCCTGAGCTTAGTTCCCAATTCATTCACTTCCAATTTCTTCGATTTGGCTCTTAGCGCCGCTCCAACTATCCTCCAATCTCTACTTAAATGCTTTACCCTTTTGAAACTAGAAATGAGCTTCAAGGAAACATATCCCTCTTTATTTCTCTTAACATGTTTCAATAAAAAGGCATCTTTCACAATATTTTCATCGGAAAAATAGAATTCGACCTGAGCAGCTATTTTTTCAGCCATTTCGTCACTACAAGTAATTGATGAATCTTCAACTTCCGTTTCAGATGCTGGTGGCGTTGGAGAAACTGTTGTTTCGCCACATTTCAAATCAACATCACGAGACAGCTCTTCGATACTACCATTTTCAATATTCATCTCAATATTATCAGTGAATTCATCACGTTTGCTTTCGGGCAATTTCGGGGAACCACAATCGGTTTCATCCGCACCACTACTGGAATCTGAGAGATCTGCTTCTTCACCTTTCGAGCCACGCCTATCAAAGGATAAACTTACGTCACTGTCAACAGAGGATATGCTGTCGCGGGTATCTGACTTCTTCATCGGAGGCGGTGAGAATGATAAATTGCCCAATTCATCCAATGACTCTTGCAGGATTTCCACTTGTTCGTCCATTTCGAATAGTAATCCGCAAAGTTTTGTGGTAAGTTTGAAAGTGTTTGTAAATATCGTCTTATTTCTATGATCCTCTTTACACGTACACTTCACCGTTTCATAATTGTATCAATCTTCACTCTTATGTCATCCGTATTTCATTCAAATTCGAATTATTGTACATGATTGCATTGCATTGACCGCTGCTGTTGTTTATCAATTGTATTAATTATATAACGTGACGGCAGATTATTTGATTAGCACTGACAGGATTTTGTAAATGTTCTTTCTCTGTAAAGGACGAGAACCCACTATTGATGCCTATTCGCCCACAGGGAATTTGTGATTGCAAATAATGAAATGTACAATTGAACAGAGGGAGAGCGTGACGGTCGAGACAAGAGTGGCCTTTCGACTTGACGAGACCGACTTCTTTAAGTACTGTCCCCGGCATCGACAATTCGCGCGCACGCGCGATACTTTTTCCAAATTGCCCACTATCCATACACGATATATTTCGCGCACATTCACCTCCTCGCCATATCAACTTTATTTTCCCATCTCTTTCATGTATATATACATCATTAGTCCATCGCCTCCCGCCACATGGGGCTCATTCACAGGGACATGATCAGGACCTCGAGAGAGGTTGCGACCTTCCGGAATACCGGTCAAGACTCAGACGCTGAAGACACTGAATATTGATAAGTCGGAAATAATGAAAAAAAATTCATTATAAAAAGATCCAGGATATTTATAAATTGAGACAGACGGATGATCGATATTCGAAGGCCAATGGATCGGATAATTCACCAAGTTGATTAATATATCAATGGATATATTAATATCATAAAGAGAAAAAAAAAACATGGTACAATTACTATCACGGAAGAAGATATTACGTGTAAATAGCGTAATTCTAACTCTATAATTATTTCCAAGTACTTGAATATAATTGGGAAGCAGTCAAAAGCTTCACTGCAGCCGTTGCAAAAAACTAAAGAAAATATTATTCAATAAATGAATAAATAAATAACAAGTACAGACATTATATAGATAAAATGGGAAGTTTCACAGATATATATATGACCTTGAAAGACCACCCAACAATCTCGATACTTCGGCGCGTTTCGTGTCGCATCCGGACGCTTTGAGCATAATAAGATATGGGTCAAGTGCGGCTGGTGCGGCTTGAGTCTTGTAAGGGGCCGCAAGAACTGCCGTGACAGTTTGAAAGGACACGTGTAAATGTTCAATCTTGTATGTGCGTCGTCGCATCGTCTACCTGTACGCTGTCCTTAAACTTTTCTTATTCTTGTTTTTCTTCATCAATTCACATATTATCATCAATTGCTTGATTAACAATCCTAGATGAACATACTTGTTCATTGTGTGTCTATGAAAATGCGGTCAAGACAATGCCATTAGCTGTAATCCAATAAATTCAATTAAAAAACGAAGAGAAAAAAGGGTGAAATATTGCATGAGTGTGTATTATGTATTTCCGGATTAACTTAGAGTCACCCTAGATGTCTGGAGTATCCTTATATATGTATATCATTGCACTAAAGTGATGGAGAGATTAATGCCATCATAACCGGTGATCGAACGATCCACATCGGATGACACGCAACTCCAAGTCTTGCTAATCAAGTTATGTATATTTACGTAAAGTATTTGAGTCACCAGGGCATTCGCATATAGTCTCGACACTCCTACGATTTCACCGTTTCTATTATGCAATAAAAATAATTGTGTGGGCCGGGTTATGACTTGGAAATCATGTCGGTTTCCTGGAGTTGTTTGTGCAAATGTAATGTAAACTATGAGA
This sequence comes from Meteorus colon, assembly GCA_030523085.1. Taxonomy (NCBI): domain Eukaryota; kingdom Metazoa; phylum Arthropoda; class Insecta; order Hymenoptera; family Braconidae; genus Meteorus; species Meteorus colon. Next base: position 240,073 of record JAPYZH010000050.1, read on the forward strand.
AATATATTGTTTAGAATTGTAAACACATTTGATTAGTTTACATATTTAATGTAGCTGAAGATGAGGGACAAAGCAGTCACATCAAAATAATTGTTATGTTATGCATTAATAATAAGATGTATGCCAGACGTTGCATGTTGAACTGATGATAGATCAAAATTCCAACTTAGGTGTGATAAATAATTGATATCAATCACATCCAATTATACGAAGCTATCAGACAAACTTTATCTCATGGATTGTGTGAAACAGAGAATCCGGGCAGTATAATAGTTAATAAATGTGCTGTAGAGTATTATTGAATGATTATTACAGTACATGTCATGTATTATGGATTCATTGACATGTCATCGTTTGTTTGTACATGAGCGCATGGTAAACTACTCACACAAATTTACAAAAGATCTATAAGCTATTCAGCTATTTACGATAATTTCTGTTTTTTCTTTCTGTTTCATGAAAATTCATAGGCTTGTTTATAGGAGATATCTGAAGGCTGCATGACATAGCGATAAAGCGAGACAGATGTAGCGATTCGAAGGTACGAGATCCTGTTATATATTTGCCTCTACGGAAATTCAGATGAAAATATTACGGTACGTAAATGTATGCAGTAAATTTCCCACACAAAGATTATGTTGATTTGATGTGATATTTTTTGTTCAACTTTGATACAAATAGTTTCCCTTTTTATAGGATAAATCAGAGAAGTGTTGGAAGAAGCTCATGAGAATTATCTATGGATAAAAATTCAAAGTGATTGATTATTTTTCGCTCATTGCATGTCTCCGTTTATGAATAGATTGTTTCGCATAGATATATAAATGATGAAAAAACATCGGAATGGGATCGATGCCCGTAAGTGAACGTAATAATGCGGATTGTCCGCATCTAATGTATGACGTAAACTCGTCAGATAATGATCCTGTATTCATCGCAGGGTCTTCACCTCGTGGCAAAAGCAACGATATAGCTTAATGTACTCAATCATCTTCGGAGTATTGTACTGAACAATCTGAAAATAATAGACAAGTGAATATAATTGAGATGAAACAAAAATCCGCGAAGAAAGAAACAGGAGGTGAAAATTGAAGGACGCTTAAATACTTACTTATTTATTATTACGCTAAGTCACTCATTATTATTCATCGGTATTGGTCGGAGGGCGGTAAATCCCCTGGGGCATTATATCTTGGCTTGCGAATATCTCGAAGAGTAAGACAGGAATCATATACTCGTGTTGGAACTGGGTCAGGGTAGCCCGCCAAATGCGATCGCATCAGTTTTATTTTCAATTCGTCACCGCGCGTCACTAAATGTCAACTTAGTATGTATCATTTACTTTTCTGCACGGTCTATAAAATAATCATTGTAATTTTCTCATATTGTTTCATTTATATTAATCATGCATGATATATGTATATACATTTAACGATGGCTGTACATATGATTGTCTATGTTATTTCATAATTGCTATTCTAGAGAGTGAAACTTTGAATTTTTTCAAATTGTTTTTTCTTCCTACTTTTTTTTTCTCTAGGGAAACCATTCGCAGTGACGCTGAAGCAAGGATACAAGAAGCATCCTGAAGAACATAGTCACCATCTATATCAATTGTTGGAAACAAGAAAAATAGGAATGAGAACCGCTGATTGTAACGATTGTGAGTCAGTTCCAGTGTACACACGCAAAAGCAACAATAAGGAATGGCCGTGTAGTACGAGGCCCCCGGGGTGATTCGCCATGATGACCATGACCATATTACAGAACAGAGGCTCCCAATGAACAAGCAATTACCTCCAGTACCAAATACCAAAATACAAATAATTAAACTCGCATGATGCGTTACTTTCAATTGCGATTATGATACTCACTCGTACAAGGGTTGTTTTAGCAATCTCGTAAATGTCCACAAGTTACAATTGTTCAATCATCTCATGATCAGGCCTGGGTTTTTATTATTTTATGGTTGATGTTGTTCGATGATGTCTGAAAGGTCACTATCCACTAAACATCTACACATATAAATATAATACGCGTTACCCATTCACGTTTGTAGATAACAAATCAAAGTTCAAAGAATCGTATAGAATCAATTCGAAGAACTTATGCCATATCGTCTGTATACGTAAACACCTGATGGAACGCGTTTTAGAAAATTGCATAATTTATATACTGTCATTGTAGTTCTGAAAATTTCTATGTATTTTTTAAAATCATTCTGAAGTTGATTTTTTCTTTCAATCGTGCGGTGTCAGTAATCTTAACGATGAGTGGACATGACATCGTGCGTTGGATACCAGGGTGAATGTAAAAATGATTTTACGCAATAGTATATTCGCCGGCGGCGAGGCGGGGATCAGGTCTTGTTCACGTGTGAACTTCAAATCATGTTCTAATCTTGATCTGAAACTATCTCGTATACAGCCAGTCATATAGAGAGATTTATAATATTAGAAATCTTATGTTTGACGTGGGTGTGTCATAGTTAATAAAAGAATTAAATTAACTACAATATACTGATATACTATATGGTGATATAAAATATTGTACGAAATGAGATATTTGGAGAGGATTGTGCACGCAATTACGATAAGCAGATATAATGACGACCCGGAACGTTGTTAGTAATAAGTCGAGATCAACAACGCACATATATGAATCGCAAGAAAGCAATAGCGGCTACCGCCGCGGGCAATGAGAGTATATGTTGTCGGGCAAACTTGAAATCCCTTGACCCAGTATATATTATAACGAACATGTTTGATGCTACACATACATAAACTACACAGCTCACTGTCCTTCGATTGGAACCGGGAGACGACGTTGTGTCTCCTCTGTTCCTCTGTACCTTTTTTTCATTCTTTCCGCCCTTGCGGCCGTCATCAGCTCATGGGAGAAGACATTCACTATACCACCCTGTTCTCCTTCAATTGTGTTTAATCTGTGGAGATATATATAATTTTATATATTCATGATATCCATATAATTAATATGAATATTTACATAAACTATGGTATCATGTCATAAAAATTTTTTTTCCATGTACAGGAAATTCTTGCGTTATTTTATTCCATTTATTTAACTCTTTCCTCATAACTACTACTATTATTGTTTATCCCATTGTGCTAATAATCTCATAATATTGCCAAATTTATTTTTGTTCTTGGTTGCTATTTCACATGAATGTGTGTGAGTATGATTACATCAATTTTCTTCCTCTCTTTCATACTTTCGATCAATTTATTTTACTTTATCGTCAATTTTAACTTGCACGCACACTCATTATAAGAATGAGTTTTTCTAACTACACCACATAATCTTTATGTTTATCCAGTTCTGATTTTTCATAGACCATCATCTCAACACTCATCAACAAAAGAGAATATTTTATATGCGTATATGTATATATTTATATACGTTCAATGATAGATACGTGTTTGTTTCTGTTGTTTATTATTTATGTGTCACAACACAATGAATAAAAGTTCAAGTATACTTACAAATGTTTAAATATATGTAACAATATTTAACTATTAAGTGAATAGGATTTGCTATTATATCAATATTCTGCACTGTCCTGCGCTTATTATCATCTTGTTCAGTTGTCACTTTGGAAATTTGAATAAGAATATGAGAAAGGGATTGAAAAAGATACTTTTTTCCAGTGTTCATACACATAGTATTGCCTTTATTATTTTGAACCCAAAATAATAAAATTATGTGTTAGATTTATTGGTTTTTGTTTCAATTCTTAGTCCATTTTTCCTGTATATACTATTACAGCGGTAACACAACACACCTTCTACTATAATAATTAATATATAATCTTTCTAGTGCCTCTGATCAGATATAGGCACTTTCCCGATCGTCACTCATTCATTCACATAAATTAAACATTAAGTATATATGTATACATGACAATAGTTTTTCTTGAGACAGAGCCGGATTTCTTTCATTTTCTCTCTCTCTTTCTCTCTCTATCTTGCTCCCGCAACCGCAACAACAAGTTTAATTGATTACTTAGCTTTGTTTTTAGTATCCATATCGTATATATATATATTTATATGTTTATGGCGGTATAAATTGCCAGTTTTGTCATATTAACGGACCAAACATGCGCTATAATCATTTTCACCATTGCCCATCTGTTCACACTCTCCAATTCTAAACGAATTGCTTTACATTATCTATTGTCTATATTCCCCATTACAAGCGATATACTCACAAAGTCATTCAAATTTTCGAATAATTATTAATCTTCAGGACAATTATATACTGAATAATCTCGTTGTAGAAACGCAAATGGGAAAAGTTGAAATAAAAACATGTCACTATTATCTTCATAATTCGTCGTATTGTATTTTGAATATGTCATAAAAATAAGTTATACGTGATTGATCATTTAAGATCTTCGATAAGAATGAAAACAAAAAAAAAACAATAAGAAGAATGTAGATTATATGGACTAGCAGATCTTGGAGTAATTCAAATACGAAAGAAAACATGAAGTATTGTTAAGAAAAATAGACTGGTAAATCATCATCTTCTAGTACTTTGTTTTATGCTTTAATTAATAATCTCGATTTCAGGTCATCTTCAATATATACATGGAGGAACGATCAACAAATAATCACATGGAAATTTATCATCCACATGTTTTCAACCATTGAAGCGGGCTATGGTCGTGTTACTAATCCTCATCCATTATTTATATGTGAAGAGAAAAGACGAAGATGATTTGCAGTCTCAATGATAAAAATTGATTTTCAAATGGTATTATAATAGTTACATGATTATGGGTATGAGATGAAACATAGAACAATATGTACATCGACAAATATGTGATACACAGCGATCGCATTGAATTATAACAAAGGTCAAACAGTGATTGATTAACAACGACATTCAACACTGATATTCTTTCCACATAAAGCGAAAATTACAATTGTCCATGTGTTAATTAAATTGTTAACCAAACTTGAACACCTTATATTCTTTGGAACGTACTGAGCACCATGCCGAAGCTCAAATGAAGATCCACGGGTGCCACGTTATACAGCATCCGCATTCATTGTGAGAATTATAAGTATATGTCGCGGGGGTGATTCACCAACTACTGCTCGTTACGTACATAATCGTGATATGATGCATAACATTATATATTAATTAAACAGGACAATACCCTTTTTTTCTTATGTCTGTCGATTAACATTTCAATTTTTGCTTCTCCTAGAATTCATTATAGAATAATGCATAATTATAGTCTGTGCTTGTTGTAGCTTCGTATTTTTTTATTTTTTTTTCTCAGGAAGGCATATATGTATATGTATATATATATATATATATATATTGAATGAGAATTGAGTGGTAAAGAAAAACTTTGAAATTGGGATTCGTGTGGCGCAAGATACGCAATAAATACTGATTAAAGGCAAAAAGACAGGATAGCATGTCACACTCATCATGTTTCGTCAATGCAACACACTCTGATATTATGCTAAATATTTCCTTCAATATTCGTCTTCATTTAGTTGAGCACAAACTTGCTTCTGTACTATTCTCAACAACTTCGCAACTTCTTTCGTTTTCAATATTTTACTACTTGTTTGAGCTTTCTTGCTTACTTAGTTCAAGTGCAAGAGCGTAGTCGGCCTCTTCTTGTGCTTTGCGTCGACATCTTTCTTCTTCCGCACGTAAACTCTGTCGAGAGGCCCAAGCAAGTTGTTCACGTTCAGTTAGCATCGCTGTCTCTTTTCGATTACTCCACGTTGCATTACTATTATTGTTTTTATTTTTTTGTGAATTATCATGCGGTATCAACATATCTTTGAATACCTGAGCGATATTTCGATTGGAGTGTTCGTTGCTCCCTTCAATTTTATTTGGCGAGAAAGCTTCGTCAAAATTCACAGGTTTACTGACTGGCCTGGGTATTCCCATAACACTATTGTTCGAAAAATCGAGTTCGTTTCTGGTTTTAAGCGAGTTATTCGTAGTATCAGTGACGAAATTACCCATTTTATCAACTTTAGATTTGATTAATGGGAAAGTTTTTAAGAAATCGGACTCAAAACCCTTTTCAAATGGATCCTTATCAGAAATGGCAAAGCCACCTGATGTCGTTGTTGCTGTTGTCTCCATTCCAAAAGGATCTAGCTTCCGTGTCTCACTGCCAGTTTTTTCCTGGATCTTGTTATTAGCATTTGCATCGTCTTCCTCTGCAAATGGATCAGCAATCTGGAATGGATCCTCGTAACGATAGTCTCGAAAAGGATCCTCGGTAAAGTCCGGGAGCTTTGGTGTTGGCGTAGCTGTGGTGCGGGGCCTATTTACTGGCCTCGGTGGTGCCGCTCGATTTGGTATCAGATCCGGCTGAAGCAGGATTTTTTTTTCACGTGTCAGTTTGTCATTACTGAAAAATTTAAAGAGAAAATAGGGGCGAGAAGCCGCCAGTTATCGTCTTGCTCCCTCGGGCCTGGTTGGCACTGTTTTGCTACATTTATCCAAACGAAAATAAAATATAAAACTGAAAGTAAAAAAAATATAGACTACAAAAAAATGGATGACGATGAAAAAGTATAAAACTAATGTATATATAGTAAACAAATATATGTGGAAAATGAGATAAAATTAATTGCAGGTTCAACCGCATGCTCCGGGAGTCAGGTCTGTGGAATAAGTGAATTGTCATTCTCGTTTACCTGAATTGTGAAAAAATAATAACGCAATTAAAAAATGGAAAAAAAAAAGAGAGAGAGAGAAGTGGAACAGAACACCTTGGTTGGGAATACATATATCTGGACGTGAGTAGGAAACGGAAAGGATTATTGACATATATATTGAAAATAAAGAGAATATGTGAAAAATAATCTCAACAAATTGAAAAAAGGTATAAATGATTCACCTTGGCATCAAAATTCGCAAAGTCTGCGAATCCAGTACCAGTCGTGCCGAAACCGGCATTGCCATTATTGTTATCATTCTCAGCAGCAAATGGATCTACATTAGAATTTAAAAATGGATCAGGTGTAGGGGAAGGAGTCGGCGGAGCGGGTGCTGCGCGTAATGGGCCAGTTGGCCCACTGGAAGGTCGCGGTGGAGCCGGCCGAGGTGGTGGTTGTTTCGCTTTTTTAGGTGGGAGTGCTGGACTCGGACTCTCAGCACGAGTTGGTGCATGAAGATTCGCAAAAGGATCGTCACCAAATGGGTCCTTCGCCTGAAACATATAGTAACACAGTCTTATACATACATCCATATGTACCTACATCATAATTCATAGCAGGTGATGTAGGAAGAAGAGAAGACCATACACTATCTGTTGTAGATTTATCATTCCTTTTATTGTCATCGAATGGATCAAATGGATCCTGTTTCCCTTTGGCTATAAATGGATCATTGGTAAATCCGGTTGGGATCGTCTTGCCATCGAAATTTGCAAATGGATCAGCACTAGCATTCTCAAACGCATCCTTTGCTTTAGCAGAAGAAAATGGATCATGACTGCCGAAAGCATCGACAGAACCATTTACCGCTGAAAATGAATCTACGGCTTTCGTATCTTGCGTGTCGTCTTTCAAGCCGTTGAGTCTCGAAGAAGTGTCATCTTCATTGTAACTATGTAAATAATGAATCCTGATTATTATCAACCTAATCTGAAACAACACCGAGATGACGGTCACTTACTTAATTGTCTCGATTTCTGGATTGAATTGCAAACTGGTGTCTGGTACAAGACTTGGATCGCCCGCTGCTAAGGCTGAATCATATATTGCAATAGCATCGCTCATCTGACGCTGTTGTTCTTCTAAGTGAGTTATTTTCGCCTTTGCTTGGCTTATTTGGAGTTGAGTATTTTGAAGATTTTTCGTTAATTCATTCAGTTGATCTCTACTACTAGTCTGTTGTTGTTCGAGCTGCTGCTCTTCTTGGCGGAGACCTTCTAATTCTTGTCGTTTGCTATTGAGCTCATCTTCTTGGGTACGAAGCACTGATTCCTGCTCCTCAGCTTGTTGGCGCAATTTATCCACCTTTGAATATTAATAAAATTTTATCCATAAACAATAAACTCAATTCTATGATGACAATCAATCAAATTTTCACTCACAATATCGCATTCTGATATCGTGAGAAGATATTATCATGCACATTCTTATTACCTTGCAATATCTGGATGAGAGATCCGAAACATTTCAAGTCTGATAAATATATTTAACTTATTTAAATTATATATGCAAAAATCACATGACTAAAATTATGAGGTCGTACCAAATCAATTATTTCCCATCTTCATACATCCGTCAGTGTATTACAAACTTTGAAAACTATGATAAACTATTCACAACTGAATCGTTAGAGTGCTAAGTACTAAATTCTCGTTCAATAAATCTCCCCACAATTCAATCAATACGACTCTGTAAGATTTTTTCTCGTTGCTTGATAAAGAAGATAATATCATACGGAAACATCAGATACCAATTGTTCTTCATAAGACTGATTGGAAATGTCTAAAAACAATTCATCTATTCTCAAACCTTTTTTCTACGACTGGCCTAGTTGCGTTGCATACATCCTCAACATTTTAGTCATATGAAATACGAAAATATTCTCGTGACATAAGTACCTTTTCCTGCTCCTCTCGCATCTCTCGTTCAACATCACATAATTCTTTCTCTACATCTGCTCGCTATAAGCCGAACATAAAAACAAAAAAAATAGGGCAAAAATAATAATTCAAAACAAATAAAAGCATGGACAAAAAATTCGAGTATGTACAAATCCAACAAGTATTCTGAACATTAAATAAATAAATGAAAAAGAATGTGAAATAATAAAGCGCTTTTTAGCACTAGCACATGCAAACGTGCTCATTCAATGAGCCTAAACTCATTATACGAGCTGCGGTAACTTCACTCGATGATTAACAGAACATTTAATTAATTCGCACCTGTGTCTTCAAGTCATTGAGCCGCTTTTGGGCTTCCCCTCGTTGATTCTCTAATTGTTTCAATGTCGCTGCTAATGTATCAAGCTCACTTTGAAGACTTTTTATTTCACCATTCTTTATTTTAATGTCTGCTTCTTTTTGCGCAATATCTTGTTCCATCATTCGTCGTTCCCGCGCCAACTCAGCTATATCCTTACTTATCATATCAAGTTCGGGATTTGAATAGCCGGAAACGTTGTTATTCTCCTGTGAACAAAAAAGAATCGTCATTGACACATTAGCAAACGAAATGTGTCTGAAATATATTCTCATTTTGCATTGTGTAACATATATTATAGTAATTGGCAATATAGTACCGGGAAAAATAAAGAACAAATTTAATACCATGAAAAACAGGATGACTAATTTGTTGAATGCAGATAAGGGTCTTCAATTATATTTCGATATTAATGAGCTGGAATTCCCTGGCGCCAATAACACGTTAAAAAAAATGCACGAAGTTATGTGGCATGAATATTACGACTGTTTAAAGAAACAATACATAGAATCAGGCTCAAAAAGAATTCTACATCCATTAGCATTGACAGCAATGGCAGGAAAGTCCGTCACGTACGTAATTCACTACCATACCAAAGACTGCAAAATTTTCCTTGTGGAATTAATTTTTATGACCACTTATAATATAGATTGCGCTGTACTATCTGTATATCACCAAATGAAATGCATATAATTGAGTCGGTAGACTGGTTTTACAGTAGTATTCCTGATGTGAAACCATTAAATTCATTAGTAGAAATTACTGAACACATTGTAATTTCTCCCGACGATCGAGCTCTAACTCTACACAACATTGAAAAAAAACAAGAAGGCTTATACTGGTGCAAACTCGAGTCCATGTTATCGACTCCTTATTATCTATTTATTGCCAATGAAACAGAACCAATAATAAACGTACGACCTGACGATGCACCAATTGCACAACATTCTGTTCCACCGATAATTGTGGAAAAGCTCGGATTGAAAGTTTATTCTTCCTGGACCCCGTGGACACCATGCTCTACGTGCAGAACGGTCGGGAAACGAATACGATATGGATTCTGCACGATATCCCTTATTGATTATCCAGTTGAATTCTCTGACAAATTGGAACAGACACGCGGAAATTTGAAGCGTTTATTACATAATGTTATGAACATTTTCGGAAATAAATTGCCTTGTCGCTCGTGGTATACGCCCAAAGATATAGAGGAAATACCTGAAGTGAAAAATCGTTCTAGTGAAATTATGACATCATTTTGTAAAGTTAAATGTCAACGAAATGTGATTTTTGAAATACGTGACACGAATGGAAGAATATTAGAAAGTGCAAACAATAGCGCTGGAATTTATTCTCTCTTACAGGGTAAGCCTGATCCACCACCATCAGTTGTACGAGTAACTCAATACAGTATCCACGGTACAAGAAAAGAGATAAAATGTCCTGGGTAAGTTATGACAATTCTCAAATTTGTTTTCATTCTTGACTGCGTTATATTATCAATGAAATTTTTAGAAACTTGAATACTGATGTGCCAATTATATGGCAAATTGGAACAAAGATTTTAAACCCACGAAAAATTGAACAACAATCTCATGGGCGAATATTCATAGACTCTTACCAGCGAATTATATTGAAGGAATTGCGATACGCAGATGCAAATATTTACAGCTGTTGGCAAAGGAATCAGCTTGCAGGAACGGTTCGCTTGATAATTACATATGAATTAACTTCGGAAATGGGAAAGTTCAACCACAGAGTGTTTATGTTTTTGGGAATCCCAATTGTTTTGATGTTGTTGTGGGTTTACTGGCAAGCATTTCGAGGACGTCATCGTTACACAAAACGATGATTGCCCATGGAAAACAAAGGGAAAGGGAAACTATGTATCAAGACACAAAAGTTGTATACTCACTACCACACCTCCCTCATTGAATTTTCTGAAAGACGGTGGCATCATCTCGGCTGTGAGTGCTGCCGGCGGATCAATTCCCATTAATTGTTGCTTTATAAGCCACATTGAAAGAGCGAATTGTTCTTTGTTCAATTTTCCGCTTTGACCTAGGTCACAGAGTGCCCTGGAAAATAAAAATCAATTCAATATAAAAACCGTTTCACTTGAAGAAAAATAGGGAGACAATTTTACTCACCAGATATGTGCAAGTACAGTTTGTTGAAGTCCACTTTGAAGAAATACATCTTTGATCTCAGAGCCCGAAACAAATCCATCCATATCCATGTCTGCTTGTAAAAATAATTTATCCGCTGCTGCTTGATCTTCTAATGTGACCACCCACTGAACCGATGATGGTAGCTGTTGGGGCGGTTGTTGTTGCTGTGGGGGCTATCAAATATGACAATTTCATTTGAGTCACACTATCATTCGGCAATTCAATGAGTAAAAAAATACAATCATCATTACCGAAACAGTTTGAAGTTGCACTAAATTAGAAACCGCGCTGGCATTTGGCAATGGCGGTATTGGCGGTGCTATCATTGATGGAATGGGAACATCAGCGATCAATGGCGGAACATCTTTTCTTTTTCCCGGTGGCATAAGTTCAGGCGGTAAAACACTAGGTATCGCGTATTTCTCCAAGGCCTTGTATACCAGGTGCATCGCCTGTAAAGACAGATGGCATACAGGTGCATGAGAACCTTATATGGAAAAAAATAAAATTGGATCAATTAAGCGTTACGATACTCACCACTACAAACTCATGCCTATCAAGCATGCCATCTTTATCAATATCAGCGAGATCCCAAATTTTTCCAAGGGTATCTACAGGTAATTTACTGTCCATCAAAACACCTTTGACTTTAATACCAGGAATGTAACCATTAGATGGCTGTAAATTGTCAAATAGACGATCGTATTTGACACGTTCCGTTGGCTTTATAGACCAATCACCATTGTTCACTGATGTTATCACGGGTGGCGGTGGAACGGCAGGGCTTCGCTTTGCTATAGATGGAATTTCACCCTAGAAAAAAATTTTTATCAGCGGAAAAGACACTATTCAGTCACAGTAATATGCAATTCAAAAATTGGATATACAAAAATCATACACCACGTCGATATTCAAAAATGTATCGGTATAATAAGCGTTCGGAATTCATTGATATTTCAAACACTCACCATGTTTGGTGGTGGTATATCCTGACTCAAATTAGCCATATTCAATTCGCGCCCAGCCTGGGCAAAGGCACATAATTTAAGCGCTACAAACATTCCCGACTTATCAAGAGATCCTCTAGATTGCGGGTCAGCCATGTCCCAGATTTTACTGAGTATAACATCGCTAAGTTTGGATTTTTTGAGAAATCTCGCTGCTTCCATCGCCCCAATCCTTCCGTAACCATTTGGATCCACCTGTAAATATAAACATACGTCACGAATGATAACATCTTGCACTCATTGACATGATATATTGGTCGTTAGGAATTTTACCTGGTTATAGTAAGCCTCATAGATGGCTCCATGGCTTCCAGCCACCTGCAGCAAATTAAACGATCAGATACCACAACACTCAATGAAAAATTAATAGAAATAAAGGAATATTGAAAAAACTTTTCTACATTCCTAATCTGAATCAAATTTTGATGACAATAGAATAAACTCATTCAGAATAACAATATTAAAATGGAAACTACGTTTAACGCAGAAGGAATGTCAATCGATATGCACGAATAATAAATGTATAATATTGGAAATCAATGTCAACAAGAGGGCAAAATTGGTGGTTGTCATATCAAAGCCATAAAATCAACTTCTAATATAGAAAATATGAATTAGAACAAGAGTCAAGTGTGTGAATATGAATAATAATTGTCTCTCATAGATAAGTAGCTGGCAGATGATGGACAAAATTGACTTCTCAATTATTCAATGCCAATATCGGTAATGCAAATTCACACCGGCAAATTTTTCATTCTACAATTCATAAAGTTAATGAAAATTTGTTCATATACCTGCGTGGGTGATGGCAGGGCAGCCATACTTGCATATAATACTGGTTTTAACCAATCGGACAGTCAATCGATAGTTCTAGTCGTTCGTAACGATTTCGCCCCGCATTTCTTCGTTGACGGATCTTTATCGCCGGATGACGCCCGCCCGAACGGACGTCAGTGCAAATAAATGATAAGAATACAAAAAATATGATAACTTCCTTATACTTAATTGCTTTATTGCAATAATATTAATTTTATATTCCCAAAATTCACAGAGTAATCATTTGAGTGTGTAAAAAAAATGTATATGTCGTATTTTACAGTCGTGTACTTCACTAACGCATAGATATGTGAAATGTGTGCAGTAGCGCGCGCGCACACGAAATTTCTTAGATGTTGAACTCTGTAGACAAAGTGAGACGAAATATCTCAATGCTTTTATACAAAGTTATACTGAGTAGACTGTTGTGGACCCACCCAGTCATTCGATCCCTTCTCCTCTATTCTCACTTGGCCATCATTCGCACATTTTTTTTATTGAGTACTTTCTTTTATAAGCGAATAACCGATACGGTACAACTTGTCTGCTTTATATGTTCGTGTGCGTATTTATATGTCATCATCCTGCTTGATATTCTCACCGCATATTTTAATCGCGGCGCTAACGATCATTCTGCGCGCGCAGGTTCTCTACTTTTTTATATTTCGTAATCCAAAAAATCAGACAATTCAAATTTGGTGGGCTATTTTTTACATGGAGTTGATTAATGCACAGATACTTTTTGATTGTCGATATGTATATGTATATGATTTTATAATTTATAAATGATGCACTTGGGACCTAAATTCGAATTCAAATTCAGAACGTAAAAGCAATTGTTCTATTTGATTTCAACGGAATTACGTGAACGTATTAATATTCATATTGAAACAATAATCGATTAGTCGCGATTAACGACGGTTATGAAATTCAAAATTTCGAGCGTTATTTTACGTGTTGCGTGGGGCATTAGCGCGAAATCAGAAAAAGATGGTCGTAGAAACCTTGAATGATTCAAATATTTGTGAGAAAATCCCAATAGAAAATGAAGGTGTAATTAATAATGAATCGGGCAGTTTCTGTACTGATTGCCAAGAAGAATTAAACATATTGGGCCTTGCCAGATTGGAAAATAATTCTCATACGTTAACAAAATCGAACAACTTTGATAATATTTTTCTACCAACTGTTGAACAGACAACACTCGAACCACTCAATGAAGCTACAAAATCATTTTCTCAAATAAGTTTAGAACATGAAGACCATGCAAACAATTTTGCAGATGGAAAATCCCAAAATGATGATGATTTGAGGCAGATTTACTTTATCGATACTAACAATAGAGTTGAAGTAGAAAATGAAGTTTTGGTAGAATTATTAGACAATGTTGAACCACTTCATGCGAAAGAACAACTTATTGATAAAGAGAAAAGTTTCTATGATAAAGAAGTTCAAACTGAGCCGCAAATTAACGTGGACAATGACCCATGGGATGCAGAATTCCCATCGGAGATAGAGTTACAGAAAATTGAAGGGTCAATTAAAAATATCAGCTCATCTGAAACTCACAAACAATTGGAGAACAATTCAATCGTTCAGAATAATAAGAATGCTGCAAAAAAAAATAAAGATAATCTAAAGCCAAATTATAATTTAATGACGGCCATTCTTTTGAATCGACAAAAAAGATTGGTTCATCTAGCGAATGATATATATCAACTTAGGTATGTTGTAAGCTGAGTATTCATCACCAACGTTCAATAAATAAATTGTTTCCTTCATAGCTCTTATTTGGATGGAATAAAAAAAGCATTAACGAGCAAAGAACCGTTGCCCATCAGCATCCCCTCACCGCCAGCCATGACTGGATATGATAGTCAATTTGATTTCCCTAATGAAAACCGGTTTGGAAAATTACCTATTCAAATTCAATCTGCTAAAGCAACAAACAAATCATCCGGGGGAACTAATGGTACGAACAGCACAAGATCATCATCACGGAACGGGTAATTATGATTGAAATCATAATACTGTAATGTCTGTCTACCGGTTTCTCATAACCATTTTGCATATACGAGTAGTTCTCATGTCTCATCTAGCAGATGTGGATTGACTAAGTTTCCCGCAAAACGCATGAATAACGGACAGAATGAATCTGCAACAAAACGTTTCATGGGACAAACTACGAATAAAGATGGATTCAATGCTAATAAAGAGAATCGAAGTAATGAAAAGCACAAAAAACGATCAATTGATGAATGTAGTTCTATGTATGAGTATAATCCACTGTCAAATCGCACTAAAACCAATACCAAACTTCATTGATCCTTTGAAAGAAGCAATATAGAAACGTTTATCATTTATGATACTGACAATTGCAAATAGTTTTACTACTAACATTATCAGTTTTTTGATGAGTTAACACACAAATCGTCGAGTTTCAGCATCATCACTAGTCATCAGTACTCAGCATCATTTACATTAGCTCTGTCAATTTCTTTTTCTTCTTTATTATCATACATAAAAATACATATTGTAGATTGTAGCTGAATCAATGTTAGTTTTAAAGCTGTTAGATAATTGACGACAGCCGTGGGAATGGATTCTGCTTGGAAATTACAAGTTTTTTGTGCTGATGCGAAATGTATCCTTTGATTTTGCCTTCGAATATCAAATTTGCAACGAGACATTCGGTTTCATCCATATCAATGTCTTCTACTCCACACATTTCAAGTGCGAATAGAAGATTTTCTACAGGTATTTGATGTGTATTCATTGCCAGCCAAACTTTCTTGAATAAATTCCTATATGCCAAAAGTTTCAATTTTTCGACAATAAGATAAATACCAGCGCCAATAAAAAAGCTTTCATGCTTCGACATGACTATCTCCAATTTCCTCATATCACCTTGTTTCACTGCTTCTACTAATTCCCAAAATTCCATGAGGTTGTATTTCTCTAGAAGACTTCGCTTTGGCATAAAGCCTAATAACATTTTGACTGGTACTAAATAAGTGAGGATTAACCGTTTATTCTTTGCAGATCGTTTGTGGCAATGCTCAAATGCATAAGAAAGATGTTCGTCTGCAGCTTTGTAATCACTATCAAACATCGATTTTCTTCCAACAAAAAATTTATATGTTATCCGTTGTGCTAATGGAAAATGATCTTTGTAAGCAGAAGAATCAATAGCACGTATCAAAGGCCGACACAGATGCAACTTATTAATTCTGAAATAAACTTTGAGTAACTGGTTCACTAATGTCAACATCCCCCATCGTTTGGTATCTTCTTCTGAACTTCTATTGTCTGCTGCACAAACGCGAAAACAACCCATGAGACACTCAGCGCACTTTTCAAGAGTTTCACCTGGCTTTGTATTTCTAGTCTTTGCACTTTCTGCTTGAATAGCTAACAATCGAAGTTCCAAACATACAACATTCATCACAGGCAACATCCAATTCTCCTCTTTTTGTAATTGAAGAATTTTCGTTAGACTCTGAACAACTTGGCTTTGATAACTATATGTAACACGTGCATCATCTTTATGAGCAGATGATAGAGTTCTGAAAAATGAATAGTACCATAAATATTACAATTCCGAAATCCACTACATTAAGATAAAATCAAGAAGATAAAAAAATGCTCTTCTTTGAAATCATTATGAATCAAATCAATCTATAACACAATTATATAATAAATTATTACTTCAAGTGAAGAAGAACGAGATCATCAAATGGCGCTGAAAGATGCTCCATCGCTTTTGTCATAGCAGCATGTGAAAACAGTTGAGGCATCGATGCATGGCTATGCCGTAGTGACAGAAGATCCTGTTGTCCAGTAAGTGTTATTATTATTCATATTATTCATTATAAAGTTGTTAATTCTATCCCGGCAAATATATCCGAAAGAATAATTCGAAATTCATATCCAAGAGTAAATCATAACAAGATTAATAAAACTTTATCGGATTCAACGAAATCTATTCAAATAAAATCATATTTAATCTTCACTTCTTCCAGTTTTATACATAAACATATATTTACCGCTAATGTTTCACCATCCTGATTCAACCACAGTCGCCGAAGCTGAAATATTTATAACCCCAAATGTATGAAAGTATGAATACAACATAAATATCAAAATTCAGATTATTTACCTGCATTATATACGAGTCCATGGTTTTCACTGTGGTGATTATTTCCACTACCTTTTTTTCAGTTTGAAATTGAAATTTCGTTTCGAAAATCCAGACTAAACCGTTTCACCGAATATTTTAGTATGTTTACTCCTATCAGTTTTGTTTACAAGTTGTAGATTCGGTCAATTTGCAACAAGTTAAGTCTAAATAGTTTCTCCATCCACCGCATTGGTATAATAAAGTGCAGGGGACTCTGTTATCATCCAGCATGACCTAACAAGAGAGCTATAATATAATACTACAAATGTAGCTCTGAGTTGCAGTGCTCTCTTGAGTACTAGTCACCAACTATCATTCTTGAAAGGCTATTTTTTTGTTGAGCTGCCAAAATTCCAATCCAAAAACGTATGATATGGCTAGCATTGGGTGTATTTGGACTAACTCAACGTTGCTCAATGCTTTTCCATGGTGTCCAACGTCAATTGAATGTTGAGTTAGTCCAAACACACCTACTGACATAGAAATTAAAAATACCGGCAAAACACCGGAACAATTTGACCGGTTTTTTTATAAGACGACTTTGTTTGGCATAATTTTATTGAAATACATTAGAACGAAAATATTATAAACAAATATTCTGTTATAACCAATTCAATTAACACCTTGATCAAAATATCTTTACATTAATTATGGAATATTCACTCGTGGATTTGTCATATTTACATGAATTCTATTTATTAATTAAAATTTGATGTTACGATTCAAAATTTATGCTTAACAGTTCTCCGGAATTTTCGAGTTTCACGTTCTTATAGTACGTTTTGACGACAGATGATGGCATGCGATAATAATAACAATATTCAGGTTTATCTGACACTTTGCAGTAGTCCTGCCGCTTGAATTGTATATTCTTTTATTTTATTTCAGATAAATTGTAATCAAAGTAATAAACACAATCAAATAGCTCATGATGGAAGAAGATCAAGAATTGATTGATCTTAAGAAGACACGAGATGAATTAATGGAAAGAGCTCTTAATCTGCGAGATAAATTAAGTCAACAGCATTTGGAAAATGTTAAGAAAAAAACTATCAACATGAATACGTATGTATGATTTTATTAAACAATGTTTATGTTATCTAAGTAATTTCACGATTCAAAAATTGATTATATTGATAGGTCAGATGTAAATTTGTCTCGAGTATCAACAGTTGGAGATATTCCATATGCCCAGAGATTTCCTGAACAGTTAATTAATTTAAGTCAGAATGTTTCGGGCATCAATTACACTGATGTGCAAAAAAAATGGCTTCGGGGTAATATCTGGCATTATAAAGCTCGTGTGGTGATGAAGTCACTTAGTTTCGATTTAGAATTGAGTGTTAATCAAGAGGTAAATAAAGCGGATTCTTTCGTTTTCGATAGATTCATCTGACTGTTCTTTCATTCCAGAATGATGTCAATAAAGTGGAAGATATAAATTGCCATTTTCTAGAACCAGATCTCTCTCTACTGAACGAGATATCTCCATGGGTTCAGTTAGCGACTAGAGCCAAAAACTTTTCCTCTCTCATGTTTTGTAAATTCTTCATAATTTATATTCTCTAAATTTATGAGGTTTATACTGAGTTGTAATCATTTGGCTTTAGCTTTCAGTGAATATAATGAATTGTGTGCGGTTCGAAAGAAGATATTGAGCAAACTGGTGAATGGAAGGTTTGCAACCGTAGAGAAGTGCAATGAAGACAGTGGTGGTGTCATTATTTATCTGCATTCCCCAAAAGCACCGTCAATTTATTATGCTGAATATTTATGGACATTGCGATTGAACCCAAAAACAAAATCGATTGGACATCATTTCGCGATACAATCCACAAGCAATGGTAATTATCCGCTCGTTTAATTATGTGCTATCATACAATAGCCAATAATTTTGTTTTCATGTTTGATTCAAGATTTTGTAGTAGTCAATCAGGATCTTATGGAAGAATTTTGCAAAAGTGGACTGAAAAAAAATACTTTAGAAAAGTTGTGGAGCAGTGTGTGTTCCGCTATTGACGCATATAAATAACAATATAAATTGAGTCATACTTTATCGATGGAAATCATTCGGAAAGCTATCAGGCTTCTATCTGGATAATTTTTTAACCCTAGCTACTTCCCCAGTGGCGCAATTGGTTAGCGCACGGTACTTATAAGACAGTATATGTGTGAGCAATGCCGGGGTTGTGAGTTCGAGCCTCACCTGGGGAATAATTTTTTTGAAAATTGATAATTAAGTCAATGTTTGATATATATTTTTCCATAATAGTATTCGTATTATTTACATTAAACGAATGAATGCTGATGTATTCAATTGGATTGCTCTGCTTTTTCTGAATCTTGTTTGGCCTGTTCCTTTCTCAATTCCTCTTGTTCAGCCTGTTTTCTATTTTTCCACGCAGTCATGAATGATATAGGGTGTATAGGTAAAAATCCAGAGAGTCCAAGTAATTCTGCTACCGGCTTCGATATCTCAACATTACCCTGTCCTAACCAGAATTGTATTCTTTCATAATTAAACGATACCAATCGTTCATTGTGCTGATTTGCCATTAGATCATATGTTCCTAATTGTTCAATAGGTGGATCACGTCGTCTGTCCCACACCTGTACAAAATATCTTCATTCAATCACAGACACCAAAACTAAATTAATTCTACACTAAACTTTTATATAAAAATAATAATCTTACATTCATGACAACAATGTGAAAAAATGGACGATTAGCACATCCATAACGTGCCAAGCGTATAATTTTCTTACGAACATCATCATAAACTCCTGTGCCCGATGCTGCATGCAACGGAAATCGTGGCATTTTGCCTATTTATTTATTACACAAATTTTCAAATATCAAAAATCTTCGATGATCAAATAAGTACGAAATCGTTTTGCAGGTTATGTTAGTGTTGGTATCTCCCCCTGACGGCACGAAACTGTAACACAAAAAATATCGTACTGTACATGTATATAGTAACGTTCACGACGCATGCGCAATCGTGCATATGAAAATCAAATGAGAAACGACGAATAACATCGCTGGAATAAATTTGGTGTACTTTCATAAAACGACTACACAAAATGGTGTACATGAAAATGAAATGCTGCGTGTTCTGAATCGCAATCGGCGAAAGGCCCACCAATAAACATTGAGAACGTTACATATACGTCATAAGGTAAGATATCGTGCAGAATTAATTCGCACGACATTTCTTACATTCATATATGAGTGTATACATATATACATAGATATATGCATATATATACATAGAGTAGGAGGAAAATTGTAAGATTGTGAGTTATTGTTGGGAGGGGGGGTGGGGTCCATCACCGGATTCGTCATAGGCGTTGAGAAAAAGAGACGACAAAGCATTTTCCTTCGCTGATTTATTAGCAGGGGCAGGGGAGTGGGGTCACGTGATCAGGCTGCGTTTTGAGCGCACTAACCAGGTACGGGTACTAATAAGTTGTATTTTCAGGGTTTTATACTCGCCGCAGACGTGATAATACGAGGTAATGCTAAATTGACGCATGTAGCGTTACCAATGTATAAATGCCAACAGTTTTATTGCGATCTACACTCGTCAAGAGTCTTTATGCTGATATATCGGTGCGAAATTCGCCATTCTATTCACGAGCTTTGTCGTATTCTCTCAATGGTTGTGTGTGTGTGTATATATGTGTATTATATGTGTGTGCATGACACTCGCCACAGCCGCCGCGACGATGCTTGACAAGCCTTCCCCCAAATCCACAAATGGCGTCCGTCGTGCACATGGTTTCGCGAAACTCCACTTTTGCGACGGGTTTTAATTAGGTTTTTTTTACGGTTATTCTTATAGCGAATACCATTCCACGGGGCCGATTTGGTTTTTAACAACTGTGACACGAGGGATTGGTAATTGAGCCGAATTTATATATATTCGAAATAATATTTTTTGTAGAACGAAAAGAGTACTCGTCCTCATCGGCTGGACACCGGGCAACGGTCATCGGTAATATATATGTACAGTGAAACATTGACCGTGTCTGTTGTGTTCCACGCGTCTTGAGATATTTCTCAAAGCCGCTACGTAAATTTATCAAATGGCTGGGAGGTTATTTTTGCTTTTTGTGCGGTGAAGGGAACGAAAAAAAATCATGGGAACTGAGCGCTTTTTTCATATTTTTCCATCGGCGAGTCCACGAATTTGATTGATAAATGCAAAATATATAATAATTATTATTTTTTTTTCATTTTCAGATTGTAAATAGCCAGTGTATATAGGTGTGATAGTCAAAGGAGATAGATAAGCCGATTTTGTAGTTTGCCATGAGTTCAGGCAATAAATCGTTGGTGTATCCCGGCGGGAAAGGCACCAACAAAAATAAGTCTCAACAACATGGTAAATCGGACCATCATCATCAAAAATCAACAGACACTGCTAAGCATGAGAAGGGTCAAGTGAGTATTGTTATGGAGATACAAAGAGAACAGTTTTGTTCACAGTGAGAATTGTACATGAACGTTACGCCACTCTGACGCCGTAGAACAAATTCATCATATATAATGTCCTTCTAATGTATATCTTTTATATATTTTGTTTACTTAATAGTCAAACAAGGATCAAGCCAAACATGCACAAATCATCGATACTCGATCTGGTGGCGTTGAAGATCCAGCTTTCAAAGAAAGAATAAAGCAGGTCATGGAGGTGACCCGTCGTTCCGAGGACGATGTAATCATGGCCCTTCATGACAGTGATTGGGATTACAATCGTGCGGTGAACGATCTACTGGAGGGCGTTTCCACTGAGTGGGAGGTGAAAAAGAAGAAACCACGTCAGCCAAGTGGTTCCAAGCAGAGTGCAGATCCATCTGTCGATCATGATGAGCGCGGTGCTGGTGATTGGGAAGAGCGGCGCAATCAACGTGGCGGTGGACCACCTCGTATGCGAGGTCGTGCCAATCACGACAATCGAGGTTGGCGTGGTCGAGAGAATAAAGAGAATGAACGGAACATGGAGGATAACGTGCGTGAAAATAGCTATGGCGGTGGTAGAAGAGGACGTGGTGGATCTGGACGATCTGGTCGTGGTGGACGAGGTGGCGGTAGAAGCCTTGGTCCACGTGCCTATGCGAGCCGTGATTCAGCGTCGTCTTCGGGCGCTCACAGTTTCAGTCGTCCAATTGACACTTGGACTGGCAGCGAAGAACAGCAGCAGAGTAATCAAGAAGCAAAGGTAGCAAGTGATCCGTGGAATAATTTAGAACCGACTGAAGATTGGGATAATGAGGAATATACTGGATCGTTGGCTGATACGAAAGTATTTACACCAAGTACATCTACAAATGATCAAGCGGCTGATGAATCAAATAACCAACCAGACACGAATGCCTTGGCATCTGTACAGGGTGGTAATATGAGTAGTCTGCCTCAAGAAGAATTAGCCAAACTGTCGGATGGAACGGTAATGCAGTCACAACAAACAGCAATGATTCAGCCGCAATCGCAACAATCTCAACAATCATTGGTGTCACAGCAAGCACTTGGTATGTCAACGCAATTGCAATTGTCACAACAGTCAAGTACGTTGACAGCTGCTCAAAGTCAGTATTTGACGCAATTGACTCAACAATCGAGTGAAAATTACAAGGGTACAAGTCAACCTGCTTTTACATCGATGACAATCGCCAATCAACCTCCGAGACAACCGGCGAAACAACGTCCCAGAGTTCCACCACCGTCTAAAATTCCATCGAGCGCGGTCGAAATGCCGGGTGATACTGTCAATAGTGGTATTGGCTTCTTGGATGTGCAATTTGGCGCCCTTGAATTTGGTGGCGATACAACAGCGGTAGATACTACTAATACAGAAAAATACAACTCGACATCAACAAACATCTCTGGCATTGACGTTTCTTCCAATGTCGTGGCGTCAGGTGTTGTTAACTCTACGACAACGTCATCAAATACGCTGGACATGGAGACAGCACAGCAAGGTGGCTCATATAATTCTTCCCAAATGATTGCATCGCCGAATAATGCTGGCGTCAATTACGGCAATGCAGGCACAACTTCGGCGAATTATCAAACACAAAAACCGTCATATCAGACATCCAATAGCGCACCAAGTAATTATAATGCATATTCATCGACGGGTGGACAATCGGTACCGTCATCATTTTCAACGTCTACTGGTGGCAATACTAACAGCTACACACCAACAACACCTATGACTCAATCAGGTTACAGCGCTACCTCTTCGTATCCACAATCCAATTCATCGACTTTCAGTCAAGCATCGCCATCAGCGCCATCATCTACAGGTACATCGGGTTATAACCAAACAACAACGTCAAATCAGGTGTATCAATCATCGAGTGGATTTGTCCCAGCAACCACTGGCCAGTATCAAGTTCCGCAATCGACGAACCCCGGTGCTAATAGCAACACTGGAGGTTATCAAGCCACCAGTTACCAGGGCTCATCGTCATTCCAATCTACACCACAGGCTTATCAACCGTCCGCCACGACTTTCACATCGCCAATTACACAAGCTAGTACTAGTGCCTACCAAAGCGCAACTCATTCTGTGTATGGTGGTGTGTATGGTAACTACAACAATCAGTCTCAAGTGACGTCACACAATCACACAAAATTGAATAGTGGTTCTAGCAAAGACTCACAATATGACACAAATGCGACGACAAGCAGCAGCTCTTTAGCGACTACAAGTGCACCGACACTGGGACTTTCTTCAGCATCTGTAAATAGCTCACAGACAAAAGTTACAAGTTCTAACGGTAAGCAATGCTATTGCTAATCATAATTACTAATCGATTATCATCTATTATGAATCCATACATTAATTGAATGACATTATAAATTGCAGTTGTTCCGAAAAGTACATCGAGTGGATGCACAGTAACGGGGGCAGGAGGCACTGGAAGTATTAGTGGAGCTAGTAGTACTGGTGGTGCTGCCAGTAGCATGGCTCCAATGCTCGGTCATCAGTATATTATGGGTCAGGGTGTGCCCTATGCCACATTCCAACAGCCAATGTACAGCTACGAGGATCTTCAACTGATGCAGCAAAGAATACCGCACATGGTGAGTCAACAAAACCGTATATAATTGAAATTTAAATCGCGCACGGATTCTGTAAAGTAGACATGTACATTTTATCATACTATATTTTTTAAAAGCATTGCGTGATTAGGAAAAGAATTTCTCTTGATAATTCACTATTTTCTACCTTTTGGTGCCTGGTAGAAGTTCATGATTTAGTAATACTTTACTTATAAGAATGTTTTTACAATATATTTTCATATTTATTTTAGCATCGTGCGATATCGTTGTTGTACCAACACGTTTGCACATATGTTTATATTCTCATTGATATTATAAGTGAATGATGCATTTGAATACATTTTTATATTTGATGTTTACGAAAATTTTCACAATTCCAAGAGCCTGTCGTTGATTCGTAAATGTTGAATTGAATGTTATTTACCTATTGCACGAGGTAGTATGGGATTCTAAATTACAAAAGAGCTTATTTCTAATCGAAACATGTGAAAAAAATTGAAGCTATGAAAGCGTTGCATGCACGTGCACTTGTTGATTTCATATATTATCCCTCAATCTTCCTCGTGCGATATAGAAATTAGTTAGTCTTATTAGTTAGAAGTCTCCTCGTATTCGGAGTACACAGTGTATGCATGTAGTTTTGTGTTTCGCCTCCCTGACTAACCTGCAGCCAACTACTGGTTACTATGATGCGGCACTGGGCTATCAGACAACTGGACCTGCAACGAGTCTCGGTGGCGGCAGGAATGATGCATTATCAGGCGTTCAAGGAGTACAGGGTGTTCAAGGCGTTCAGGGTGGTTATACCAGTATGAGTGATGGACGGTTCGCAAGAAATGACAGCAATGCATCGCCAGTGCCATCAACCATGTCACAACAGGTAGGAAAATATTTCATCTTCTGTTGCATTAACAATGCAAACACTATCTACATGATGGAATTATCATTTTCAGACAGCAACACAGCATCAACAGCCTATGATGAATCCTACGTTACCGCCAGGATATGCATATTTCGCTTATGGAGGTGGCATAATGCCTGGAAGTTTTCAATATGGCGGTCCGGCTATCTATCCAGTAAGAATTCTGGATTGATACTATGACTTTACCCGAGCAAGCTCATCGGCATTACATATGAACGGAGTATCATCTACATATAATTATTTTTCGTTTTCAGCAGATAGCGACTGCCGGAAATGCTGGGACAAACAGTGGCGCATATAATGCGAAACCTGGTAGTTACGGATCAGGCTATGGTGGTGGAACTAGCTATGATACACTGGCAAACAGTGGATCTACTGGAGAGTATAAAGCTGCGGGTAGTGGATATACTGGCACACAAACTGGTAAGACTGGAACTTCGACGGGCAATAACAATTCTGGAGGATCATCAGCTGCCGATATTGGTGCTACGATGTATGCCAAGAGTCACGTTGCATTGAGCAAAGTGAATGTGAGTTCATTTCTCTGTCATTCTGACTGTTTCTTTCCTTCCTTTCGCGGTGTTAACAAAGAATGATTATGGAACATATTACAATGTCGATTATTTCGTTGCAGTCATACGACAAGCAGACTTTCCATTCGGCGACGCCACCGCCTTTCGGATTGACTGGCAGTCAAAGTGCTGGAATGCCCGGTGGTTATGGTGGCCCGCATTTGTTCATTTCAACATTGCCTCATCAGTTGCATCAGCCATTACATCAAGACGGGAGCAGCAGTTCGGGACAAAGGACCAATGCAAGCTCACAAAATAAGGCTCAGGCAAAGCCTGGATACAGTTCAGCTTACTGGACTGCGGGTAATTAAATGCACACCACGAGAAAAAAAAATGGGCTCGTGTCTGCTGTGTGCTCGTTCAACGAGGGAGACGTACTCGAGTTAGAAAAAATAGAGCTGGACGAAGGATACATAGATACAAAAATGCGCAAACATATACGTGTAATTGAATACAGAGAAACATAATGGATAGAGAAAAATTGCAAGAATGGATCAAAGATAAATTAGTGAGCATGAGGGTAAGAGAGATGATGGAAATAAGAGAAAAGAAAGGATGATGAAAAAGAGTAATTGTGAGATGAGACGAACACTAACACGCCTTCGCTGCCCGGGCGATACACGGACTCTCGAACGAACCCGCACATTTGAGTAGGCTGTATTTGTTTACCTCTTTTTTCTTATTTGTTTTCTGTTTGATTCCTCGTACGTAGTAGAATACTTAACAGCGAAATGTATGTAAATTTCGATAGCACTATTCTATTTGGTACCCTAAATGAATTTGAAACCTGGAATGGTGTTTTTTCGGATAAATGACTTTGGCTTTCATTCGGAATTCGTACGCGGTGCAACGAATTGAGGTGCAATTAATCACACGTAAGATAATACGTTGAGTGTTAAAAGGGGAATTTGTCGCTGTTATGCAGCACAACTGAATTGAAAATAGAAAGGGGCATAACAGGGCGGCCGAAACATTTCGACAATCTTTACAGCATCTTGTTTTCGAAAAATTGATGAGGAAGATGCGTATTTTACCATATTGTTGATATGTGTATTTCTCGAACATGAAACATGAAACCATAACCGCAAACAATTTTTTTCCACGATCTTGAACTATGTTGATTATTAATATTACTATCACTATTATATTTTAATTATAATTGATTTTTCCCTTCGTATACAAAAAGAAAAAAAGTGAACTGGCATTACTGAGAAAGAATTAACTGTACTGTGACCGCACATATAATGATTGAAAATGACGCTAAAATAATCGATCCGATCGATTATTGGAAATAAATTTTTGCGTATATGTAGAGTTTGTTCCAATTTTACAAATATTATTTCCAGCCTTCCGATAATTGTTTGAACTTCATTATAGTCTTATCAATCTTACGAACTGAAAAGGATTTATCATGTATCCTTACAGAAATATGATTGTTTATCACACGCATAACCGCAGAGCGGCATGATGTGATGGTTGCCCAAACTGATCAGAGTTGCCTTTCAGTTTTTCCTTTTTTTTTTCTATGAAAACTGAAGAATTCAACAAGTACGAGTGAAAGTTCCAAAACCATCTACTATCCATGTCTGTGATGATCGCAAAGCAGATGGGTGTCATTTATTAACAAATTCAATATTAACCAAAGTGAGGTAAACGGAAGAAAAAAAAAGTAGATTGTTAAGCAAAATTCTATACTTAGCTCACGCAGAAGATGACGCTAATCATTATTTTTTATCGGTGTCGAATGACTCTAAAGGGAATACCGAGGGTCCTGTGTACTTGTAAACTTGTATTCATTGGATATGTTCTATAATAATAAAATTGTGAAATTCAATCACTCGATAAATATTATTCGCGAGGGCGTAATCATCTCTTCTCTGAATGGAATGGTGATACATTACACGGATATATAAATTGACTATTCAAGAACTCAAGATGTCTGAGCAAACAAAAACAAATTGATAGAAGACATAAAGTTAGTTTATCTCTATCAAAACAATATGGCATCAATAGGTTCATACACGAGGCTTTTTTAGAGTATCATGTTCTCGTCAGGCAAACATAACTAGATGTTTAAGTAAACCTCAATTGAAACGACAATGATCCCAGAAAATATTGGCACTGCGATTCTCATGACCAAAAGTGTAAATTTACGTTCTATATACGATCTGTACTTATCATCCACAAACATGATCAAATCCCATTTTCCTATCTACCATTCTCCTATTATACATATATAAATATGCATACTTTACACCTTGGATATTCACGAGCACACAATTGCGCGAATTCACAAACGAATTTTCAATAATGAGCCAATAATTAATTGGTTTTAAATATATATAAATACATGATATGATGAAGAGAAGAAACGAGTGAAACTAATGAATTTTTTAAATAGACACCCATAGTTTGATTTGCTTTACAGACATTATTTTTAGTTTACTCACATATATACATGTAGTGTAATGAATTAATGACGATCATACGTTATACGTGACTGAATTTTGGGAGTAAATAAGTGTAATGTACAATGAGGAAAAAAACTGTATTGAATTAAAGTGCAAGCCGATGATTATAAAGTGATATACATTGGATAAACACATAAGTGGAAAAAAAAAACTTAAGGAGAGGAAAAAAAACGCATTAGTGAGAAAACAATTTGCCTGATGAAATGGACGGGCAGAGATTTGTTTCCCAGAACTCATAGTAATTGTCATACCTTAATAATTTTTGTATTTTTGTCAAATATTAATCAATCAATCGAAAGTGCAAAATACGCATTAACGCCATTACCGCTAAATATTGAAGTATATGAATTATTGATACCATAATAGTGAATAATACTGTGTATAAATATGAAATATCTCGTAATAAATGTACTGAAGAAAAAAAAAGGACAAAATCAATTGTACATACGATTGTGTTCATCATTTCAATTGCATCAATTGCAATGAAATTCATTTCACATATTTGCGTTGGGCAATGTATTAATAATCAAAAAATGCCGGCAATGTTGTAGGTGACGCCACCAAAGAGACTCAATAGCGCAGGATACCACAGAAATTTATCACCACAAGAAGTTAATTCCCGGTGAATTTCATTTCTAATTGTCATCTACAATTATTCATTGGAGAGAGTTGTGGATTTTGAAGTTGATTTAACACGTCGAGAGTTTGATATTTATTCTGTTGAAAATATGAATTCGTTCAAGTCAATCATGTGCACAACAATTAGAGGTTATGCAAGACACTCGTCGGCAAACGTTAAATCATCGAGAGGTCGATCCAAGATCAAAGTTCACACTGAAAGTGAACTATATCCTGATGTTAATGAATTTAATTATAATCCTAATGAAGATTATGATGACTATAGTGATGCAGAGTCGGATTTTTCAAACCTTGGTCAAACATACACTCAACATGTGAGGTGAATTCGATTTTCCAATGTACCAAATTTATTATTGTTAGTCACTTTTGTTATTGTACATTATTATAATAAAATTTCCTTGAGTTTTACAGAGAAGAGAAGTATGCGAAGGAATTATTGAAAAAGAGAATAATTGCCAGGAAATATTTCAAATCAACTGATCCAGATTTTATTACTTGGACTGAGAAAGATCAAATTCAATATCTACACGAGCACGACAGTGCAGAATGGACACCTGAAAGACTCAGTGATTCCTTTCCTGCTTTGCCTGAGACAATTAGGAAAATTCTAAGGTCCAAATGGTTACCGAGATCAGCTGAGACGGTGGTGAAACATGATCAACGTGTGATTGATAATTGGAAATCGTTCAAAGCTGGCTCTTTAGCTTTAGATCCACGTCTTGAGGATCATTTGAAAAAATTCAAAGATCGTAAAATTGAAATTGCGAGTTTGGCGACAATAGCAGAGAGATTTGTTAAAAAACCACCAGTTTTTCCAACTCCCAAGAGCAAGATGTTTAGTAGTATAGTCAGAGATCGTATTGGACACACACCAGAAAAAAAAGAAAAACCTGAACTCCAAATCGCTGATGGAGTTGAAAAAAATCAACATCTTGCAACGGAAGTCCCGAAATCAGTTCAGTCTCGTAAACATGTTACTTTCAATGCATTTTTGGACAAGGAAATCGATAGATTCGCTGATAAAACTAATTTGTCGCTAGAACAGCAACTACTGGTCGATGAATACAAAAAACAAAGAAGTATTGAAGCTTTGGCTAATACTGATTCTACTCTTTCTGAATTTAATGCAAATGAGCCATCAGCAGTTGCTGCAAAAGCCGAGCCTTCTACTATAAGAAAATATCCAAAAATTGACATGAGCAATAGTAGCGTGGATACCGGAGTAGTTGAATGGAAGAAAAAAGCAGTGAGTAATGATGGAGACTTTCCAGATTATATCAAGATACCGCGCGCAAAAGCCGCCAAAGGAGTTACATTCAAAGTACAAGATCGCTATTATGACGTTGATGGAGAATTTTTGTACAGAGTACCCGGATTGAAAACATAGAAAATTATTTGATCAATGAATGTACATAATTTCCACCTTACTGTAGACCAACAGATGATGGAAAATAAATTGTTAGAACGAATTCGAATTGAATAATTCGTATTCTACCTTCATCATTTGATGACACATTATTAATAATTCAGTAAGCAATTGACTTTCATAATTCTACTATACATCTGGAGCATCGTTTTTACTCAATAGTCATCTCATAATACCTCTTATCAACATTAATGATGCTGAAAATTTGAAAAAAATGAAGCAAAATTGCTCTAAATCAATTCGTAAAAGTAACTCCCTTTTCCTGCCGATAAAGTAGAAAGCAAATTGTCCTGTGTGTTGATAAAACAGGTCAATCAAACGATTTCATGTGTACATGTGGCGCCACTTTGTAATTCAATCCGCCATTTAGATATTTTTCCTAAACAAATGAAAAATGGCCGTCTATAATGCATACACGCGGCATTGTTTTCCCGCGGTTCTCGATAATTGATATTTATATTTATGTCAATCGTAATGAAAACGCTGTACGAATGATTTCTAATGATCTTTATATACATGCTGAGCACTAATAAAAATACACATCAGGTATGTAGATTCATTGTGATTTTTATTTATCCATTTATTGTATGCTCTGTAACTCGAACGCTTCATGTTTACACCATAGGTGGATTTGAACCACAATTTTTGATCATAACTTTTTACTTATAACTATTTGCACGAATAATTATTGTGTTGTTGACTTTCAGATTCATTTTCATTGCAGTGTAAGACTTAGTATAAAAAATCAAGATGATGCCTCGACGCGGAGGCAAGAGAATCCGAATGGACGATCCTGTGCCTCCGGAATATCAGGAACCTATGACACCAATGACGCCAGCAACCGATAATATTGATAATGATGGCCAGGAGAATTATAGTAGCTATGCTGCTTATAATCAAGCACCACAGACTCCTGCTCATACACCAATGTAAGCAAACTATTAATAATATAAGAATCATAATAATTTCATTGTCTATTGATAATTATTGTTATTTAGATCCGAGCATTATTCGTCAGAGAGCCATAGTTCACCTAGCACATCTCAACCGCATTATCAAGATCAAACTGTGAATAATGATTCTGTCCAGTTCGAACAGCCAATGACACAGACCGCACCAAATATGAGAATAACAAGAAACACTCGAGCAAGAATGAGAGGAGGTACTGTGAGTCAACCCAAATATCGTGAGGTTGACACAGAGTTTGTTCCACAGCCAGCACCTGTAAGAGGTAGAGGTGGTGGCACACGTGGTCGTGCGAAGCGAATTCCAAATCCGAGTAATTCTGAAGATGAATCTAGTTTATATTATGTAATCCGAAATAATCGTTCATCACTCACAAATATTGTTGATGAATGGATTGAAAAATACAAGATGAATAGAGACAATGCTTTACTTATGTTGATGCAATTTTTCATCAATGCAAGTGGATGTAAAGGACGCATCACACCTGATATGCAAGCGAGTATGGAGCATGTGGCCATTATACGAAAAATGACAGAAGAATTCGACGAAGAAAGTGGCGAATATCCATTGATAATGACAGGCCAACCCTGGAAAAAGTTTCGAACAAACTTTTGTGAATTCGTCCAAATTCTTGTTCGCCAATGCCAATATTCAATTATTTACGATCAGTTCTTGATGGATAATGTGATATCACTTCTAACTGGATTATCAGATTCGCAAGTTCGTGCTTTTCGTCATACTGCGACGCTAGCGGCTATGAAACTAATGACTGCACTCGTAGATGTTGCCTTAACTGTTTCTGTTAATCTTGATAATACTCAAAGACAATATGAAGGTGAGAGACAAAAAGCTAGAGAGAAAAGAGCTGCTGATAGATTAGAGTCACTCATGTCTAAACGGAAAGAATTGGAGGAGAATATGGACGAGATAAAGAATATGCTCACTTATATGTTCAAATCAGTATTTGTACATAGATACAGAGATACACTTCCGGAAATTCGAGCAATTTGTATGGCTGAAATTGGTGTTTGGATGAAAAAGTTCCACCAGAACTTTTTAGACGATTCCTATCTCAAGTACATTGGTTGGACATTGCATGATAAAGTTGGCGAAGTGAGATTGAAGTGTCTCCAAGCCTTGCAGCCTCTTTATGCATCTGAAGAACTTAAAGCGAAACTTGAATTATTCACAAGTAAATTCAAAGATCGTATTGTAGCAATGACTCTTGATAAGGAGTACGACGTTGCTGTGCAGGCTGTTAAACTTGTTATATCTATTCTCAAACATCATCGTGAGATTTTGACTGATAAAGATTGCGAGCACGTATACGAACTTGTATATTCATCACATCGAGCGGTTGCCCAAGCTGCGGGAGAATTTTTGAATGAACGTTTATTTACTCAGGATGAGGAGGCAGTTGCAGGTGTAAAAACTAAGCGTGGTAAGAAACGTCTCCCGAATACACCGCTCATCCGAGATCTGGTGCTGTTCTTCATTGAATCTGAACTTCATGAACATGGTGCGTATCTCGTGGATTCACTTATCGAGACTAATCAAATGATGAAAGATTGGGAGTGCATGGCGGATCTTTTGCTCGAAGAAGCTGGACCCGAAGAGGAGCCACTAGACAATCAAAAAGAAACGTCGTTGATCGAACTAATGGTTTGTTGTATCAAACAAGCAGCTTCTGGTGAGGCTCCAGTGGGTCGTGGCCCAACACGTAAAATGCTCTCAGCGAAAGAACTGAAACAGGTGCAAGACGATAAACAGAGACTCACAGAGCACTTTATCGTAACACTTCCACTTTTGCTTGACAAATATAGTGCTGATCCAGAAAAACTTGCTAATCTTTTATCGATACCGCAACATTTCGAATTAGATATATATACGAAGACAAGACAAGAGCGGAATCTCGAAGCGTTATTGCAAAAGATTCACATTATTGTAGAAAAGATGCAGGACAATGATGTATTAGAGACTGCAGCAAAAACACTTGAATACATGTGTGATGATCGTTATGCAATATATACAAAATGTGATATTTCACGTTCAACACTCATAGATTCGATAGTTAATAAATATAAAGAAGCGATGGATGAATACAGAAATTTAATTGAAGGCGCAGAGATACCCGACGAAGATGAAATTTTTAATGTAGTTCAATCACTGAAAAAAGTCTCGATTTGCTATCGTTGTCACAATATGAATGGCTGGAACATATGGGACTCACTTTATCGAGATATTGAGGACTCTAAAGATACCTCGAGAAATTTCCCAGAGGAAGCTGGCAAATATAGCATAAGTGCATGTTATTTCTCAATACTTTGGGATCAGCATCAGTTGCTTGAAGGCATAGACACAGGCAATCACAGTGAAGACAAAGCTCAAATATTACGCACAAGACTTCATGCATTCATGGATTCAATGCGGTATTTCGTTGCTGGTGGAGGAAATGGATTGGCTACGTTACGTGAGGAAGCGTACAATACGATATGCGACACGCTCGTAGTATTTTGTAATCAATTGGCTTCGCAACCAAATCCGCTCATACATCAGCTTATTTACGAGGCTGACCAAACTATGCAGAATATGCTTAATCAATTCATTCAGGAATATGTGTTTGTTGAAGGAGAAGATGATGGGCATGATGAGCACTCAAAAATCGAGGAATTACACAAACGGCGAAATTTCCTTGCTGGTTACTGCAAGCTCATTGTGTATAATATGATCCCGACAAAAGCCGCTGCTGATGTTTTTAAACATTACGTCAAATATTATAATGATTATGGTGATATAATAAAGACCACCTTGGGCAAAGCGAGAGATATCAATAAAGTCAATTGTGCTTTAACAATGCAATTGAGCTTGAATAAACTATATAACGAGATTGCCGCTGAAAAAGAAAAAGTTAATAGAAACAGCGAAGAATTTACGGCTATAAAGGAGCTCGCGAAAAGGTTTGCTCTATCATTTGGGCTTGATGCTGTGAAGAATCGTGAAG
This sequence comes from Meteorus colon, assembly GCA_030523085.1. Classification (NCBI taxonomy): domain Eukaryota; kingdom Metazoa; phylum Arthropoda; class Insecta; order Hymenoptera; family Braconidae; genus Meteorus; species Meteorus colon. The sequence goes on from JAPYZH010000050.1 coordinate 274,303, forward strand.
CCATAACAGCACTTCATCGGTCAGGCGTTTTATTTGCAATTACGCCACCAGATAATATCGAACTTGATCCAACTGGACCGCCACCAAATCTCCCATATCTCGAGATTCTTGCAGAATTTACGAATAAATTGTTGAAACAGGATAAACGTGTTGTGTAAGTTCTCACTTGTTTTTTACATGGTGCATTTTTTAAAACAGAATTTTTAATAGTATTTGTTTGCAGATTGAATTTCTTAGATAAAAGACTGCCGGCAGGTATGCCATCGTCGCGAGGCGAAGATTGGCAACCACTTTTATTGTATAGAAATAGTTTATTACATGGGGAAACAGATCAAGTTCCTGTCACGAGTAAACGAGCTTACACGAGACGCAAGAAGGATCAATTAGCTGGTAATTATTTATCTCTTTAAAACTTTGACTTGCGTATATTGATTACTGTTATGAATATCAATTGATATGATTGGATGTAATTGCAGAGGAAGAAGAACAAGATGAGGCAGATGAAGGCTCTGATCATGAGCTTATGGGGTAAGTTGTGGGCTTGAATATTCATAGCGTGCCTTCAAAATTGAATCCATGAACTTTTTAAAGATATATATGCTTTTTAACTGTGAACGCTTGTTTGATCAATTGTTGCTTATTTCAAATCAATTGTCATCTGCTTATTGTAGTTTTCAACTAATGCTTTATTATTCATCGGAAAATATTGGTGATTTTTCATAATATGCTCCCTGTAATTCATTTGTACAATGTTAATTGTAAGTATAAAATGCTCAACGCCTGAAAGCTGCGCTCAAAGGGATTGTTATTATATATGCCGCGAATTTGCTTCATCATTATCAAATCGATGGCTCAGTGCAAGAGGGTTCAACGCCAAATATTCACAATGTTTAACTGTTGTCGTTGCTATCAAGGAACCATGAATGTAATTTTACAGGAATCGATGACATGCGACCTGGCCCTCCTGCACCGGCTCGTCGTAAACACTCTGATCATTGAGCCTGAGCTCTGAAAAAGTGTTACCAATGTTGAAATGTCACATGGAGCATTAGGGATACTATGGGGTACTTGACTGCGGATTTTCTTTTAATTTATTTTTCTTTTCGGTTTGTTCTGGAAAGTAATTTCCGAAATGTTGTTCAAAAAAATTTGAGTTTTATTGTAAACAACCCACGATATTACATGAATGTGGAAATCCATATTTTTTGTTTTCCCACATCGTAATCATTAAATCGTAAAAAAAAAACAAAAAAAAATTGTATTTTGGTTTAACGACAATACAAATTGGCTATTATCAATGAAATGATGATCTGGTTAATTTATGCGGACCCGCTTATTCCCTAATTGCTCCTCGATCCTCGCATATTGAATGAAGAAAATTTATGTTGATATCAAAATTTTCTTTCAGTAAACAAAAGAAGAAACGGACACCCAAGAAAACACCGTGAGTATTTGAATTATCATAAAATTTTCCATTCTCATTATCCCGATACGTTTGCGAAGAAACTTTCTGTCGCGTTTCAGCCTCAACGTTTCCAAAGTACCCGCTGCGCGATCACGAGTTTCGGGTTTCTTTGATAATAATGACATTCAAACTACCCCTTCATCCCCTACGCCAACAATAGAAGACGTTCCGAGTCCGCCGCAGGACATAGACAGCAATTTCAAATCGTTACACATTCAAAATCGAGCGTGAGTAAACGATCTCGTTTAATATTATTGACAGATAATATAATATTAATATTAATTCCGAAAGGCGTCGAAGTCAAGACTCAGCGGGACCGCGAGAACTTCGCAGAACGGCCAGGAATTCTGGAAGATACATCGAGGGGCAATACATGGTAAGTAATGATGATATGCGGTCTTAATACAGGAATCATTTCCTGCATATCATTTCAGGAATCGGATTCTGAGTAAGGACAAATGGCACTCGTTCTACAAGCAATATCATAACAATTTAATTATTTAAGTTCACGTGCATTGTACAGCAGATAATTTTTTTACGTTCTGAATAAATATTTAATTTGTTGCTTTCTCAATATATATCTATGTTACTGACGCGAAAGCTTTGTCCGAAAAGTTGAAAATGTGTGTGCGACAAGTTGTCTCATTGCTCAAAAAACTATCTTTGGTTCTTTAAAAACTGTGTAACTGATGAGTTAGAATTAATTCAATGGATTAGTATTTTTTTTAAGTAGAATTATTATTCTTTTTATAATAAAAATATATAAAAACTAACAGAACGGATCGTTTACATTTGATATTGTACAAAAAATGTCACTGGTTATTTTTAATTTTTATCTGTTGTTCGTGTTTTACGGAAAATATTACTGAGTCTACGACCTCTTGGAGTGACTGGGGCATTCTGAAAATGAAAAATTGTCATGGCAATAACTGGCGAAATTAAAAATTTGCAATTGAGCAAATACTTTATAGGAAGACTCGGAAAACCAATAGGATAATAATGTTGCACATTCTCACCTCGTCTGGACGTCGAGACAAGGTAGATCCGAAGAAATCTTTCAAACGTTTTGGTGTGGATGTTGTCCGTCTCTCACTGTTTCTCTCCCGCAATATCCTCGAGGTTGGACTTTTCAGTTCGTTACCCTATTTGCAACATTTACCAACATATATATATATATATAAATTACCAACAAATTACTAATTTATCTATTCTGGGATTCATTGCAGTTATTAGAATTAATGTCGTCACCTGTAGCGACAATCTTCCGCCATTTTTGCTAGGCGTTGGAGGTCCAGGTCTTTTGTATGAAGTCTACAACGATTACAGACAAATGACAAAACACCATTTACAGAGACAACACGTGATATACCTAAATCTAATAACAAATTAAACACCCAACATCATTTACCTGTGTCCTATCTTTTTTTTTCATCTTTTGACCGGGTAGGAGGCTCTGGCTCAAACTGTCATTAAATGTGTCTTCATTCGGTGGGCCACTCTGCAATATTAAAATGTGTCGAACTATCCACTTTGTTCTAACTACTTCAATTACCACATAGACACAAGAATGAACATGCTCGAAAAACTATCACAAAAATAAAAATGACATCACACACCTTAATATCTTCTTCAGTCAAACCAAGTGGATGGAAATGTGTCTCCACTGCATACGATGATTTCAAATGAGGCCTACATAAAGAATTTCGCATGCGTAACTCTGACATACGATCAAAGTCAGGAGCCGAGTCTATTGCGCGGAACTTCCCTTCCTTCAAATCAGCCAGATATACATTGTCGAATACTTCGCCTTCTTCATCTTCAGCGCTGAACGCATTGCCCATAGCTTGAATACTTTTAACACTGTGACGTCGAGTTGTGGTAGTTTGCTCTTCGATCACCTGAACTGTTCGAAAATTTGATCGAGGTGGTACATTCATTTTATCATGATCATGGTCTTTATCAATATTCATAGATTTTATTTGATTATGACCCAGTCCTGATTGTATTGATGAATTGCCGTCAGACATTGCAAGTTCATATTTCTTTCGTAATTCTGCATAACGCATCAATGTTCTTTCCTTTTCCTGCTTTTCTGCTAACAGCTTTTCACCAACATCCCAAAATTGCGATGACATATCGCTGATGTGTGCTTTATACCTGGCAATGTCTTCACAATATTTTTTACATTGCTGTTCCATTTTTGACTGTAGTGATGCAACTTTTTCTGCCATCGCTTTTTCTTGTTCATTGTTGAGTTTAGCGATTTGTTCGCCATATGCTACCTTCATTTTTTGCTTGATTTTTTCGAGTTTCTCTCCATATTCGTTATGAATATCTTTCAGACGATTATCAAATTCTTCTTCTTTTGGTCTTTTCTCCAACTCCTTTTTCTCCTCTTTCAAAAGCTCGATTGACTCAAGCAACTGTCCAGTCTCTGCTGTAAGTCGTTCTAATTCAGCATCTTTAGAAGACATTTCACATAGTTCAGCTTTTAATTTCTTATTTTCATTCCTCAATTCATCCATATTCTTTTCCATCTTCGCATTTCTCACTCGTACAGCATCCATTTTTTCCTTTAATTCTTTCTTTTCCTTAATTACTTTCTCTAAATGTATTTGTAATTTCTCGCTTTCAGAAACTTCGCGTTTAACAATACCTGATTTTATATTTAATTCATAAGAATTAGAAATAGAACGGAGTTGATCAATTTTTTCTTGAATAACATCAAGGTCTTTCGACATAGTTTCATTTGTTTCTATCTCTAATTGTAACACGGACGCTTCATCTGAAAAATCAATCTCCGATACTTCCATTGTCGTTTTTGTTAAAGGTATCGTGTACAATTCGTTAATCTTTTTTTCAGAGCGCATGAAAATTCGACACAATACTTTCAACAGAGGTTTTAAATTTTTCGAATGCCGGTCATTCAAATCATTCAGAGGCTGTTCAATCTCAATTCTCTTAGCCTCCATATGCTTGAGTTCATCGCAAGGAGAACTGTTCATAGCAATACTTTTTTTTACTTCACTTGATAGAACGTTCCATGATTCACGAAGATCTAACAGACGGTTTTCTAATTCATTTCGACTTGCAATCGTTTTTTCCAATAAAACCTGCAGACTTTCTTCCTTTTGTATCAAATTAGTCAAATACATATTTCGCTTACCCCACTCAATATCTATGGAGTTTAATTGATTCAGTAAATCAGTATTTTCCTGTTCCTTTGCTGACAATGTCAAGCGCACTGCTTCACTTTCATCATCACTCTTTTTCAATCTATCATTCTCCTCCTGCAGCTGAGTGACTATCTCATTGGTTGCTCCAATTTTCGTTCGAATATTTTCAAGCTTCTCTGCTAAATTTTTCGTTGTATGATGCTTTAACAACTGTCTCAAATCTGCCGTGTCGTTCTGAACAGTATCGCAAACAAATGTTTCGCATATATCCTCAAGTGTCTTTATGTCTGCTTCCACTGAATCAAATTCTTTTTGTAGCTTCTGTAAACGACAATTTTCGACATCCTTAGTTTGCTCGAGTTCTTCTATCATTTGATTATTTCTGCGAATAGTTTCCTCCAAAGCTGTACATTGTGTCGATAACTCGACATTGCGTGCTCTCTGCTGATTCAGCTCTGTCTGTATGTCTTCTTTAATTTTCAATTGTTGCTTCTCAAAGATATCAAACTCTGAAATTTTGTCATTCAAAGCTTTGGCTTGTGCCTTCAATACTGCCTCTTGACTTGAACGTACTTCTTGTAAACCCAAAATTACCTCCTTTAACTTCAATTCAGAATCAATTTTTTCATTAGATGTCTGTTCTAACTTGAGCTTAAGTGATGAATAGGATTCTTCATGTGATTCTGCAGCTAGCTTTAATGTTTCACAAGTATTTTGTGTAGCCAAAAGCCTTTTTTCCAGCGACCCAATCAGTTCATTAGAAGCATTTTGATGGTCTTGATGGCTGCTTATCAAACGTTCTTTATTCCGACGTAGTTCATCGATTTCCAACTGCATCTCTTTGGACTTCGTCTCACGTGCATTCAATTCATTGGTCATTGTATCTACTTCATCTTTCAGAGAGTTAAATTCGAGTGACATTTCTCGATATTTGTCATTGAGTATCTCCAATTCATTTTGCTGGGAGATGATTTTCTGTGTACTATCTTCATATTTTTGTTCTAAATCAACATAGTCAGTGTTCAATTTCTTGATGTCTTTCTGAGATGCGTCCAATTCTGCTTGAAGAACTGTTATTTTCGTTGTCAGATTTTTCTTATCACAATCACGTGATGACAGTGCAATGTCCAATGTAATCTTCTCTGCTGATAGAATTTCAATGCTCTCTCGAGCCAGATACAATTCATTTTTCAATTCTTCTTCGATTTGCTCTAATTTTGAAACCTTTTCATTCAATATATCACATTCCGATGTATTTTTTTCGATTGTTGCTACTAAAGTTTCAATTTTTTCATTAGCTTTTGTATAACTAACGTTACAATCATTGTATTTGTCATGAATATCTTCCAATTCTGTACGATATTTATCAGCAACAGCTTGTAGAGTCGATATTTTTTCCAATTGATCATTATTTTGACGTTCGTTCATCGAAATTGTGTGCTCTCGGTCGGATTTTTCAGTCACAAGTTTCATACAGCTTTCCTGCACCTGAGTTAGTCGATTTTCAAGATTTTCCCGAATGTTTTTCAATTCTGAAATTTTACTGCTCATATTGTTCACTTCGTTAGACAACTTTTCTTTTATTGAGTGTAATGAATTTGCTCTCCTATTTTCCTCCTCATAGCTATCTTGACTAAGTTTGAATTTTTCATGAAGATCGTCGTGTTCTTGTTGCAATCTATCGAAATTAAGTTGTTGAACAGATAAATTATCAGACAGTTTAGTATTTGTAGCTTCTACTTCTGATAATATATTTTCTAATTCACATTTTTTAGTAAATAGAGCGGAAACGTTCTCTCGTTCTTGTACAAGTTGACTTTGAAGTTCATCTCGTAGCTCATTCAGCTCACATAATTTCATTTCTGTTTCAGACAACACTGACTGACTTGAACTCAGTTGATCTTTCAATCGTGAAACTTCCGATTTCAACGAATAAATTTCTGAATCCTTGCCAGCAAGGTCAATGGTAACTTGTTCGAAGGCCTGATTTTTTTGGAAAAGATCGTATTCTAGTTGTTGTTTTTCATTTGAGCACGTTAAAATATTTTTCTCTAGTTCGCGTATACTATCTTGTGAAGTTTGTTTTACCTCGACACATTCTGCAGTTTTTGTGGTCAACGATTTTTCCAAGACATAAATTTTTTCTTCAAAACTTATCAGCTTCATATCCAAAACTTCTTTCGATATAATCATTTGGGATAATGTGTCCTCTGTAGTAACTACTGACACTTTTGCATTGTTCAATTCTTCTTTAAGATGACAGATTTCTGATTCAAGCTCGCACTTTCTTGATTCTATATTTTTAACAACAAGTTCTTGATCATTCATAGCGTCCTGTAATTTCTTCAATTCGTATTGCAGCGATTGCTTTTCCATTTCTATGATATTCAATTGACAATCTCTTTTCGATAATTTATCTTCAGTAATTTCCAATGTCATCTGTACCTCGTTCAGCATCTCCATTTTATCATTCAATGATTCGTTGTGACGCTTCAGCGCGTCACATTCATCAAGAGCAGCGTCTAATTTTTGTTGCAAAGCACTGAGTTCTGTTTTCAACTTGGCTGATTCCTCATGAGACTCCCGTAATTGAATCTCAATAATTGAACTTGCAGCCTCACTGTCATTTAATCCTGTTATTGATGATTGGGCATGAGATACGTGCTCAACTTCAAAACTTTGTTCAGCATCAATTGAATATTTTTGCATCCCTTTAATGTGAGCCCGTAATTCTTCATTCTGCATTCTCAAATCTAATAGTTCGTTTGTTTTCATTTCTAGTTGTACAGCCAAAGTCTCTGTGTCTCGTTCATATTCATCAACTTTCTGTCGCAATGTATCATTGACTCGATCCTTTGACGTTGAACGACGTATCAAACTTTCGTGTTCACTTTCAAGATGATCTAAATCTGCTTGAAGTTTGGAATTGAATAACTCTAAATGCTCTACTTCTTTTCTCAAATTCTCGATAATATTACCATTATTTTTGTTTTTCCTGGCGGATTTTGGAGTGGCTGGTTGTGCCTGTTCCACTCTCAGTGATTTCAATTCTTGTGTTTTACTCTTTAGTTTCTTTTGCAAATTTTGAATTTTGTCTTCTAATGTTTTTAAATCTTCCTGCAGATCTGCCTTCTCAAATCGTTCAGTTTCCAGTTGTGCTTTCAACGTACGCAATTCTCGAGTGCGTTCATTCATTATTCTATGACGATAAGCAGAGTGTGCTGCAGGAGAAGTCAAAAAATTCTTGAGCGGCCGGTCTTTTGGTGTCTGGGGAGGTGTTTTTGGCGTTATATCACTGAGCTCAACGATAGTATCCTGAATTATATCAAATGTCACGTTTGGACCGTAGGGTAATATCAGTTCTAAGAAACGTTTGATGAGAATTTGGGTCTCATTCTTCAGTGTATACATTGGTCGATGAAATGTTACTTTTTGTGATGCACTCAAGAGTAATAGTGACGCCAAATAAACTTGCTTCGATTTATCATCATCATTGTCATCACTGGCAATGATGATATCCGGATATTGATATTCAATAAATTTGGAAACTTCATCACCATCATTAATATCAAATTGCTTATCACCATTTGTTCTGAAATACAGAAAAATATGAGAATAATGTCAAATTATTCGCAACTTAATCGTAACACACATGAAACGAATGCTTACAATTCCTTGATAAGTTTAGAGTAAAAAAGGTTGTCTTTTAGCTGTTTAATATGACTGATGGGTTGTTCACAGATACCCAAACAATTAATCTGGAATAATAATTATGAATGAATATATTTTAATGTATTCTCATCATTAATTCATAGAGCCGGAGAAAACAATACAAAATCCGTTACTCACCCACTCCACGATTGCTTTTGTCCACATCTCCATGATTTTGAATTATGTTCAATGAACAATGCATAAGATAAAATGATAATTGGAGACGGATATTTTCACGATAATGATGTTGAATAATCTCAGTAATCTTTGAGATGAAAACTTTGGAGCACTACCACACAGAATACAACTGAACATCCATTTTTTCGGTTACGAGTTGCGGCGAGTTACGGTTGCATTCATTCATTTCAAAAACTGTCGAGTGTGTATATCTATATTATCGATAGAGAAATACGGAGAAAATTTAATAATTTGTTCTTCCTACATTGGCACAAGAGCATACATCGTGGAATGTTCATCAATATATGACATTCCTGTCCCAAGAGGGCGCCAGCCCTTGATTCTTCCCATCCCTCGACATTTTAGTAAACTCCACAATCTCGTGTTGATGACTAAATTCAGCGTCAAATTGCTACGTCCTCGTAAAATTACTAAAATTTGGCATTGTATGGGCCAGTTTACACACAGTCTACGCGAAAAAGGCATCTGTCTCCTTTCCCCAATTTCAAATAACGCGCGCACAGGCGAGCACACGAATGATTGGATATTACAAATCGAAGTGTAAAAAGAGAACCTTTCGAATATACTAAAACCTATGAAAAATTTCCTCTCTCAATACAATCCTCCCCAACCTCAAAGCCCACGACTCATTAAATATATAAAAAACTGTCCATTCAGTCGGTAAATAAAGAAATAATAAATCATTTCGGTTCCCGCGTGTTTATAAATGATCGCCAAATGAAAATTATGCTTAAGGTTCTCATTGTAAACGACGAAATATTTGACCTCGAGGACTTCTCGTTGGTTAGAAGTGGTTGAAAATACAGCCAATGGAAGGTATGTTTTAATGACACGATATAGAGTGTGAGAGGGGGGAAGAAAAGAGTTGTAAGTTGCACATTTGTATGTTTATATATATACATATATATATATAGGTATGCATATTGAAATATCTTAATGATAGAGTCTAGTCTAGCCGTTGCCCACGATTTGAGGTCGTCGAGCCAGTGAAATGAAGTGAAATTAGTAGAAACTGATGGACGTGTGTGATGTGTCGATGTGTCTCTTGATTTACATTGTATATCTATATATATGTATGTATATTTAGTGGGTCTAGTGTGAGCTGTAAATATGCAAATGAATGTGATTAGTTGTTGTAATTGTAAAAACGATAACTTAATTGGTCCATTATTATATTGGTGATGATAATTTGTTTGTTGAAAAAATAACAAGTATGTAGATGGATTGATTACGAGAGACGTGAATGTGGAGCCAATGATTGTTAAATAAAGATGAAAGCTAACCCTTAAGGTGGTTTGTTGAGTTGAGCGATGAGTGCAGACCAGATTGGTCCAGTGATGAAATCGGTGTCTGAGAGTGAGTTGGGCGTGGGAAAAGTTAATGCAGAAACAAATGGTTGTGATTCAAGTTTACGATTAAAACGTACGTTTACATTGCCTAAGAATCCATTTCAGAACGCAGCGAGAATGTCTAGAAGACGATTGAGACAGAAAGATGTTAAAGAGAGCAACAATATTGGAAGTGCGCGGGAAAATTCGAGGAGCAATAATATGCAAAATGAACAGAATAATGTTCAATTATCACGATCGCATAGTAATTTTTATCAAGAAAAACCAGGATGTAAAAAAGCATCACGAAATTTGTCGATAAAAAAAATGGTTAATCGATGGATTAAAATATTTCCTAGTGGTAGAATACAAAATAATAAACCGCTTAGATGTGATGATTTTTCATTAAGTGCCAGTGATATTAGAGTACCACCACCACGACCTGCACATATTCCACCTGATAGAGTACCAGGTGTTATCGGATTGAGAAATCATGGTAACACGTGTTTCATGAATGCAGTATTGCAGTGTTTATCACATACTGACAGTCTCGCCGAATATTTTGTTCTTGATGATTATAAAGATGATTTATCAAGGAGAAATAAATCTAATTCAAAAAAGTATGGTACAAAAGGTGAAATTACTGAACAACTTGCTCTTCTATTAAAAGCAATATGGAGCTGCCAATATGATCCTGAAATGAGCACAACATTCAAGAGTGTTGTTGACAAATATGGTAGTCAATACAGAGGCAATTTACAACACGATGCACAGGAATTTTTGCTTTGGTTATTGGACAAAGTTCACGAAGACCTCAATCAGGCCACCAAAAAACGATATAAAATTATAAAGGTAATTAATTATCCAATTGGAATTTTTATTTTTCAATTCTTTGTGAAATTCACAGGGTAATAATGACATGAGTATGTATATATAGAATCATTTGTATATATTTATGACATTACTACCACAATTCCGATGAATTTCAATGATCGACCTTGATCACAGCACAGCTGTTATATAATAATCTCTAGTATAATATCCACCAATCGAATCCATAACAATATCAACTACACAAATTCACAATATATATTTCATTTATTTATTTTTCGTTTGACCGTCAGATAAACAATTAAGATAATATTCTTGCGTATGTTTCTTGACCTGGATCCTATTCGAAACTTGGGTTTAATAAGGTGATAAATATAAGCAAGCTAATTGCATAGTCTTAACGACAACCTCAATTCATTTAGTGTAGAAAATGGGTGCCCATAATATAAACATATCAGAATATCAATCGGCTATTTGCAATTTATCGTAACTAAAATCCAAGGACACTAATTACACTCAATGATCAGATAATGCGAGGGAAAAGAGTCATAAGGAGTTACACTTCTCATCTTTCATCATCTCACTCACACATTTTCCGTTCTACAGTTGTAATTAACTCTTCAAGTAACGGGAATTATGGTGGTGCCGTTAAAGAATGCAAGCAATCATTTGAGTCAGTTTTATTTTTCTGCTGGCGATTGCATATCAGTTTGGTTTTATTTTTGTCAATGATTCAGATGAATTTTGTTCAATCGTCTCATTTTGGGGGTCATATGCAAAATAAGTCTACAGCGATTGACCACTATTCTTCTACAAGAGTGAAGATTACGATAAGATATGATGTAATGATGTGAAAGAGTTTAACTGATCGTCAACACATGAATCATTCTATTCCTGTTTAATTCTAATTTACTGCTGTTATGTATACATATGTGAATGCTATTGAAGTATATGTAATTGTGGCCGTTCATCTCTATTGTTCGACATTGTTTTCCTCTGCGTGACGTTAAAAATTGCATTCGAAAACAGTTGACAATAAATATAGTGTGGAGACCGGTTCACAAGAGATGATCTCACACATATTATATACATATACCAATTCAAAGTATTTTGCTCGCTCGACAAAAGATGAACGTGACTTTGTGCAACTTGATACTTCTCAGACTCTTCGTTAAAAAATTATTTTTCGTTTTTAATTCTTTAAAACGAGAATTTTGACATTCTCGTGATTCTTTTTTTTACTTTTTACAGATTGAGAAAAATGAATATGTATTTGAAATTGTAAACCAATTAAAACGCGTTCTATTGCCATACTTGATAATGTTAATGATAACATCGAGGTTAAAATACTTTAAAGTTTTCATTTTTCCTTTTAAAATATTGAAAATTATTTTGGTTTCATTCGTAAAATTGGACGAGGTCATCAATTAATGTATCTTGAAGTTATTCTTTTTATTATACAACTTGCAATTAAAATATCAAAACGACAAGCGTCAATTCTATCACACTGATGTACTATAGAGCGAAAATTGAGTGAGAGAGAAAACGGTCACGGTCACAGTAGTAGCGCAATATTGTATACCTATATTTCTACTTTAACATGCATATCATGAAGTATACACACATAACACTCCATATGTGCGTGTATATATATGTGTATTATCTTTGGATCTTTCCACTCAATTCGATTTATGTTTGCTCTGGAATTTTTAGCCATAAGCCGTTCTACTTATGGTCCAGCCGTTATTCGCATGATACTAATTCGCATGTCTCGTTTAGTATACCAAACGCACATGCAAGCAGAATGAAAAGAAAAAAAAAGAGCATGAAAGAGAAGTAAAGAAAGAGAAGAAAAACGGACGTATGACCTTGGGTGTATACGCGATTTGTATGAGCCAATCAACAAGTTCTTCGTGTTCATGGTGGCATCGAAAATTCGTTTCCAGACGTGGAATACTTAATTTACTGCATTCGATCGTAGAATTGTTATAAAAGAGAAATGATGAGATGAGTTGGATCAACATGTTTGTTGCTTTTGTGCATAAATGAATTATTCATAATTTCATTATAAATGGTTCGATGTGAAATGTTATTCATTGATTATTTGAAGATGAAGGGAATATTTAATATGGAAGTGGGAGTTGCACATTCTTTCGTTTATTGTCGACTTCTTTTTGATTGCAACTAGAGAGGAAGGAAGGTTAAATTTTATCGAGTGAATTGAAGAAGTGATGAAGGAAACATTTTTGATGAAGTTATAAATAAATATAATAGGCATGAAAGCGAATTGGTATGAAGTAATTCTCATGATGTGAATTAAATGATATATATTTGTTATATGAACACAGAATTTTTGTGATTGATCACACAAAATATACTGCAGAGATAAAAAATCATATGAAATTCAGTAATGAAATCTTTATAACTTATATTGGAAAGTCTTTACAGTTTTAAATGAATATTTTTGGTTTATTGAAGTGAAAGATTTATTTCTCTCTGAAAAATGTCATGAAAGAACAGACGTCGTCGTTATATTAGAAAGTTTATCTGTGTTCAAAGCGACAATATCATTTTAATTTTCCGGATTCCAATCCAACAGCGATATTTTTATTCTGGAACGTTGTTGATGGAGACTGTTGTCTACTTCGTGCTGATCGCGCTACACGACCTTCGAATTGTATCAGCCATTTCATATCGATGATATAATAAATTAAGTATGGACGATAAAGACCTTAATACATAAAAATTCGATGACTTGTAAATATTTAAATGAACAAAAGTGAATCGGACTAATTCAGGAGACGTTCTCCTTGCATTGATGACGTTATTTCAAGTATTAATGCGTTGAACATCATAGAAATTTTATGAAAATTTTAAAATATGTCTAATGAATTTTTACAAATGCTCAGTAATTTTTCGTATGTGGCATTGCATAAATCCTATACGTTAGGATGTGACAACTGATAACAAACTAAAATTATAGTAAGCAATGAATTTTAATTTATTCTGTTAAATATATTCAGCCTATATATTTCATTTCTTAGTTATGACGAAATATTTTCTCGTCTTTAGTAGCATTTCAAAAATGCTGTAGGTGACTACTTTCACGAATATATTTTCTGTATTAAATCAAAACAGATTCAGAGTTATTTAAAATCTCTTTAAATCAGGAAGAAATTTTGATGGAGATTTCTCTAAAATTTCCACGGGCATGAATTATTTTGGAGACAAAAGAATATTTTTAATTGAGATGAAATGTCTTGTGGAATTGATGGATTTATTTTGTAGTAGCATCAACACTTCTAAATACCGGAAGGAATTTAGGTTATGGTTGGATTGTTTGAGTTATGGCATCTAGAATTTGTGTGTTGGTATTTTGACTTAGGTGAACATTTCTGGTATGACAATGAATGAATTGGCCCATGTTTATGGGTTAGTGATTTACAGTGTGAAATTATGTCCGTGACAATATCCAAAGTACGAATAGAAGAACATTTTGATGTTATCCTGTTGACAAAATTGAGTGCTTGGAACAATAGAATATTTCCGATGAGGTTTCTGGGTAAAATACTTTCTCCATCAAAGAAGTTCAAACCCGTGCAGTGAAATTTTCATGGACTCTGCTTTCAGCATTAATTACTGCTAACCACAGCACTCCCATCGACATTCTCACTGTTGGACTAAATTCCGCATAATGAGCACAATCGCACGTTTGGCAAACAACATATCAAGTTTACCATGACGAAAAATAATGTTCATCTCTCTATTTTCGCTTGCTATCGCATCAAGCAAAATTATCTGTGATTTTTTCATTGTTCAAAATTATTATATAGAGATACCATCGCATTTCAGAGAAAGTTATGTTCTAAGAGGAGGTATTGTAGTCATTGCACGCTTCCATAAAAAAAACACAAACTCTACATAACTTTTACTGAAGTCATTCAACTTCATTCTACATTCTAATGAATGTAAATATTACAATAAAATATTTTCCTGTATTGTGTAACATAGAAATAATGCAGATGAAATAAGTTAAAGAATTGCGAGACAAGTTTATAATTGCACACAAAGTAGAGGTATACGAACATTTTTTTAAATTATCAGACATTTTATGTTATAATCAGTGACCCATTTACAATTCCAGGCCCTCATAATCTTCTCTTTTCTACACTCGTGCACATGTTTTTTATTCTCATTCGTTATTTTTCCCCCCACTATTGCAGTTCTATGGCTGCTTTAGCTGATTAGTATTCGTGTGCTCATCTAACAGTATGAATCATAATGAACACAACGAAAAAATACTTCTCAAATTTTCAGCGATGCGTTTTTGTGTTTCATATTAAACATTATCATAAGTTAGAAGCCGTTTCATTACGATCGAAGCCTTGAAAAGTATTCCTCCCTGGGCTATTATTGTTAGTTTTAGATCACCCATATCTAACTCTTCAAACTTGCAAATTATTCAAGGCTACGTCTATCACGTGACTGTTGGTAGATGGGTGATTGTGATCCTATTAGGGGAAACCCATCTATCTCATCATGCACTTCACCAAATGGTTTTGGAGGGTGAAATTTCGATAGTTTAACGCTTCTTATGTTGTTACATTATTTTACTTGACTGTGATCTGCTTCAAGTTGTAAAAAAAAACTGTTTAGCATGGTCACGTTAATATAAAAAGAGAAACGTTCGGAAGAGATTGCACAATCAATTATTGAGAAATGACAAGCTATATATCAGAGTTGTAGACAACGAGCGATCCAATAAATTGACAATGAATGAATTCCTCACCGATACTGATATTGCACAATTTGTATTTTATATTTGACACAATCTGTCTGTTATTGGACCTTGAACATGATATGTAGAGATATCTAATAATTGATGATAAACACATGAATAATATACTCTGGTTGATGTAAACAAAATTGAAGTGGATGTGTAAACTTCAATCAGGTCCTGAGCATCATTGAAAACAATCATGCATAAACCAACAGAATTGTTTTGTTTATGAATAAAGTGCACGTAGATCCCTGGCCTCGTCCTTCTTCACGACAAATGTCCCCACCTGATTCGTCAGATGATAACATCGATATTGATCACAATGCACATATTACGATATGAGAAGTAAATCGCGGACTATGATACAATGTTTGTTTACGAATATGATAATCGAATAAGCATATGACAAAAACATGACTTCCTGTTTAATAAATATGCTCGATTGGATACAATGTTTAATATTTGTTTATATCTGTTTCAGAATTCATTCGGTAGGCCTGATCACATCGTAGCAGCAGAAACTCTTGCGAATCATTATCGTTGCAATCATTCGTTTGTACACAATGTATTTCAAGCGCAATTTCGATCGAGTCTGACTTGTCCAAGGTGTCACCAACAATCCAATACATTTGATCCATTCCTATGCGTCTCAGTGCCTGTGCCTCAACAGCATCATCAAATTAATCTCTATGTCAATGTTTTATATACATCTCAGCAACCACGACAAGTGAGAATAGGGGTGAGCGTCAACCAGACGTCAAATGTTAAAGAGCTGCGAGAAATATTAGCAAGCGATACTGGCATTGATGAAAATCATATGCTTCTTACTGAAGTTCATGACGAGGGGTTTCACCGGTATATTATTTTGTTGCATTGATATTATAATTTACACTCTTTTGATTCAATTTATTAACAAATATTTATTGGTTTTTTGTTTTTCAGAACATTCTCTGATTGTCAGCCACTCTCAGTTATTACGGAGAATGATCCGCTTTATTGTATCGAACTGCCTCAATTAAAAGAACCTACAGAACAAGCGTACATTCTTCTTGTTTGGGTGAATGTTGTCGTGAAGGGAAACTTGAAGGAGCGCTTTGGAAGTCCTTATACAATGCAAGTGTCACGTGAAACTTGCTATCAGGATTTACAAAAGTTATTATTGAAGGAAATGCACGCAACATTGACAGACGATGTTCTTACGTCAACTCAGAAGTCAGGATTGTTTAATATACGAGTAGCAGATCCAGCGGCGACACCTGTTCAGGATGAACATCCGTGTATTGATCCGTGCGTTGAACATCCACTATATACCGAACAAATTGAGCAAGCACTAGCCCTTTGTGCTGATGATTCTGGACCACAACATGTAAAATTAATTCTCGAATGGGACGAAACGACCAAAGGAAACATTATACAAGATGATACAGATCAAATTGAAGAGCACGCCAGCGTTAAACAGTTGAAAAATACAGCAGAACATGGAGAAGGTGTTACACTTGAAGAATGTTTTGATTTGTATACACGAGAGGAAATTCTTAGTGCTGAGGATGCATGGCATTGTCCTTACTGCAACAAAAAGCAAGAGGTTGTTAAGAAACTTGGACTTTGGTCACTTCCGGAAATTTTAGTGATTCATTTGAAACGATTTCGACAGCAATCGAAGCAACAATCCACATCGAAACTCACTATGCTTGTTGATTTTCCATTATATGGGTTTGATATGACACCTCATCTTGCTCACGGCGGTGTGCAAACTCATTCGAACATAACGACAATATCCGGCCTCGGTTGGTCACCATGGAGGAAACCAAGATCACGTCAGCATAATATTCCGAAACATGATGAAAATGTTTATGATTTATATGCCATTTGTAATCATCATGGTCAAGATCTACAGGGTGGACATTATACAGCATTCTGTCAAAATCGTTATGATCTTCAGTGGTATTGTTTCGATGATACGAGAGTTGAGGCAGTAGCCGAAAAAAAATTGGTAACTAATGCAGCTTATATGCTTTTTTATCATCGGCGTACCAATAATTCGACTGGAGGCTCATCAGCAGCATCTACCAGTTCAGCAGGTTCTGGTGTAGATCATTGGGTCTCACGAATGCCTCCTTTCTATTTCAATAACAAAAATACCGTCAATACACCAAATAATAAACAGAGTAAATCGCAAGAAGTGCTCTGTCAGGATAAAATTGTTGAAGAGAAAAATATAAATAATTTCAATCGTGGTTGTCGTAATTATGCTACGTTACAATCTACAAAAAGAAGTGTCGCAACTGAGACTGAGACTGGAGAGATCGATCATTATTCTGACGATGAAGCACCTTCTAGAAGAGAATGGGTAAGATGATCCTCTTTTTTTTTTTAATTTTTTGATACATTCAACTTTTATATATTATTTACATTTCCACCAAATGTTCTCTCCTCATTTTTTAGACATCGCCAAAACTAGTGAAGAAGACATCATCGATAACACTAACACCTAATTTACCGACGGCGATAATTCATAATACGAACGATTCAGAGACAACAGTGATACATGAATCAACTTTGTAACAAACGATTTGAGCCAGATGAATCTCTGGCTGCTATTTGGACGGATGAACAATCAGATTCTCATTGCGTAGCCTAGAATTGTCTTGATGATGAATATACAAAGAAATTTTGACTCCTGCTAATTTGAAGGAAATGTTTGGTCTCAGTAATCTTATTCTTTGTTTTTGGTGTATGCGAACAATATTTGTTGATGTATGAAAGATCTCGAGAATTTTGTTTTCGAAAACTGATTCCTTCAAAAGCATGAGCGATTTTACTTTTTGTACTGATGTGAGACAAATATTGAGTATGAAAACGAAGAGAATATGAATGACTCTTTCAGACATTTGTAAATATGTCGTGCAATTTGGCTTTATTCACCATCCGTGACAATAAAGGCACATATGTTTCAAGAATCAATCGAATGTAAGGGCGAGATGAAAACCAGAGTTAAAATTTTCATGTGACATCATTCATTTTTTGTTTTGCGAAAATGTTGAGAACAATTGCATGACTGTGAATTTGATGCGATTGTAGTTTTGGCCGTGATTTGTAAAATAGTCGCACTTTGTTGTGAAAAACGCGCCATTGAACTTAACATTTATATTGAATTTGTATCACCTACTAGTGGCCTTATCTCGATAATTATAATGACACTTCAATTCATTTTTCACACTTATGATTCAAATTTCTGCAGCGTTTCCTATCGTTCTTATGCACTAAAATTTTTATTGCAAATTCATTCACGTGAGAATACTTAGGATTAATATATATTGTATATCAACAGTTTGTGGTGATTATATTATATAAGTAAATAAGACAGACTGTATAAACTTCTTCCGGTACTAATTAGACACAATTTTGCAATATAAAGATCCCTATTCGAAGACAATGACCAGATAACTATTCGAAACAAGAAAATAGCAGTCTTAGGACGATTATGGATATGTGCAAGATTTTTGTTCAATTTTTTCGATTGTATAATTTTTCTATATCAGTGATATATCATACAGTTTCATATATTATCATTCATGTTACGTAGGTTTCCCATTTTTTTGAGGAATCATTCCAAGTAGAAATATTAGTGACGAGGAAATTTATGAAGATTTTCTAATGTATGCATACCAGCTTTACATGCATATTATTATAATATAATTAGTGAGAAAAGATATTTAAGTTATTTTGAGGCAACATTTATTACTAGTCACACATACATTCACGCATATACCCAGTTTGGACAGAAATAGAAAATGCACGCGCTGAAGAGGTTTAGAATAACTGAATCTTCGTAAGACGCTGAAAAGATTGTATCAAACTTTATTGGTGACAAATTCATTATTACATTATATTATATTCTCAATAATTATGTACGTTTGTTAACTGACTGAGCAACTCATATTATCGATATAATTCTGTTGAAACAAACGAAAAATGTATATATCCAATGTATTTAAAACAAGAAATATATGAGGATTTCATATTACAGTGGAACCCCTACAATTTTTGCCTCTCTTATTTTGATACACCTTAATTTTTTAAGGAAAACGGCACTAGACTTTGTTACCGACATGAACGAATTTGAACCGAATTGTCGGTAAAGAAATCTTCTGACATTTCCTCACAGTAAGGAAAATGCTGCATGCTAACTGTACAGTTGCTATAGTAACGCGCTGATATGCGCGAAATTGTTCACAAGTTGGATATCATAACCTCAAGGATTATGTTCATAGTATACGTACATCAGTAGAAATTTATCTATTACATCTCATGATTGATATAGAAACAGAGAATATAAATCACGGCTTGTACAAATATAAATTTCGCACCAATCGCATAAATAAACAATTAAATTGCAGTTCTAATACGAATCAAATCTAGTTTCTAAGCAAGTTACTGGTCAGTACCAAATGTACAATGTCGGATTTCTGGCCAGTTCAACTAGAGATTCAATGAAACAGAGCGGCTTCAAAGAACTATCACTTTCAAATTATAGGATTAGAGGTTAAAAAAAACATTTCATTTGCTCTTATAGGTTAGTTTGCTGCATAAAATACGTAACAGAACATACATATTTACATGCACAGGCGTACACAAACATTGGTGCGAGTAATGTTTGCGCCACAGTTGTAGATGGCGCGATTTTTGGTTTTTCTCGATATCACTGGCTAATTTCTGGTTTAAAGTCAGGACAAAACAGGATTATTTGTATTAGAGTGATTATCAACATTATTTCACCTATCAACTGATAAACGTTCGAGAAGACTCTGGGAAAAATAAAAAAATTTTAAATCCGATTTATTTTCACAATTTTTTATTTTTTTCAATTAAAAAAAAAAATACTCTCCGGCGGGGAATCGAACCCCGGTCTCCCGCGTGACAGGCGGGGATACTTACCACTATACTACCGAAGACTTATACATTCGTGACACTTGACAAGTATATAACATACCAAAATAACACAATATAACATTATTATCCAAATACACAACATCACAACATATTCGTCTTCGACAGAATTACTCTTTCCCATGTTCTAAGAGCTTGGAATAGAAAATAGATCTCTATCTGATGTACCCAACTTTCAATAGTAACGGAAATTTAATAATCATATCCACTTCAGTTCCGGTCCGAATAACAATTAAGTCTTTGGAATAAAATATTTGCATACATATAAAATTACATACAGTATATGACTAAAATATAATAATGAAGACGTATAAGGAGAGATTACAATGACGTTCTACTCAAAACTTCATAACTGAAAAATCTCATGGACGATCATGTCAACTATTAGTCTTGAAATTTTCCACATTCCTTATTCCTCAAAGATAATACAAAACGAGTGACCTCAACGTCCACGTTCATCTGCAACTACTAAAACATTTGGGCACAAGAAAATCACATTGAGAATGAACTGAAATAATATCTCCATAATTCCTCCTTCAAAAAATACCGCCCATATGTAACTTTATAGCGATTGGTTGACAGTGTCGCCACAGTTGTTTCGTTCTCTCGCGCACAATAACCGGCCAGTCGAGCTCGAAGCTCCGTTCGGTGAACTTGTTATGTTATTGTTGCGTGGGTGAAACATTCGGATTTTGTACTGAAAAACTAAGGTAAAATATCATTCAATTTACAATAAAATTATATTTCATCACACAATAACTTATTATTTACTTCACCGCTTACAAAGTACAGATAAGCAGAAGAAAAATCTATTAGAATAACATACGAAAAGGGGATGTTACCTGGATGTTGAAGCAAAGTTCCAATGGACCAAAGTCTATAAATTTTCATTCATTTCTACGTGAATTATTATGGCATTCAATTGTCATTCATTCATATAATCAACATATTCTCCTTTATTTTTATCTACACATTATCTTTAAATAATCTTCCATGTTTTCGTTCATTCCATTTTGGTAATACATCAGTGAATTATTCGTAGATTAATCCGTAACAACAAGTCAACGCCGCTCCCTTGGAGCAGACGGGTCGAGGTGGCGCTCGTGGTTGCTGCTCGTGTGTATGCTATACTTGAAATACTCGGAGAGATCGATACACACGGGTATGCACCGATGTGAAATACATATGAACATATACACATACATACACACACATACAAATACAAGATCGTTCATCCATGGGGCTCAACATTTTACAATGTACGTGAGTGTGACATTGCGTGTGAGTGTTTCCCACTTACGTCTACGAGTTCATAATGTTCACCAACGCACACCCGTCTCCAAAAACCATCCACAAAGAGGGTAGAATGATTGTCATTTGTGTGGGTCTCTCAAGAATTTTATTTCATCCAACTTCTATACATGAAAATACTTCATATATACGATTCACATCTTATTATGCCCCGCCTTTTCCCTCCATTGATCTCCCTTTTTTTTTTATTCCTTTCGGTTCTTTCTATCTTACTATTTCCTTTGTTCCTTTTTCTTCTTATTTACTCCTCTTTTTCTCTCTCTCTGTCATCTCTTTCATCGCACCCTCATTTTATCACAGCACCGTCATAATAGGTGCCCTATATGCGGGTGATATGTGTAGAGGATATGAGAGAAACAAGTAGAGAGAAAATGAAAAAGAAAAGAACAATAATGATGAAAAGAGGATAATAATAATGTACGAAGAATAATTATGATGAAGTTGTTGTATTATGGATTTATTTAATATGTAATTTTATCCATATTGAAAGAAGGTTGTTGAATTTCATGGGGGTGAATATGCACACAAATTCGTTCTTTATATTTCATTCAATAATCCGCGTGGTCATAACAATTGTAAAATCATTTCAATTATAGCAGAGTTTAGATTGGTACTGCCTTATATGTATTCTGTACATTTTTTCTTGTATCCTTGTGACGCTTATGAGCGAGTAAATTCAATGAGGACTGTCCTCAGTATGGTGAGGTCGATTCCACATATTTTTTATCACGTATGTACATAAATGTGTGTACTTATCATCAATATAAAGTCCTTGTTTGCGTGACAGGAACTTCTTTTCGTGTGCGAACATTTTTAGCGTGATATTAATACGTACAACTGTTTTTTTCATTGCGTGTATTTGTCTCGGACATTGCTCGAGTAAAAAAAATGATTTTTCGTCGTACACCATAAAGCCATGCATACAATTATTGCAATACAGGATTTTTTATTCATATGATAGAACTCTGAAATGTATTTCCTATCGGTTGAACGAAAATAATATGATCTCTTTCATTTGTCAATGATGATTGAAAATTCGTGTTCTAGAATTTAATAAGCGACAGTATTATTTGGATAGTATGTAAAGAGATGTTGAAGAAGTATTTGGTTTGTTCTGGCTAAAACAAACGAGTAATTTTTTTTCTCTTGCTGCGATTCCATTGTTCGTAGTGTAAGTGCTAGCAAAAGTTCTCCCGAAGCATTGAGGACAACATGAGGAGTTATGATGGTTTGTTGTTATTATGAAAGCATTTTTCTCGAGCCAACTTTTTCTCAAGTCGTGCACTAGATATTTTAGAGACAAATATTACCGATTGAATTCAGATTAATCTCATTCCATTCAAATAGAACTTTCTTATCAGAGCTGGTACAATTGAAAAAATTTATACATATTTTAAATTCTCGACAACTATTGGGTCCAAGTATTACAATTATATCATCATTATTATTGATTATTGTTACAGCAATATTCAACGAGTCATAATGTCTTGGGGATAAGGAATATGCAGAACAAAGTCGATTATGTAAATATTCTTTCCTTTGAAGAAAAATGAAATGGAGATATTAAATTAAATTTCTTCTTTTCATCATCCACAATTCAATTGTCTTATTCCAACAGTTAAATAATACTAAACTTAATTGCAATTTAAAGACTTTAAAGATTTTTTTTTCCTACACTAAAGGAAACCGACTTTTTTCCTTGTTGTGTCAACGTTTTCCGTTTCCGTGATCAATGACAACTTAATCTTTATCAAATACGTCGGTTTAACACGCAATTATCATAGTTTTTCCGGTTGATCAACCGACCATACTTTGACTATACAAATTGTGAATGATTAAAGCAATGGATAAAATCTTGATGTGGACATTGTCCTCATGCGCACTGTGTTGACCATTTCAATTGAGATATTTCCTTTATGTTCATACACCCTTCTTAAATGTATGTACATATATGAATCTCAACAATAGCTGAGATAGTCTAACGGAAATATGTGTATATGTTAAGATATACAGCAGGGTATAATCATATTGTATGATGCATAACGCGCAAAACTTGAACGCAAGTGCGCGTTATTATTACCTTCGAAAGAAAGGAGTGGCGAGCACAGAGTGTGTGCCAACGAACTTTGAATATTCATAAAGTCTGTCTGACTAACTTGCTTCGTAACAAGTTGGCCAAACTTAATACAGTGTGGGATATCACCAAAAACTTCAAAAACATCATAACCTATCTTTGTTATATTTTTTTCTCTTTACACAGGACAAAGTACGCTTAACTACTTTCAGTTTTCTTCATTCAGGATGATGAAAGTCTGAAGGCATCTATGAAATTGGAATGACAAAAAATAAGGACATTTTGTGTTCATGCATGAACATTAATGAATATGAACGTGATATTTTCACACGTGTAAAGCTTTTCCATAGTTTGTGTTAGTCATCTTTGTGTCTTTATTGGTTTTTCTTCTGTTTTGTTTCACAGCAAAGACATTTTGGTTCTCCTTGTTCAAGCACGCAACGTGCGTGCTGTTAACGAGGGCTTATTTTTTATTTTTCTTTCTTGGATCTGTCGAGTTCTGAAAGTGGATGGGGATGAATGCGGGTATAAATTTGCTAGAGAGAAATCGACATCGTATGTATATATTCAGTTGGATTATATCGCAATCCTGCATGTAGATAATATACATAATTATTATTGATACGCATCTACGGCTGTGGAAATTAATTTTCAAATACATATCTGCATTACGTATGGTGAATAGTCAAACGTACATTCAATGATGCATATTTATGTGTACATGGAAATATGAAATGACATTAAATATTCAATGACACATGCTGTGCACGTTGACCAGTGTGTGTGTGTGATATTGATGCATCATTTATCACTTTTTTAATGATTGAATCATACGATGAAGAAATAGTGTGCTATCCTTGATGCCACTGATTTTTTCTTATCTTGTAAAATCTCAAAATTTACTTTGTGATTGAATTACATCAAACTAAAATTAGCAGGAAGTTTACGGATAGTTTTTCAACTTCAACTTCATCATCTAAATTTATTGACGATATAACAAACTGCAGAAATAAATGAAGAAAATTAATTGGAATGCGAGAATCAATACTCAATTTAATTTCTAAATGAAAATTTAGTATCTCCACTGCAATTGTTGCGATAAAATTTTCGTATAAAATTAATGTGAATAACTTTGAATGTGAGTTTCAAAACAAATTCTTACAAAATTTATTTTATCGCGATACTAAATCGTTTTAAGTATAATTTGTTAAAAATTTTCTTTTTTTTTCTCTTTCTAAATGACATGTTGAAAGATAATTGGAATTTTAAGCAGTCGCCGCTTTAGGCGTATAACGTTGAGCGAGTCGATAAACCGTTGGAGATAAGTACTAGGTGATAGCGAGGGCGAGTGGAAGCCCTCTAGGTCATACGAATTATGCAAAAGGGTTTCCATTGTTTCATATTACGCATAATATAAGAATTTTTTCCCTGAAAAGTTTTTCGAAATTCAAATTAAATTATCAAGTACATTTTTGATATTTCTTTTTTTTTCTCACTATGTTATTTCTTTTCCTCCCTTATTTTGTAAAGCTTGAGACACATTTGTGTGACTTCGCAGTCTTCAGTTGAAATTTCTTTACATTCAAAATCCCTAAAGCGAAAAGAATCTGTATCCACATCTGTTGGGCATATTTATTCTGCTGGCTCAACTCAGTATCTCTGTTCTTATTTGTCATCAGAGGGATTCCGGGATCAAGATACGTTGAACGGCCATTTGGGCCGTGCAGGAACGACCATCTGTCCCTCTAACTTACTATTATCCTGTGTTATAAGTCCCTGGTGTTGTACAAAAAGTAATAGATAGCAAGGACAAACAAAAATAATATCGTCTTGCAGTTGATACGACTATTTTCACAAAGAAATTCTTCATGCTTGATAATATTCAAACTATTGATAATCCCCATGAGTTCCTGATTATTATACTACTAAAAATCTTTGAAAATGAGAAATCTCGTTCATGTTTCAGTACAAACTTGTGGGAAGATGTGGAGGTACAGCTGTGAGACGTAGGGAATAAAGATCAGATGTTTTTTTTCTTCTTCTCAGAAAGAAGGGGAAGTGATGTGGGGAAAAAATTACGGAAGGGGCACTTTGCAGATATTATGATTATGGTCTGATTATAAGTGACGAGATATGAATATAAATAAGATGAGGAAGTTGGTGTTTATAGATGGAAGTGTTGGTTTACTGAGATGAGACACGAATGGCTTTGCAGTTCTTAACGCGGTTGAATCATTGCTCGCTCATGACTTCCTCGTCGCATCTTTGTTCAGACACACTCACTTACACACAAACATCACTCTTTCTGTCGTATATAACATATGTATACAATGGTGTAATTTGAAGAGAACGCACTACATTTACAGATGGATTTATATTACAGAAACATGTTTTACTATGTCATTCATTTGTATTGGATAAATTATTCTTCACTTTATATGAAGTCCAGTTTGGTAACGAGATATAAAATTTATGTGGTATTATTTCCCGAAGGGAAGTGACGAATGATTGGGATTTTATTTAAACTGAATAAGAATAAATTATAAAAATTGTAAGGACAATTTTATATTTCAACAATGATTTTTTGTTGTATCTTTAGTTAGGGGGTCTGGTTATATGAGAATTATTTTAGTTTTTCCATCGATATATAATTTTGTACAGACCTCATGGTTCCTTGCCGGTCTACTGGACATCAATTCAATTTATCTATGTCAGTGTTTCTCAACCTAGACATTGCACGAATGTGGTTTTATGCAGGTGGTGAAGATTGTGATGCAGAAGAGATTGAGAAACGCTGATTTTAATAGCTGACCCCCTGGCATTTCACAAAAATCTTTGTTTATTTTTATTCTTCTCATATCGTTGGGTCAAAGTTGGCTTTGAAGTTGAGCAAGGGTCAGCTTAATATATGACTAATTGCATTACATGTCGCAATTTAGAACGACGAATCTGATCTCTTCAATTTATTTAATAAAAATTTAAATCACATGAAAATGTTTGTAAATGAACTGCAGGAAATTTTTTTTTTCAAATTGGAACTGAGATATGGGTCAAAATAATAATGAAGATAAATTTAGGATTATATAGAGGACGTAGAGGGACACGTCAATCGCAGTGACATTTATAGGTCATCTCTGCTCATCCTTCGATAGTGATAAATTGAATATAAAAGTTTTTTTTTCATAACTTTTTTTTCTGTGAAATGATCCAACTACTAACAGCAAATATTCACCCACCTGCTATATCCAGAGCATGTTATGATGCACTAAGAGTGTTCATATTGACGTGATTCACTTATTCTTGTCTAGTTTATAACTCTCATATATTTAGCTCTTTCTCACTCTCTCTCCTTAGACTCATCAACGATCGCCCAATGAAGTAATCAATAAGCTATAATTTGAAAATATAACGGAAAAGAATGTACCAATAACATAGTACTGCATTTATTTTATCCTTGTTTGTATAATATTTGCAAAATTTAATTCAGGATTCATTATCGTGTCTTGGAATAAATTAATATAAATTTATCAGGATGAAATTATTAGTTTTGAATATATTGCAAGTAAACAATAGTATAATTTCCATTAAGGCAAACTGGTTTATTTTACCACAACCTTCACATTTTTTTGTCGAATTTCAAAGTCTAATTTGCCATACAGACTTGCATCATAAATTTTCAAACGGGAAAAAGTTGCATTTTTGATGATGTCATGGTATTAGCCTTGCAAATTAAATTAACATAAATATGTTGTATGAATTGATTGTCATACAGGCGAGATATTTTTGATGACGATATCATGCGAACTAAATAAGTCAGCTGCAGTTTATATACATGAAGATCATATATGCTGTGTTACGCGAGAGTTAGTTACAGTGATAGAGCTGAGCCTATAGCTCATGTAGCGATGGGAAGGGAGACGAAGCAACAACTTCCGTCGATCGATTCCTAAAGCTTTCAGTTAAATTCCCTGGGGTTCACCTTTATGCCACGCCTTGTGTCGTTTGCACTCTTCCGGTATAGTTAAATTTCCAACATCCTTTATATATATATATATTTAATTATAAATTCAAGATTTATCGTGCTTCATCATCGTGAAGTAATTAAATAATTATTTGTTCATTTCTTTTCACATTGATGGAATTCAAAAGTAATATCAACTTTTTGTTATTGCGCTTTCATTTAGTTTCTCATTAAGTTATATCTCATCCTTCTTTTCACTGCGTTCGTTGCAGCTGATTGTCTTCTTGATTTGTTGAAATTTCCGGTCGTAAACCACTTCACATACCCTCGCGATTGATGTAAGTACTCCTGGATCCTCCAACTGACAAATATAATCTCAGTGGCTTAGCAAGAAGAGATTTTAAAACACATTTGTATGTTATGAATTCGTTTTTACATTTAACGCCTGTAGAGTACTTTTAATTTTTACCTTGATAATTGCATTTGTTCGTTTATATCTATAAATGCTGAAGATGAATGAATGCAATACCTGAGGAATTAAATAAATGTCAATGAAGAGTTCAGGGAATTCAAGAAGGGAATGATGGAAAATTAATTTTAAACATATTTGTTGTATTTTAGTAAACTATTTACTATTAAGATATGTTGAAATTGTTATAACTTTTTAAGAATAATATTTAATATAAATTCTCATTTAGTGAAATCAAGAAAATTTGTAGAAGCATCGCTGGAAGAAAACTTTTGGAAGTATAAAATAACAATAAATTAAGGATCTGGGAAATTGTGTCCGAATGTTTGATAGAGTTTTGAACGAATTTGAGTTTTCATTATTTTTTCTTCTTTAATTTGCTCGTTTTTAGTTACAGTCTTTCTAGTAATAACATTGTTGTTCTTATAACTCTACAAATTTATATGAATAGTCATAAGAGTTGAATAATTAAAAGGTTGAATGAAGAAAAGAGGAATTTTTTATTCTTTTCGAATTAGATACAGATGAAGATAGAAATAGAGACAAAGATTGAACTTACAATTCTTATCAATGACATTTGAATTAAAATTTTTCATTCTTACTAAATTTCACAATCACATAGCCGATGTTATTTATACATTGGCACAATTTGCATAAATGCTTTATCGGCGGAATATTTATATATGTGGATAGCCGTGGTGAGAATGATAACAGTGAAACGAATCCACTCAGACACTTGGCATAGTCAGTAGCACACTTATAAAAAAAATATTCGTTGCTAGCTCATTATTTTTGTATAGTTGTCGTTGACGGTTTCGAACAAAAAGTGTTGTGCTCTATTTTATTCTCTTTCCATATACTTCTTCGGATATGATGACGATATACATTACCAACACATAAAACTCTAGATTGAAGTAAACAGCAGCAGTGAGTAAAGTTTCACAAATTTGAGAACTTGATGGGTTTCAATGACTCAGTTGGGTGAATTTCGTCTCTATATATTTATACTGCGATAGAAAGCTTTTTCTTCATTCTTCTGTTTGTAGAGTCCTCATCTATGAAGAGTGTTGACTTATTCACTAGGGGATCACAATTCCTCTAATATTAATTAATCAATAAACTATTATGAAAAATATAAACAAAATATCATCAATTGGTTTGATTCATGTTGATTCTAACTTTGCTGGACATAATTATTGTTTCAGGTTCCACGTAGCATGTCTTGACAAGTGAAGGAGGCTTTCGAACGGGGCTCCCCGCAGTTCAAGGGTTCATCATGATTTCGAGCGGTCCGCAACTTTCGGAACAATATACGATACCGCCATTAGCGATATTTTTTCACCGTTTGCCACATCTCAACGTATCTCTTCATTCAGTCAACAACACCTTCAATCCTCATTCTGAGATATATCTCGAGGTGAGTTTTATCAGCAAGATAATGACAACTTTAATATAGTCTGCATGTGGATGCTATATAGGTCACGAGAAAAAGGTGAAAATGCTAATGATGATGTTGATGAACAAAAAAAACTACGCGCCATAGTGTAGATTACTTTTGACGCAAATAAAGGTAAATTTGTGACTTGGGATGGAGGTCATACGGAAATTTCGAGAATACTGTGAATATACACACTACTATTGTATGAAGGACCTGAACAATAAACAATAGAATGCTAGCTGATATAGTTTATATGTCAACATAAATTCAGCCTCTGCTTTTTCATTTTACTATGCAGGTGAAATGTTTTGAGTGATTATGTACTGAGACTATTCGTCAAACAGGATAATAATGCGGAGCCTCAAAATCACATTTGAACGATGACTATGACAAAGATGCGATTCCTTATCAAAGAACCTTATTCTCTAACAAGTTATTAAATCAATGAGATCCAATATTAGTTCGGTGCTATTGTCATTGTGCAAATTCATGTGACTGTCTAATCTTTCCAGAAGGTTTTCCTATATCTTTACTAAATGATTTATATGAATTCGATTTGAATTGTTCACAGAGTTTGGGTATATTGGGAAGCATACCTGCTGCTTGGCTAATATTAACACTCCTCGTGCTGTTAGTTTACCTTGTAACGAGATGCTGCGATCGAAAACCACGTCCTCGAAGATCTATAACATTGCTCAAATGTTCACTAGCAATTTTAGCGGTACTGTGTTCTGGTGCAGTAGCGGTTGGTCTATATGGCAATGACGATGTTCATAATGGTCTTGTCCAGTTTTTGGATGCTGCGAAACACGTTGACACAAGTCTCACTTCGGTGAGAAATCAAACAGAGACTATTGAGAATACATTGAAGAGAAAACTTGAGCCTGGACTCACAGCTCTTCGTGATGAATTTGATGCACCAGTAGGCAATAAAACAGCCCTGGATTATTTAATGAAAGTGTGGGATTATATGACACAAAATACCACCATTGCTGTTAATCGCAGTTTTGAAATAAAGAAGCCACTTGGGGGAATAAACCTTGGCAGAGCTATCGCATTTGGCGAAAAAATCGAATTATTCAGATGGCCAATTACAATGGCCGTTCTCAGTACTCTTCTCGTACTTTGTGTTGTTCTGCTGGTCGGAGTTGCACGACATTCTCGATGCGCTCTCATAACGTAAGTGTTTAAATTATAAATGATTGAAAAGTAATTTAATTGAAATTACAAAAGATAGTAAATACGTGACCGAAAATAAAGATGAAATATTGACTCAACATATCTCTCTCATTAACGCAAATTAGTCTATTGAATGTAGGAAAGAGGATATGGATCTTGAAACAGTAGAAATATTTATTCTTTCTTTGTCTCTTTGACCAGATTTTCAGTGTTCGGCTTGTTTGCTGTCATTGTATCGTGGTTAATGGCTTCCTTGTACCTGGCTACGTCAGTGGCTCTCGGTGATCTGTGTGTATCACCTGATGGTTATCTCACTAGAGCTATTCCATCGACATTGGCTTCAGAAGTGCTCAATTATTATACGCAATGTGAAAGTACGAGAAATAATCCATTTACGCAACGATTGAGAGAGGGCCAATTAGCTGCTGGTAACATGAGAACGAGTTTGGCCATCGTTGAACGCATTGCATTGGATTTATTCAAGGACCAGCAACTTGCACCTAAACTCAGTAGCCTCAAGAATGAAGTGAATGTTGTAGATCGACTGATGTCCGGTTTGACTACACTTCTTGATTGTAAACCACTACACAAGCAATATGTTCATGCTGCCAAAGGTCTGTGTCATCTGGGTCTTTACGGACTCACTTTCATGCTATTAGCAAGTCTTGCAGCTGGTTTATTTTTTACTGTACTCGTTTGGGTGGACTCTCATACTTGGATTTATATTCGAAAGCGGTAATCATTTATTTATTTTTTTCTTGTACAAACAATCTCGTGCAGAATATTCTATATGAATAATTGTTCTAGAAGGGATTACCACCAAGTTGATGAGCAGGATCCATACTTGCCGCCATCAGCCGCCTCCCAAGCCATTGCTGCTAGAACTCTTCGTGGCCAAGGGTCGTACCCGCCTACAGCCCCTTCTCTTAATTCAAATGTTCATGGCACGAATAATACAATTAAGCAGCCTCTTCTGCTAACGCCGCCCCCGCCATCCTACGCTACTGCGACAGCTCGCGCACGTCAGCTGCACGAGAGCATGTTAAAGTTTGTGCATGTTCATTTTTTATCCTTCATTTATTATTTTATCATTTTCTTTCAATAATCACCAATTGACTTTCATGAGGTACACAGTTCAATATAGACAATCTATCTATACATCTGTATATTCATATACATTGTATGTATACATACATTCATTTTTTGCTGCTTCTATACATTTTTCTTTAAATAAAAAAAAATTAATGTCAGTTGAAAAAAAAAGAAAAGAATAATACAGAATAGTCGCTGCCTGTCGCAAAATAGATGTTAGTCATGAGTTTGAATAATATTTATCGAAATATGAGTTCCTATCGAGTGTGACTTTTTATAATGAAAATGAATAATAATATAGGCATTAGTTGTTTTTTTTTCTAAAAATTCATATGCAGCTTGTTGTAACGTATTTCGATTTTTCATTGACATTTACAGAGGTGGGGGTATTAACGGGAGTAGCGGAATCAATGATCACAAATCGTCTCAGCATAATCAGCAGTCAGCAAGTGGACGAGCTGAGCACCGTTCTGGACTCGGAGATCAACCTGGTCAGTACGCAACTCTGAGTAAACAATGCAAGACATTGGAATCAAGTGATTTCTACTGAGGGCACGCCCCCTCGGGCCCAGGTAATGTAGCGTAATGGATCGCCCATTAGGAAGTAAGAAGAAACAAGTGGGGGGTGTTTTTTTTTTCATTTTGAATAAGTTGGAAATATGATTCGCAGGTAGAGAACCGCCTTGGACACCAAGTGTGGCATCCTTTACCAGTACCATGTCTCATAATTCACATGGCCCTGCACATCTCGCAACTTTTCAAGACTCTCGCAAAACGCAAACTCTGGATCCGAAAAATTTGGCCAATTTGAAGCGTGGACCGACACCAGCGTGGAATCAAAATCGTCCATTACCGCCAAACCCATCAAGTCAACCATCCTGGGAATTTGAGTCACGTTCTCAAACTAATATGAATCAATTTCGTTCATTGGTAAAGAATAAAACCCCAAATATTCGTATACAAGATCAAATGCAGGATCAAGTTAGGACTCTGGATAGAAACTTCACGCGTAGCCAATTTAATGGCAATATGCCAAATAATGTAGTTCCAAACATGTATGGCACATACAATCGAGCACAAGCACGACAAGAAAAAGCATCGGTTGTTCCAACTCTCGGTCAGGTTCAAGGGAGTGATCCTAATCTTTATGCGGTGACAGAATTATAAACAGAATCTACATTACGAAGCCAAGAATGCTAAACCAAAGCGAGAGCAGGTGGAGAAACTACGAGACTGAGGGAAATGAGGGGGCAAAAAATCTCGAGAATGCTGTTTGCTAGTTAGACTGAGTCCAATTTTATGATCTGGAGATCCAAAGTTTGTTCAGACGATATTACATTGCCGTTATTTTCATCTTCAATAACAGAATCTCGTGAAATTGATTTGAAACGCTCAATATATTTATCTCTTTTTGCGATTTTATACGTCCGCTTTGTTTATACATTTTTTCAAGATAACGAGTCATTTTTGTATTATTTACATTCTACAAATCATCAATCGCGCAAAAATTATGATATTGATTATGTTGTAATTTTTGGTTCGGCCATTTATTAACTTTTTCAAGTTGCATTATGCCTAACGATTGCATGTATAACTATTACGCATCATCGAAACGCTAATAAGTTACCACTAAAATATCCATTGAAATCAACAAACGATTGGAGCTGAGAAATTCTGAATACGATAGAAGTAATCGGTCTTAGTAAATTCTAATTGATAGTTACTATCATCAACTGATACTGCCACTGCTCAGGCCACAACACTTATAAGTACAAATCGTATTTGGTGGTATTGGTGGTTTCTCATTTCAATTCGTGTTCATGAATTTATGTAGAATACGAATACGTGAATATTCAGTCTAACGAAAAAAAAAAAAGAATAGAAACACGAAAATGAAAAAATTCAACTAAAATAAGTTTTCAAAGTAAAATTAGTTTCACGGAGAGTGTGAGGATGCTTTATTATTCGAACAGAGGTTGAAGACAATCCTTCACGAAATATTTCAGCTGTACAACGAAATCCAACGGCGATTCATCCTCCATTCTATCTTTCATTCGACGGTGTTACCTTGTACATACGTAGACAATATGAAAATTATCAATTAGAAGTGGAAAGTGTGATAATTTTAATCCTCGATATTGTTTTAGATTGTCAAAGTTATTCCCAAACATGAAAAAAACACAAACCTTTATCATCATACCATCAATAATGAATGATGAATTCTTATGTTTACTACTAAAATTCATAGACAGAAAGATACCAGTGCCATTCCACGAGCATTTAATTATTTAATTGTCCCGTTCTTCGAATTGATTCAATGTGTATTTTGAAAATATTCAATGGCGGTAGACAGATTTAAGTTATTATAGAGATTGGACTGAAAACATTTGAGAATTTGTGCACTTGATAGCAAATGCAAGTATTTCGACGGAATATAATTAGTATAGGTTTAAACACCTATTGTAAATATTTGTAATATTTATTATGAATGAAACGTAGATATCCAGAGCAAGTCTCATTTACTTTAAATAATTCATTAAGTTCGGGTTGATTCGTGGAATCAATGAGCGTCGCTGGCTAAAGAAGACAATTTAAGAGAGAATAAATAAACAAGAGAAATCTGTAATAATATTAAGAAAAGAGATGAGAATCTTGTTTGATGATATATTAAATAATATTGTATCCTAGTCAGTGAATAGGAGCAGGTGTGTTCATCATCGCAAGCAAGCAAAGATTAAGAAAAAAAAAAAAATAATAATTATATTGCCAACTTCATCATTGAAAATGGCTGAGTTTATTGTCGGAAATATAGCTGAGAAAATTAATCTATTTCAAATGAAATCTACATTATGCCACTGTCATTAAATACTACTCTTATGGTAAGGGAAAAAAAATCAAGTTGTAATTAGTGTTTGATCAAAGTGCATTCAATACAAAATATAAACATTAAAGAGGGTAAACAACAAAATGGTTATATGAAACTCACAATCATGATTTTCATTCAGGTTACATCGAGTTAATATGAAAAAATAAGTCACAAGAATATTATCGTTCGACAATGAAGACTGTCGCGAAGGCACATAAACGGGATCAATGCATGTACAATTTGGTTTAGATAGTTTTTCTGTTATTATAATATGAAATGATAAAATGTACTTCATGCAACTGTGCTATGATTACTTCATTGCACGTTTTTCCTCCAATATTAAAGACATAATTTTAATCGTGTGATTATCTTGTGTAGAAAATTTCGTAAAGCAATGTGGAAATATTCCACGACATTGATATACTGATATATCCGAACACCGAATATGAGTGTTCAATTCAGCCTAAACGTATATCATATAAACACATTGATCCTAATTATTTGTCAATTAAAATTATAGTTTTAGCTATATGTCCAACGGCTATACACTAAAAACATCATGTTCATATGGACATTATCACATCATTTCATTTTGTAACATTTTTTATACACAAATGTGTGAATGCGAGATGTATGGACATTTTGACAGCATGATTGATACAATATTATTTACTCCTTCTATTTATTCCTTCCTCAAGCGTAAATATTCGAAAAATTGTGAATCATAACATGAAGAAAACATTGATCGGGCCTAGAAAATAATCGTAGGTGATACTACACGAACTCAAATCAAAACGACGATTATGTAAAAAGGTAATAATTGCATAACAAGCAGCGATAAAACAATAGCAATCTACTGATGTATTGTTATTTAGCTGCATTATCTGCTCTTTTTTCTCGATACTACTTGTAACGAAAAGCGATTCGTCTCATTAATTTTTCGTTGTATCTTCAATTTTCGATGGAGTATGTAGAGGCTATCGAAAAACGAATAATATATGTAAGACGTTCGTGTATGTTAAGATTTTATAATTTGGTATGCATCACACATGCATATTAAGCTTTAATATATGAGGAGAGTATTATTTTAAAGATATTGAAAGCAACAATTTATTATTGGGGAAAATATGATTTTTGTGAATCAATATTATGTCGAATTATTCTGCAACCGAAAGTTATTCCTCTTATTGTAACGCTGAATAAATAATATGAAAAGAGAAATAAAATTAATATAATAACAATAAAGTATTCACAATCATTTCGATTGAATCTTCATCGCAATTTATTAAATATCAATTTTGTGTTACAACAATTCAGCATGAGAATAGGATTGTGTTTGATTGAATAGCAGTACTGCGTTTGTGTGGTCAATCATAACAACATCTTCAATAATTTGAAATTGAATTTTATTATTTCATAATAATGCAAACTCATACAGACATAAAAACAATAATGGTATTATAGCTAACATCGTGAATGTGAATCCCAATCTTTGGTGAGACATTCGTCTTTCGTTAAATTGATATTCATCATTCAGAAAATGAGTCGTAATAATGAATATTATATGTTGGTAAAATGAATATTATTACCACATCATATCACATAAACGTTATTGAACGTTAAGCTATTGTGCAAATTAATAATAAATATATTTATATTTCGCCAAAGTCGGGAAATAATACATCAAAACAAATTATAAGTTAAACTAATGAAAACATATAAATACTAATATTTTCACAACATAAATTGAAATCAATTCATCGGAATTTGATTTCATCTTGATTGCTCAATATGGTACTACTCCGATAAGTACTTTAAATTTCGGCTAATTAGTCCGATGTTATTATTACAAATTTAATCATATATTATTAGCCCGTTTAATTGTGTTATTTATATTCTTTTTTTTTACATGCAACAGCGCACCAAATGAAATAATGTTGATTGCTGCTGTCGATTATGATATTAATTTATAGCGTCATTGATGCTGTATTATTAACTACGTTCCTGGATCACTTATCTCTTCTTTTACATTAGACTGGAGAACACTGGAATTAGAGATAGGTGCAGTTACACCCTTACTACTTTGCAGACTTGAATGACTTGAAGATCGACTGTGACTTTGGCTTCCAGCACCAACAGGCGTTTGGACAAGAGGCTGCGGGGGCGTTCTCACGCCAGACCCATTACTTGTCACAGTATTTGGTTGCAGTTGCATATGATACTTGTAAATATTTTCAGTACTCTCAACAACGCCTGTATGTCAATACGATTTTCAAAGATTAATAAGTGATGATGGATATGAGTGAGAGATAAAGTTTTGAATTGGAAACTCACCTGCTTGTAAATGTAAGGTGCGACCACGAACTCCACCTTCTTTTGATGGTGGACTCCACCAATTGACGAACGTGCCAACAACCGGAACGTGACGTAGTATTCCTTCCTGCCACATTTTCTCAGCGTTTTCTCGTTCAAGATCGGTTTGTGCCGCTTCAATACCACGTTTAACCACTTCTGATACAGTATCTAAGAGCTTTGACCTGGCTTCAACCTTTCGTCCTACTTCAAGCACTAACGAGAGTAATTTTGCCAGTTCTGTGAATAAATTCATTTATAAGTTCAACATTTATTGCTGCATCGGCATTAACATTAAGGATAAAAAATCTGATGAATGAGCACTTACCCGTGTCTTGTGTGACCATTCCAAAACGAACACATGCTAAACCATCAACACTTTCGCCAAGTGAAAAAGCTGCATCTGTGTCACGCAAAGCTTCAACCAATTGGTTGTTTAGTCTATTGAGTTCCTCTTTTGGTTGCTCAGTCATAATTTGAATCCATGTTGGTGGCTCATATCTTACTCCACCTAATCCTGCCCATCCAGGTATATCAACAAAGTGCAGGGAATCGTTTTGCATTACTAATCGAACGAATGTTTCTTTTTGTTCAACAGTTGCGTTCAAAATTTCCTGAGATAGTGCAAAGAGAATAAATTATAATTTTTATACTGTTGGTATATGAAGTTTTGAATTGGGATAGGTACTTACAATTTGTTGTTCCAAACAGGCAACGACATTTTCAATATCATCGGAAGTCGGTGGTGGTGCAACACTCTCAAGACAACATATCCTCAACGCTACACCTTGCTGTTCAATATCACACAATTCTATCGGCATATTTTCAATATCCCTCTGAAGAATTTGACCAAGCCAGCAATTGAACTTATCATAATATCTTGAATTGCGTTCAGATGATTGATTATCGCGCGCGGTTGGAATATATTGGAATACTAAGGCACTGGCAACGATTTCGAATAACTGTGGACCGTTCATCGGATTGGCAGTAATATCGTTTATTGTATATGTTCCTCCTTCTCCACCGGGTAGTTGATTCTGTATGCAAGAATTAACGATTCAAGAACACATCACGGATTAAATGATTCTCATTATTTGTTGCAACTTACGAGGAATTTGATATTGGGAAATTTCTTCAGCTTATTATATAACTCTTCGATGATTTGGAAACACTGTTTGATTCTAGATTGGATACCGTCTCGCCCAAGAACTTGAAGTGCTGACCACAATGGCAATGTGGGCAATCGTCTTGAGAGAGATTCTGCCATTAAACCTGATACCAAACTCAAAGTTGTGTCTCGCGTGGTTGGTTTACCGCCTTTTGTATCAGCTAATCGGTACAACGTCACAACTGGTAGTGATGGAATTCCTAACCATACGCCCAAGGATAACGTAATACTATCAGCTATTTTTATGGGCTAAAATACAAATGGCTATCAACAATTGTTCGGAGAATAACTGGTGCTTATTTATAATATGTGAATATATGCATACCAAGTCTTTCGGTGAATTGTTTAATGCTAATGCAGCCAACGAATGACCTCGAAGATGCAACCAAACATTATATTTGTCACATATTTCACGAAGACGTGCGACATTGTCACAATGGCCAGTAATTGCTGATCCAACTTCAGCTAATACCAAAAGCGGTGTAACATTGTTTGACTGACTGTCCTCTGCTAATCGCCGTTCAAGCGCTGAAATGTCCATGCTTTGACGTGGTCCGAACATTGTATTTTGTGGAATTGGTCGGATACAATGAAACGGTAAAGAGAGCTGAAATTGAAGACGTTAATACGACAATTCAGTTTTGATAACAAGAATGAATGAATATTATATGTACATCAAAGATATGACAGTTAAATAATTCACCTGTCGACATAGATGTTGAACAACTCCCAATGGTGCTGCAACTGAACTGTAAATGAGCGGTGGTGATGATGTAAGAGCAGTAAAGCCATCCTCCATGTATCTTGGATATTTTTTGTGCAAGGCCAATCTTGTTACTCTCACTAAACCCTCCAAATTATCTTCATGAAAAGAGGCAGCGCAGTCGACAAAGTGAAAAATATGGCTGAGCCATCTTGTAGTATCAGTTGCTAATCTACCAGCTAACTTTTGTGCATGAGATCGGGGTAATGCTACTGCATAAGCAGAAACGGAATGCGAAATGAATGTGAGCCGAGAAGCCTCCGTCAAAATGGGCAAACTCGGGAATTGATTTGTGGAAGGTTCAGCATTACCATCTTCACCAAATTGTGTTACATCTTCATGAACAATCAAGTCCTGTAATATAATTAAATAATTCAATCAATAATTTCCACTTCATCATCAAAAATCTACAAAAAGGGCCCAAATTGTTAGACATTTCGGTTAGAATGAATCTCACAATAATTATTATAGAAACAGACGAGCCATAAAAATTGATTTATAATTCACAAATTTGCATAATAAACTAACATTTGCAGTATACAATACGTGGCAATTTTTTTTTTATTATTATCAACTGTACAAATGCAATACCAGTAGTAGTAAAATTGATATATACCTGCAACAATGATAATACTGTTTCTGAACTCTTTGGTTGAGTGAGAAAACCCGATGGAGTATTCCAAGTCATACCTCCACTGTTATTAACTTTATCTACAGCACCATCAAGTCTAGATAATACTTGAGAAGCCTGAAACTCGAGGTCACCAATGTCATTTTCATTTGACAATTGTGCATTTCGGTTAACCTGTCAAAATAACAAAATAATTTTGATGTATCCGAACATATGAAATTAACAAAATAATTAAATTTTCGAATAATAATTCCATAATAATCACATCATCTAAAATAAATTATACATAAGCTATGGTATATTTTTAAAACATTTTTTAATACCTCAGAATTATTTTCTTCAGCATTTTCCATTGTTGGAGAACCTTCTGCGTTTGCTTCCTCGGCCATCGTGGCATTAATTCAGACAAGCAGGGCTGGACGAAATGTGTCTGCCCCCCTTCTCTATCTCTTGAACATTTTTGCATTATTATCAATATATATATGTATATATATATGCACGTTTTAATGCATCAGAATGAAATGTGCTCCAATAAATTTGCAATGTTGACACAGAGCAAGAATGAACAATGATTTGAAAATCCACAATTTTGTATTTAATGTATGTTATTGATTTATGGTAGAATTGGGAATTGACTGATATTTATAGAGAACAAATTATAAAATTGAAATATAATTGCGAACTGCTGGACGACATTGTATATTATATTGATAAAGGTGTTAGACAGTAATTCGTTTAGTTGAATTAAAATATTAATTTCATTCACGTACCGGATAATCGGAAAAGAAAAAAATTACATTAATAATTTTGTATGAATAAATCGATGTGATTTAATGTGATCTTTTTATTTCTTGTAATAATTCTTATGGAACTATACGGATGAGGATATTGAAGTTACAAATTTTAGAAAGTAAGAAATTTACGCTATTTCAACTTCTCCGCCAACTTTAGTTATTGCTTCTTTCAATTGTTCAGCTTCTTCTTTAGATATATCCGCTTTCACGACTGTCGGTATACTTTCGACGAATTTCTTTGCCTGTTAAAAAAAACATAAAAATTCGAAGATTTATTGGTTGTAGTGCAAATGAAGTAGAACAAAATTCCTGATAATTAGAAATATCATTCACCTGTACGAGGTTCATTCCAGGTAATAATGTCTTAATTTCTTTTATGAGTGGAACTTTTTGTTTATCGTCAAACTTTATCAGTTTTACGGTGAATGATGTCTGGACTCTCTGGGGTGCAACCTCTTCATCCTGAAAGCATAATTGAATAATATTCCAATGAACTGTTTGAGTATTATTTATCTGCACCTTCTGTTTGCATACAACATTTTTGAACGCTAAACTCGCGACTGAAATTTTATGAAAAGAAATCTTTCAACCAGAGAAATGACGGAATCAATTTCATGTTAACTCAATTGATTGATAATTGAGTTTGATTGATAATTATCAGAATCAAATTCGGAGTCTGAATGATTTAAACGTCTAGTTTAATATGCAAACGGACTGATCCGATACGCAGAAATGTTTTCGCCAATTGTAATCAAATACATTCCAGTTCCCAGACATAATCACGAATTGATCTCAGGAATAAACGCTCCCACATGAATAACGTTCAAAGATGGAGCAAAAAATTGTTCTTCATCTCAACACACCTCAGCTTTTGCTGCAACCATATTTCCCATTGCCATCATAGGAGCATCGGGTAAATTCAGTCGCCTCTTCAACACATCACTGAGTTGGGCGACTTCAATAAGATTCAATGCAGTTATGTCTTGGACAAGTTTTTCAATTTTCGGTGTAACCAGTGGTTCTGCACCATCCATAACAGGAATAGTGAGCTTTTCTACAGGTACTCCTGTTGCTTCCAATTGACAATATCTAAAACTAAAATAACAATTTAATATTTATAATTATACACATGAATAATATTTATAGGTTATGTAAGAAAAATTGTATTAATTCATTGATAAATATTGAATTAAAACTCGACATACCATTTGTGAAATTGTCGAATTTGGATTTTATGTTGTATAACTGAACGTAGTGTATTCATGATTATTATCGGTTTATTTGACCAGTAATTTTAAGGATTAAAATCTGCCGACAAAATTATGTTATATATAACTTTTTCGCATTCCTCACTCAGCTGCGGTTGAAATGTTAAGATTAATGAATGGAACAATTCTGAGTATAGTGTGAGATTTACTATGCTTTACTGTACTTACATATCCAATGATTTGTCCATTTTTCACTTGAAGAGCCCTCTAGTGATGAATGATTTGCTTGGCGCGTGTATTCAAGTTTTTAACATGAATTATTTGACATTCATTTTCACAATGATATAAAATATTTAAATAAAAGCAAATTGTGTTTGTATTTAAATATTTTATCATTATGTTCTTCCAGTATCCTACGCACTCTGATCACATTCATATACGATTTTGAAATTTCCAAGAAATATCATGTTGAGTAATGTAATTACAACATAATAAACGACCAATGAAAAGAGAATCTGAAAAAATTGATTGCAGATGATAATAATGAGTTGATATTTAATTATAATTTATATTTAATAATAAAATTACTTCATGATTCTTCATGTCATAGCGGAAACAAAATCTGCATATACACATCCATGTAAATAAAGATAATAAAAGTGAAATTCCTGCTTCTGGTGATCCACTAACTTAAATATAAAACATTTGATTAAATACAAATTTTTATTATGCGTTCTAATAAAGTTATAAAATTTAAATACGAACAATTTTTCAACATTTTATTACTTTTTTATTAATTCGTTGAATTACTCGGAATTTTGACATTTATATACACTAATATATTTATGTAAATATGAATATGTTCATACCAGAAAATAGTCATTCGTTTATTTTGTTTAGAATAAAATTAAATAAATCAATTAAATTATACAAAAGATATGAACATATGGAAAATTATAAAATTAATAAGATTTAGGGATACTTTAGGAAATATTTAATAAGTAACATTAGTAGGACTGAATTATTTATTGATTGTTGACATGTGTTTACAAAATTTACAAGTAAGTGAAGTCCTAAGTGACAAAAGTGATACTTTTAATAAAACAGCTTAATATTCCTTGATACATTTTATTTTACTCACTGTTTCAGTGCTTATTATAATTATAATGATAGTTATTATGCGTCTATGTTCTTATTTGAATAAAGTGCCTATCAATACTAAACTTTCTCTTTATCTTGTGTAAGTGTAAAACTTATCCATTCAAATCAATAATGTCTTAACTTTCTCCGAATTTTTTTTTATAAATTGGAGAGAAAAAAATCTTACCATAAAATCATTATTTTATATTATTTCAAATGTATTTTTCTATTTGATTAACACTATTTATTTACTGCTATAAAAATCTGAAAGAATCACGTTTTTCATTTTTTTTTTTCATATTGAGTGAATTCAATTTATGATTTGGTATTTATCAGACATTTATATTTAATAATAAAATGTTACAACCTCACATGTAATTGAATTACTTTTGCCCAATTTGTATTAAAGAATGGAATCATTTTGTTGGGAATGATATTTTTATTTTTTATCATTTGTCCATCCACATCTATAATTATAAATGGTTCGATGGATTTACATGGATTTACCAACTTTACGTAAAATATTATTTTTCATATAACGGGCATCATTATAAAAATGTTAATCAATATTTTGTTTATGACTATGTGTGCGCATTGAATGGCTTACGATTTATTAATTATCCGAGCAACTTGCATACAGTCCAAAGGAATTTGGACGGTGATTAATCCAAAAAATTCCACGAGCACATTTTTTTTCTTCATATTTTCTATAATAAAGTGATGGCAAAAGCGCAAAAGACAATGCTGCTTATGATATCAAAAAGAAATTTGTAAGCATAATATGAATTCTCACTGCGTCAGTTATGGAATTATTTATAATTAAATATACCTGTTTACAATATACATATAAATAATTCACATTCCTATCCATTTGTTAATAACATTATTTCATCGATGCCATAGCGAATACAAAAATATTTCTAATGTATCATTCGCTGACTTAGATATGTTTCCAATACAATTCAACCCGTCCTTATATTTTTACTTCTTTTTCTAGTGTTCATTCTTTTTCTTTTTTTGTCTCTTAGACTCCTCTTTTGCACAAACATATTCTCATTCGACGAATTAATTAATAATAATATAATACAATAATGTTTTGTTTCTTTTCACGATGTTCAATTAAGCCTTACTGCAGTTATCAATTTTTACTTTCCCAGCATCACATTTCATTTTATAAGTTGAAATTGAGAAATAATTTATATGCATATGAAAACTGTGGATTATATTTTGCTTGCTTGTACAAGACAAAATATCAAATCAGCATTGTCATAAAATTAAATTCTATTGCGTGTCAAATAATTAGTCTATCATTGGTTTGGCAGCTAACGTTTGGCTAATTCAAAAATGTTGCAAAATCACATCATTCGTCTTTTTTTTGTTTGTTTATTATTCATAATGCATTTTGTAAGAAAAAGTAATTCGCATGATGTTTCAATAACAATGTGCAGATCTGCAAAAAATCATCATACAATTTGACTGGATCACATTCGTCTTCAATGATGAATTGTCCATGATTTATTCAATTATTATTATCATGATGATAATTAATATCCAACGATATGAACGTTGGACATAAATTATTTTATATTCCAATTTGTTGTGTATTGTGCTGGTAATTTATATCAGACTCATTCCTTCTTGATTTTATAAATGGCACTTACGATGTGACTATAATTCGAACACATTGATACCACAAAATCATGATGTTCACATTTCTTCTGCCTTTGAAGACATCACTTTCCATACAATTACAACAATACACATAATGTTATTAAACTCCATTCAAACATGGGGTTTTCTGTTTCATACGAAATTCATTCGATTCAATTAACATTTTGCCTTTAGCTTTCTTCCATTTTGTAAATATGTGAAATCAATTCACTAAAATGCACCTCACTTATTACAATCATGGACACAACCTTAAACATTAACTAATATAAGATTATTTATTTGATTTTTTAAAGGTACTTTGCATCGACAATATCACCAAGTCATTAG
The DNA here is from genome assembly GCA_030523085.1 of Meteorus colon. Taxonomy (NCBI): domain Eukaryota; kingdom Metazoa; phylum Arthropoda; class Insecta; order Hymenoptera; family Braconidae; genus Meteorus; species Meteorus colon. The sequence goes on from JAPYZH010000050.1 coordinate 319,186, forward strand.
TAAGTGTAATCATTTGGATGAATTTGATGAGAACATAATTTTCTCTTAACTATGAGTATTATTTCTTTCTTCAGTATTTTGTTGCGAATGTTAGAGTAAAATTTTTATTTTTTATATTCCTCAAAATGGCCAAGATAATAAATACATTAAATTTTAGTGGAACTTTAGAAAAGATTATGGCACCTAGCCAAACATATCTCTCATACATTGTTTTCATTGATTAAAAGCGAATCGATTTATGATTTCACTGTTCAACAATTCACCTTGATCAATGATCATGTTGAATTAACAACAATGTTAGACTGTTGAATAAATTTAGAGCTGAGAGCTAGATGTATCAATACGTTTGTATCAAACATCTGTTAATCAACAATGAAATTACATTGAAGAACTATGTTCACACCAGGCTGTGTTCTCGTGAGTCGAATCGATGAGTGTACAGAGTGGAAGAGCTGGTTCCAGGTGACACTGAACTCGATGAGAGGGACGAGGGTGTTGTGGGACATAATGATGATGATGACACCCTCTTCGAGGCTGGCAGAACCTAGGTGTTGTCGTCATGTTTATGAATTTTGTTTTCTAGAGTTGGAGTTGGTCTTGTCACGAGATCTTGGAGCTCGTCCGGCGTAAGAACCGTGAAGTCCCTGAATATAATTACTATTATTAGATTATTAATATTCATCTCAACTTGTTGGGATTAAATTACCAAAAATTATTGACATTATGTCACACTATTATTAAGTATATACCTGTGTTGGGAAAGAAGCATGTCTATGCTTGTAACACTTCGTTGATGAGTACCATCTTTCTGTGCAGCTCTCTGTCTTCTTATCCAAAGTGCTCTCAACTGCGAGAGCAAAGCACCAAAAGACAGTAGGGTACAACCAAGTCCTATGATCTTTGTTGAACTTTGTGCCATTTCTGCTCCTGGAGCTAATTGAACTAATCCAACGATTAGTATTATACCACCGAATAGAAGAGAACCCACCACGAGATGTAGAGAATTGATCTATAATTTTCAAGTCAAAAAAAAATTATTATATTTATTTTAGAAAATTTAAATGCATTCATTGGTAGATTGGAACTAATTTTTTGAGTTTCAAAATGAATTTAGGGGTTCATTTAGTTTTTTTGCGTCCGCTTAATCGACCTTAAGACATTCTGTTAGTAAAATCATTGTAAACATTTCTTTTGTTTTATATCTGAGAAACTGCTTTGAAAGAACATCAACCAGCTTTTCTCGAGAAAATTAATCTCGAAATAAAATTTGCTTTCAATATTGATGTACAGAGCTTTACATACCAGACATTGTAACTTTCCAGTCTTGCGTTAAGTGCTTAAAAGACGCACCTGGGTCTATATAATCTACCCACTGACACTTTATACAGCATTAAACATTTATCGTGACTCGCGTCAATCCTAAATTGTGCGCCCACGTAATACTGAATGACGTCACTTGCTATCTATCTCATTTGCTTTAATCAAAGATGAATATGGATTGGTTTTTCGATAAATTTGTTCAACCGAAACCGTTTTCTCTTATGCTTCATCAAGTAGAAATTTTTCGTAGCCCTCACTATTTTTTCCCGATAAAATTTTCCAAATTTTTTCGTCTTCTTTCATTTATTATTTTGTTTTAATTTTTTCTTTTTTATCAACCATTAAATCAATGACTGAATTCAATTCATAGCATAATTGTGAGAAGATTTAAATATAAATATGATAAATTAAATGGTGGTTACCTTTCCACACAGAAAATATTCTGGTGGTTCTTTTTTCATAAGTCCTAAACCCGCCTCATTATCCGTCGGACTTGCTGGCTGACTATTTCCATACCTCAGCCCTTTCGCAGGATAGTAATTTTTTAGATGACAGGGCATACCCTGTATAGGTACAAATGCTGTAATCATTCTGGAAATAATTCATCATTAGTTTGCTACTCTTTATAGAACATACATGAATATATAATATGGATATAATGCAACAAATGTGAACAGAATGAATAACTAAGGACAGCAATAAAGAAAGGAAAAAAAAGTCTACGTCGAAAAATATTCAACAATTGAAAATAAAATACAAAATTATTTAACATTTTGATAGATTGAAACTGTTGATAATTATTCAATCAATAAAAAATTGTCCAATTGTAAATAATGAAAATATCTTCAACTTCTCATGACAAAAGTAAAACAAAATGATTTTGTGTAAATGACATAATAACAACATAAACAGGTGATGAAAACTTCAAACACTTCAATTGTCAATAAATTGGATCGGGAAGCACTTGGAAAAATAGAAGAGTCATAACTGTAAATATAGTAAGTACATATAAGACTATGATAAATGAAGTTAGAGACAGTTAAAATTACATAGCCTTTGTATTATTCGTTTCTTTTTTTTTCATTCAAATCACTTTAGTAATCGATGATATGAATGGAACGTTCAATATCGAAACTGGCACAATCCTCGAACTAGATTGCAATAAGCTGTGTGTTAAGATAGTCTACAATATGTCTCATACATTGTCTATATGTCAATTTTATATGAATTTTATATGAAAATGAAAATAACATTTCAATAAATGATTCAATGCGAAAAAACTAACTGTTGGAGATGAATAAAACATATGCAACTATTCATTGTTTTGTCTTTACAAATTTGTTACAATTGAATGACGCATTATTTCAACAATATCTTTGTCATAGTTTATAACTATAAATTTAGTTTATATAAACAGTAATAATGTCAAATATATATTAATGTAACAAATGTTGCATGTGGAGTATTTATTAGAAAAGTTTATAAAAATCAACAGAATAATTTTCACAATTTTATTGAGTTCTTAGTAAATTAAGATGTGATATATTCAAAGTGACCTTATGACCATATACAATATAATTTCTCACGTTTTGTTTTTTTCCTGACTGTGCCATCTATAATATTATGCACTTTTACAGTGTTGACTACTGTTCAAGAGCTATTGAAAATAATCAATTGCGATTAATGATTGATTTTTTTCTGAACAATAAATATAATCATTTAAAGAATTATAACTAGCAGCTTGTCAATGTCAATGAATATAATTTGTAAAATAGTAAAGAGTGAAAGAAAAATAAAAAACATTTCATTAATATTATAAAACAATATTTGACATTAATTCTTGTGAGTTAGGCATATAATTTTGTAATTTAATCCCAGCAAAGTAAAATTTATGTTTATAATCTTAACTGCTTCATGTAAAGTTGCCATGTCAGTCATGTAAGTTTTTCAGATACTCATGCAACCTTTACTGGACTTAAATGTCATCCCCATAGTAACATATGTTGGGTTAAACTGCTGAATATAAAAAGTTCCAGATAATTTTTCTTCATTTAGAATTATCTCTTGATAAGGTATTGATCTTCATAACCTTCACGACTGAATGAATTAATTGTTAAATTAGATTGGTGACAGGTATTGATGATGGTTCTATTTAATTTCTGTTATCCATAAGCATAGTCTTTGAATGTTTATCTGAACTGCCCCGCGCAATTCTGTTTGTCTGACTGTTCAATAAACGGAGTGCAACGGCCGTTGTATCGGCCCCGTGGGCGCATCTAGGCCAACGTTGCTACGACCCCGCATGCCCCTGATGTGATGAAGTGAAGGAGCTTCTCACCCTTGTACAGGTGCTATAAATTCAACTGATTCTATTGCACAATTTAATTCATACAATCAATATTTAATCATTGGAGTATGTAATAAAAAATTTTAACTGTAGAAGAGTTTACAATTGGACCAGGTCCATGTTAAAATAATTTTTTAATACATTTTATTTTACTCATTGAATATAAACTAAGAAGAATTTTTGTATTTGATATTTTTCTTTGCATTAAATTGATACTGAAATACAGTAAATAATAATTGCGAAGCTCAGGTCATGGACTATATATTAAGTATTGTGTGGAAGGTGTAAAGTAGAACACTGGCCTGGATTGCAGTGTCATGAATGCCTATATATTTTGCTGTACAATCACTTTGCAGTGTATCTACACTTACATAGTCTTTTACTTATATTTCTCTTTTATTTTTGTCGTCTTTTGTATTTTTACTTTTCCCTTCCAATGTATACATAACTTTTAATAAACAAAAGATTGGGCACACAATTTTCCATTGTTATATACAACATTTTTTCCACTTTTATTCTTTTGTTGAATAATTTTTGACTGATGAAAAATATCAAAGTATAGAAATATAAAAAATTCAGCTTCACAATTTTTTTATTTCGATTTGGTTTCAGTTGGTGAATTGGTTCATTGTAAAAGAATTTTTTTTTTTATATATGATGGTGATGTTTTGTAGTACAATGACTTGTTCAACATTTCTGTGCCAAATGTGGTATAAGACATGTTTTGCTTTGGCAAATCTCCAATGATGTTGTCACGTATTTAAGGGTAGTTTAGTTATTGTAAAGTATTTTAACCAGGTCAGTTTCGTTTCCCTTTGTTCAGTTATCGTGACAAATATCAGCAAATCATGTAGAAAATAATAAATTTACATTTTAGTGTTTCTATGTAAATATTTGATTTTTATTAATCGAATAAAAAAAGCAAGACGATATTAAATGTCATTTAAACAAATACATTTGTAATGAATTTTTATGTATTCATATGCTTGAATTGAATCGCTGGAGTCATCACTTATTCTCAATATGGTATAGAAATGACGCATGAATGAACAAGGGTTCTTGTACGTTTTATACTCCAATGGTCTAACTATAGCACTGTCCACTCGTGTATAAATTTAGAAAGATTGCCGATAAATATTTTTTCCAATTTTTCCATTATGAATTCTTCCATTCGTTTTATATTCAGTTTAAAATATTTCTAATCAACATCAGAACATATGTTATGGATTTTTTTCAACTCTAATATTTATAAAAATATATAAAATAATAAATAAAAAAAAATTTGAAGGAAAAAATATCAGTGGGAAAATTTCTTTTCACTTTATTTCATTCTTTTCTATTTTATTGCAATAAAATTGATTGAAATTAAATAAATTTTAACGTGGAGAGAATATTCAAAACACAATACCCCTAATCTGTGTCAAAATAATACAATATAATAATTATTTACTCACTCTGTGATATTTCCAGAGGCCTATTGTTTGACAAAATCCACACAACCACTCACAATTAGTAATCACCTAGAACTATTGAATAATAATTCGGTAAACAATGCTGGTGTTAATGTGAATGAGATCTTAAGTTTGTTGAGCCGTTTTAACAGGGTGGTGGTCCCGCGGAAACTGAGCTCAGTTGGTTCTGTATCCTGGTCGATAAACCACCCTCTGAACGCCCACCTGATTCTCACTATAGGTGAATGTATAGATATATTTATTCGCGCCTGTCCGTACGATATCATACTTGAAAATAGCTTTGTGCTTTGTTGTCACATTGCTATACTTTGATTCTTCTGTGCTAATTGAATCAGTGATTTTTTTACGTCAATACTATAAATGATGAATTCTTAGAATTGTGTGAGATCATTAATCCTATATGTTATTACGTCGAATTTTTTTTACCTATCAATGTATATAATGATTGCAAAGTTCATTTGTTAACCATTATGGCGCCACCAACTGGCATAGCTACAAAATTTACTTTTGTAAATTGATCAGCACATCATTAGCACATTTGATATAGAATGGATTGAAATGGAGCAAAATATTATAATGTGGAGAGAGAAAAATTTTTTTTTTCATTCAATCTTAATTGTTGATCTGAAAATAAATTATATTTAATTGACTTTTGAACAAAAAAGAAATTAATTATACTTTAATTTTTATTGTAAAGTGAAAAATACTTTTTTTTTATTACATTTTTGTAAGGATATTTGTGTGCTTTAATTACACAAATATTTGATGAATAAGCCAAATTTTTTTTTCTACTTTTACTGATGAAGAATTAATTATAAAATGATGTGCCAAATTCGATAAATTCAGTGTTTAGTTCGTGAAAACATTTTATTAAACTCTGGAAGTTACAATAGCAGTAAAGATCATCATTATATATATATTTTTCCCCTTTTGTTTGTCGAGCAGAATTACATATATTATATGTCACAATATTATTCAGAACTATTCTAATAAAATCTTTGCTAAAGCATTCTCTCATAATAATGCAAAATAAAATTATCGCATATGAAATTTTTCTTCTATTTTTTTCTTCTTTTTCTGAAAGATTAGCTGTGCGTGTGCATTAATTTTATCGCTCAGATATGATATAAAAAATAGTATACAAGACAATATACGTGACACATTGCAATACTTCTATGGCTAAAATGTTTGAATATTTAAAATTCGGAATTGAAGTTTGAAATTGAAGTAATATAGCATGTTCATCCCCATTGTATATTTTGAGGAATTCAATTGTTTGATCAGCCATAGAACACACTAAATTTCTAGTGAGTATAGTCTATCTCTGTCACGCATATTTGGCATCGGTATGTCAGAGTAATCGATGGATTTTATAATATCTGTTACTTATATAAATTACAACTATTATATTATTAAACTTTCCTTTTATACAAATAACAAGACAAAAATTCCTGATGATAGTTATCATTAATTTTTAGAAAGAAGATGTACTAAATATTATCCTGATCGGTTGTCAAGTTCATTGGTCAATATCACTTGAATTTTAAATCATTGCTTCAAACTTAATTTTAATATTTCTTGTTATTATATTTGCATGAACGTTCAACAAATGTTCTTTGTATCATGTTAAAATGTTAAATAAAAATATTATTTTATTCATTATCATGCGTAACATATTTTTCATATTATTATACTTTGACAATTCCATGATTCTGTTCAAATTGATTCATATCCAAAAAATAATATTACTTGTTCTGAAACTTATTAAGACGTTTTAACATTTAAACAATGTCGTAAGTTATTTTAGAAGACACAGAGCTCATTTGTTACGACAATTATCAATACACATTGGACATAATAAATAATTATTTAACTTTACATTTTGTTTCATCCCTCACAAATTTAATAGATGTTATAATCATCATTGAAACAGAATATCGCAGTATGTTTCAATAGAGTGATATATTTTATGGACTGGCGAGTTTCTTCTTAAATGTCCATAAATATTTGAATTCGTTATTTATAATTACATGGAGCGTGATGAAATGTGAATGTCTACGTGCATTCCAACTAACGATAATATTATTGTTAATATGATCCAATTAATTTAAAAATGAAACGACACATATAAATATAATGATGACTACAAATATTCAAATATGTCTAAATTGATTTAAAGATTCAAAGTTTATATAGATATAATGTAAAAAATATAATTAAAGTAATATATATCTAGAAGCAACAGACAAAAATTGTATAAATGAAATTAATATAAATATAAAAGGAAAATTCGTTGCGTCAAAATCATTCCTTTATATTTTTTCCTTATTTCCAAAGATCTCTGGGGAGATGAATAACGAAGCACAAATGATATTCAACTGTGAACAAATCTGGAAAGTTCCTAAATGTCCATCCAAGCACATTTTTCGCATAAATTCATAACTAAACATATATTTACATATTTTGTCATCAAACTTTGTGACATGCACAAATGAATTTGAAACATTTATAAAGTTGTAGAAAAAAGGTGAATTATGGTCATCTTATAAAATGATTTGTGCAATGGCATACAAAGGAAGCGTTAACAATATGCACATCAGAATATTATTACATACGTATGGTTTCATAATTTGTGTATGTAACTGTTTTTGTGTATATATCACATGTAGAATTATTTTATACTTACGACAATGTGTCATTATGTTCAAGAAAATGTGTAATTTTAATTAAAAGCAAAATTGATTCTAAAAGTTTAAGATACTGAATAATAATTAAAAATTATTTTATTATTCTTTCAAGACAATTTTCATTGTCGTTGTGTATGTTCATGTTTATATTACTGTGAAATACGGTCAACGAGTAGTTCCTTACATAAGAACTACAATAAATAATCTTATTTTTTTGTTTTTTACATATAGATTCATATATCTACTCAATAATATAAGTTTAAGTGGACCCCAACGATAGTTGTACGCTTTTTCATGCGCATGTGAATAACTTTTACGATAGATTGGACGTTAAAAATATTTTTTTTTTGAATTCCCAAGACACATATAACATTTTGTTGCGCTGATAAAAATAAGAAACAAAATTCATTTCAAATTTCATTATTTTTGTTTCAGTTTCACAATGTTTTCATCAATCCAAAATAGTACAGATACTCGATAATATATTTGAAAGACTTTTGTTTAGAATTATCAAAATATTTAGATCACGTATATTCGTACAACAGTAAGATGTTTTCGTAATTTATTACAAAAATGGTCGAATAGCATAGACTTATGTGTAATGCCTGGTTGAAATCGAACGTCGAGTCGAATTATACTGGAAAATCATGAGAAAAAATTGTAATTTTGTCCTATTTTTTAAATTAATAGAGTGCATACATGTCATTTCCACTTTACATTAGCATTTGTATAAACAAATTGTTTGTGCAAATGAGCCCAATTATGTGGAACTTCCTTCGTCCATATTGTATTTAAAATACAATAAAATACTCAATTCGTCTAGATTAATACATCGCTTAAAGAACAACGATATTTAATACGTATATATACATATACATACATATGCATTTTATATAGATGTATAGAAAGTTATAAAAGATAAAAGAAACGGTGTCGTGGTCTTTGCAATTCCAGTATAGCTCACGACATTTCGTCTCTAACACGTCCGTAGTCTTCCCTTTTTTTTTGTTTTATTTATTTATTTTTTTCGTTTCCAATATATTAATATATTCTTGTTTATGTATATATACTTGCTTTCTTTTTCAATACTTCTCAATGCTTGAACACTCTAGGAGATGACATTGAATTGTCTTATTGTATAGATAGAATCGGAGTGACAAAAACATTTCACAAGCATCTTAGCATTATTCGAGATGTAGCGTTGTATATTAATATAAATTATGATACTATAAACGATAATACTAATAATAAATAATGGAAATGATAATATTAATGATATAAATTTATGGAAAATATTATTAGAAGAAAAATTGATGAGGATGGAAGTGTTTTAAGCTTCTTCGTGTTCAGAGCTTTGAGATCTACGCTTTTTTTTGTGATTGCCTTGTTGACGATGATGATGATGATGATGATGATGAATCATTTGTTCTGTTTCAGGTGGATGTTCATGGCCAACTAACAAATCCAAAGTTCCTCTTGTAACTGAGGGTTGATCTGCAGTTTGGGGTGGAGGTAGAGGTGTTGCTATTGGTGAGTCAGCTGGCAGTGGCATACAATGTAGCCAATAACATCTTACACCAGCGAGTACAATTCCTAAATGAGAATAAATTTTTTTAATTCGAACTTTAATATTTGATCATTAAATTATTAAATTATAGATATTGATTCATTGTTTTACCGAATAGAAGGAGAGTACTGCCAGCTATGAGCAATGGGAGTCTGTGATCTGTGGTCGTTGCTCCTGGTGCCAGTTGAACTAAACCAACTACAAGAACGATTGCACCTAATAGTAAACATATTACTACAACATGTAATCCAGATATCTGCAAATGGGATGAAAAAATTGGTAAAATAATCAAATACATAAATAAATAGATAGATAAATAAATAATTATATGAAATATCACCTTGCCGCATAGATAAAGCTCAGGGAGAGGATCAAGATTGCCATTTTGTCCATGGGGACTGGGAGTTGGCGGTGATCCTTGTAGAGGTGGCAGCCATTGGCCACCCAAGTAAAGCTGGCTTGGGCGCTTCAGTCTTTTTTCCTGCCTCCTGCGCTCATGGCGGACAGCAACAGCAGGCATAGCCCCAATCATTCTAAAATATTCCAAAATATATTAAAATTCAATTCTACAATTTCATATAAATATGATTTATCAATATATTCATCAATTTGTTAATTATCAATAAAATTTTCATTGTCATCATAATTTCCTAATGATAAGTAGGTCATGCCCTGCAAGATACGTCCCTGAAAAGCTTCACATAATGTTTGTTGGATACTTATACATTATAATATATAATTAACATAATTCTATAAACACTTTGGATCTGTGTCAATTGAACTTATCCGCATGTCATTATATAACATAAATAATTTATATGGCGTCATATTATTGAATTGTTTCGATAAAATATATATATTTGATTTGATTGAGCACGATGCACTCGTTCTATAAGTCGGTGAACCATACAGTACGCAGCTTGTGAGACGCTGTGAACTTTAGTGACCTCAAATGACCCTGCCGGGTCGATACGTCACTATAATCCACCTAGCTTTCCTTCTTCCTCTGTTCTATTCGTTCCATCCAGGTCTACATCCCGCGAGTGCCCCAGGCTGGTGTCCCGTGGTGTTTGAATATACTTCACGAGAGCTTTTACAGAGAAAAAAAATATCCATACCGTTGTGTAGAAGCATCATAAAATACTTGACATTAATTTTTACAGTATAAAACTCCATTTTTTTTCAGGTGATATTTTTTTATTTTAATGTTTTCACATTGGTAGACTATTTGGCTGGATAAATAATCAGGTCATGGATTTTATAGCCAATGGAAAAGTTTATTTGTTGCATGAAGTGTCATGACATTATATTTTGTTGCAATTGGAAATATTGAAGGTTTAATAGCGTGGGTGGTTCTGTGGAGATCTATATTGAAGAGTTAAGTGATGAGCGGTTAGAAACTCAATATGCAATTGCCTTGGGCTATTTGTTCATAGTGGGTGTATTACTGTAGAAAATTGAAAACATTAGATATTGAAGTGGGGGAAGATGAAATATCTTTTAGATTAGATTGGAATTGAAATGAAATTAATGGATTTGTCTTCAATTATGACGTATTGGAGTATTGGAAAGTTTAATTATATGATAAATAAGAGGAAGGAGTGATAGAAACCGTTTCAGATAATGAGCGTTTATCAACCTTTTTATTTTCGAAAAGTCGTGCATCAAATGTATGTATATACATATGTAATTATAATACATACAATGTAAATTTATGTGATAAGAAAGCTTAAATTACTAAGAATAAAGAATAGATTTATACTGTCAGTAATAATTGTAGTCTTCGTTGACTTTACAGAATATTTTTTTCGCTTTCTGTTTTGTCATAATACGATAAAATTATGTTTATACGTATTTTCGTTCATTTAATTATCACGATTTTTCATTACTTCAATCGTCTTTTTATTATTTTGATCGATTTCATAAAGATAATAAAATTTAATAATTTAATATATAACGCGATTGTATTTTTCTTTTCTTTAACCTGACAATAAATTTAAAAAACAAATTTTTGCAGTCATGTTATATTTTATATTGCATTTTGACAATGATGAATGTTAATATATTTATTGGAATGCTACTAATACTCAATATTAATGTTTCAACAAGAACAATATTTATATATTTTATGAGTGAAAGTAATAAAAAAAAAAGAAATGAGTTAATATATTTATGAATGATTGAAATAATGCTCAGAGAAGCATATTCTGGTGGAAGTCAAATGATTGCGAAATAGCACTTTCGAGATTGTCTAAATGTAATAAAGAAAATGTGACAATTAACGTCTTTTTAAATAATGTTAATGGAATTTTGTGCTTTACTAATTTGCCACGATATTTGCGTTGACATTAATATTTATGTGCTTTATATAATAATGATCACACAAAATATTATTGATAGATTAATTTATTTTATATATTATTTTTGCATGAAAGGGCTTTCCGTAAATAGATCACAGAGTAGTAGCGCTCGAGCATCATAGCAATTTGATATTTCTGTAAATTCCCGAATACGAGATACCGATTGTTTAGTTAAATTCTTATCGATATTGGTCACGCGATGGGAACTTTTTTGAATATGATATGGTCAAAATTGAAGGATGAAAATTTGATTTCAATGACATTTCATGTACATATTGTGTGTCGATAAGGGCACCATTGTAAGACCACTATTTTGAAAATAGTTATGGAATTTTAATAACATTGAAGTAAATAAATAAATTTCTCGGCTTTTGTTTTCAATTTTAAATCGATTAAAAATGGAATTTTGGATGTCATTCGATGAATTTGTATTTATTCTGTGAATTTTCACATATCACCAGGGAAATTCAATGGAATGAGAAAACCGAATCTGCTTTAATTGAACCAGCAGCAATTGGAATGTAATTCAATTACAGATTTCGAGTATATAAATTATGATGGACATAATCCTTTTTTTAAAGTGAATTTTTTTTGTGTTTTTATACCAATCTGGAAATAGAATTCTATTCCTGAAGCGTCGGCAAGAACGTACGCTTGTTTCCCTGCCAGTAGAATTCTATTATAAAAATTGATTACTATTTAATTGATATAGAAGTGATTGGAAAAAGTAATTTGATTCAGAGCTGAAATGAATTTCGAAATTGTGCACTTTACCTTCAGACCCACAATATGTGCAATACTGAAGAGGAGCATCAAGATAAAATTTTGGAACTTCCATATTTTTTTGTGCATAGTCTTAAATAAACTTAAAACAAAAAATGCATTGTCGGAATGTCATAACAAAACTACGTAAATGATCATTGATAACCTGTTGCTATCATTTTTTATCGATCAAATTATCTAAAATATCTCCAACAAAATTTCTCGCAGCTATTTATTATTTGTATAATTTTTTTTCTTTCTTTAAAGTAAAAAATATCAAGCAAATATAAAATATTTCTTTAGTTTCTGTTTTTTTTTCTCTCTGCCAACAGTTGCATACAATTATGAAGAAGTAAACAGAATATTCATAACTTCATATAATTGAAAAATAAAAATCCTCAAACTGAAATCCAATTACACGAGACTGCATCTTGATATTCCACTTCATTGTGCATGTACAATTGTACATATATTTATATTATATAAAGATAATCATTTATTGATTTATGCTGCAAGGACTAAAGAAAAAAAAGAGAAAGAAAAAACACTTCTATGTATCATCGAACTTTACTTTTTTTCTGCGATTAATATTTAAAAGTTTGGTGCAAGCGTTTGTTTTATATGATATAGTATTTGAAGTGTTATAAAATGGATTATGATCCTGAAAAATTATGCCTATAACTCCAACTATTATCCTTATGCATAAGACATACTCGAAAAATTGCAAATACAGTGAGCACCTTAAAATATGAATTCGAAATTTAAATGTTAGACACGTACATACTCCAAATTGTGTGAAAAATTTCATTTCACTTGTAAGCTTTGAAGTTTTCAAATTCAAAGCCAAAATCACCTCACCAAATATAAATTAATGCGTCAATAATTAATTTTCTCAATGCTACGAGAAAATCCTATCGAATTTTCGCAATTCCCGTACACAAATTAATGTGAAATCACATGAATATTATCTTAATGTCGCTGGCTTATCTCGTTGGTACTAATTCAATTAATTTACGATTCGTCTTGCTCAGTCAATAGTAATGTCACGTTCAATTATTCATAAAACTTTTCAAATCAGTATGTCATTACCAATATCAACAATAATAAATACTCAGTGCTGAATTCAAAGCTAAATGCGTGCTTTATCAATATAGACAAAGGTATTTAGCTGATTCTAAAAATGTCCTTCAGTTTGCATTTATCAATTTTATCGAAGATATTTTCAATATCATCCACAACCATCCATTATCACATGATGCCTTCTGCGATGATTTTCATTATTCAAGCTTATAATTTTGGTCCTTTGATTAGGTTAAACAGATGTATTCAAATATTTTCGTATTACATACACGTAAATAAATAGTGCTGATATAATTACATCATTAACCATAAAATAGCGAAAACAATTTTATGCTTTTGCATATAATTGTTTATCGTATGATTCAATAATTCGTTCGCATATGCTAAAGACGAGATGAATAGTTCAAACTGTGATTGTTGTTTTCTTCGAATTTTCAATTAGCAAATGCGAAAATAATAGCAGAATAATTATTCATTAAAACGTCCTTTTTATGTTCCATCAATATTTTATCTTGTGTGCATTCTTTTAACTGCAATGTGTCTATGTGTATATATATATTATATATAGAGATAAAAACATTGTGGTCGATGAGATCGAGAGAGGCAGATAATGTCATTGATGACTCGATAGAGCGAAAAATTTTTTTTAAATACGTTCTCATTTCGAGAGATTATTCAAAGTTGTAATTTTGATTCATGTTCAAATGGTAAATTCAATTTTTCGCAGGATGTACATAAATTGGTTGATGCCCATCGTGATGATGATGGAATTGATGATGATGATGATGATGATGAAGATGGTGTTGATCTTCATCACCATGATGCTGTGGATTATGATTGCCATTTTCCTTATAGAAACGAGAATTATTCTTGTTATGTAAAAGTTCTCTTGTCTCGCTAGGCGAGCCAGGACTCAAGCTATTAGTAGTTGATGTTTCAATTCGATCACTGATAATTTCTTCTTCAGTAATTTGTTCAAGAAATAGTGGAGATTGAGCGATCTGATGTTCACCATTAGCAACGGGTGGTGGAGAATAAGCTGGGGGAGGACTTCTTGGAGGTGAGCTGAACATTTTTTCATTTTGGACTTCTATTGAATTTGTGGACGGCATTTTTTTCAATTGCTTCGCCTTTCTTCCATGTCTTGTAGTAAGTCCACCAGTTTCAGTATCTCTTTCTAATCTATGACCAGATCTAGATCGTGTCAGTTGTCTTTGAACATATTCCTCCAAGTCGTCCTCTTCTTTTTTCGCAATAATACGATTTAAAGCAATAAGAAATAAACCAACAACTAGGGCAAACAGACCAGTGACAACAAGCTCATTCCACCATCCACCTGATCCTTTAGAGCTCCAATTGGCCAAGTCACCAGGTAATAAACCACTTGCAAGTAAGAAACCACCAAGTACAAGGAAAACAACACCAATATGAAGCATCCCAATTGATGTGAAGACTTTGGAATCCAACATTCCTTGTCCAGCAGCATGATGCTGCTGTGTCGCATGATGATGCCTTGGATGATGATCCAACGATCCTGTTGATGCTCTTGGTGATGTCAGTCCACTTTCACCGGATTGCGCGCTGAAACGACGTTCGCGGGCGCGTCGTTGTTCATCCCGACGTTTTCTTTGACGCTTGATGGCCAGTGCCGAGTGTAATCCAACCGCGTGCATCCTGCAACACCGCAAATAATACCCTGCTCAGTAAACCTGTCATACCACATTGTCCCATTTCTTCATCTTCATTTTCTTTTCCCTCTATTTCTCATATCCATATTCACCCTTATTCACTCACTCTATTTCTCCCTTTTCACTTCACCATTCTTTACGTCAAGGCATGAATAAACTAAAATCAATCACGCAATCAATCTCTCTTTTCCATTCGTTTCCTCCGCTTCGCAATTCCTTTCGCAACCCTCATAAACCCTCTACTCTCAAACACACACACACATATATACTGCGACCCATCAAAACATTGGGAAACTGAGTGGTTCATTCTTTGCATTGCAGGATGCACCGTGTTGGATAATAAATATACATTTATTGTTGAATTTATATTGATTATCTGTCGTCAACGATATAAACTACATTCGCCATTATATATTAATGGTCTAAAACTGATGTTTCATATATTTCTACATCACCATTATTAAATACACTTTCATTATTTTTCATTCCCACGTATTAAATTCATGTTCTTCCACATTATGGCAATTTAATTATATTCATTGAACTAAATTCACGTTATCGTTATATGTGGGTTAAGTGATATAATGATTCTAGCTATAAGATGCACAAGTGCTTGAGTGATCATGAAATGAGAAATATCTCATCGAGCTCAAATGACGACTGTTACAGTTCCTTTGTATTTTTTTTTCCTTTTTCTTTCCTCTTTCTTTCTTTTTCTTGGTCTGATGTGGGTCGAGCTTCCGCACACAATCACCACAGAGCCCACTACTTTATGATAGCTTTTTGCATTTCAGTTTCAAAGACAAATACTTTTCAGAACCAGTTGTTACTTATACAGAATGAAAGAATAGAAAAAAAGAATATGCAAATCGTCATTTCGTGCTTGGTAACATTAAAATATTGAAAACTTACGTGCACATTGAATTTCCAAATCTTTTGTGTTATCAAAAAAGAAAAATATAAATGAAAATGGAAATTATTTATATTAATAATGATTAACGTGAGTCTATAGAAATAATAATATTTTTACCTACATTTGTGTACGAGTTATTAACTTGGGTGTTGCGTGGTGAAGAAAAATTCATGGCACGTGTGAGCAAAGAGAAAGGTTTGGATCGATGGTTGATACGGTGAGAGGTTCAAAATGATGGTGTTGTGTTAATGGAATCCAGCAAAAATATAGACACACACATATATATATATAGACTATATTATAAAGCATCGCATGGAATCTCTTTGTCATCATCACCCTTAGTCTCTCGTCAGTTTCATGATAATAAGAGAACCACAAAAACATTCATAAAGACAAAATGAATATAACGATAAAAGTGTAAGAAGTATTTCACCATTGTCCATATCGTACCTAAATTACCACCAACTGAACAACATACAAATTAAAAAAAAAAAACATACAAACAAAGGTATCATTATAACAATACAATGAAATGAAAACTTAGTTATTCAATTTCACACGTCATTGTTCCAAGATTTCAAAGTTGTATTATTATTTTTTCTATATCTCAAAACTTTTCAAATATATTTTTTCAATATAAATTATAATTTTCAAAACTTATTCTCCTTCTAATTTAATGGATAGAGGACACCATTATTGATCATTCCCCCCTAAAGTTTTGTGATACTTATTTAATTTTTGTAAGCATGGATAACATAACATAGATAAATTTGAATTTAGCTACGTCACGATATTATAATGAATATCATCATATTGTAAGATTGCAACGACACGCAAAGAGGGTTGTTCATTTATGGTAGTGGTTGGTCTCCCTTATTTTCTCGCTTCTTGCACGCCTCTTCTAAATGAGTATCACGTGATTCTCTTTCCCTATGTATAAATAAATATATATATATATATATATGTGTATATATGTATATAAATAAATCAAAAAATGATACAGGTGAACATTACTGTTTGTCTTGGATGTTTTATACCTTGACAAATCTCTTGGGGAACTTGCAAAGAAATGGCGACACAATATATGGGAGACGGTGGAGGTTAACGCTATAATTCTGGACGATCAATAAGTGTTCTCTTATGTGTGACGGAACGCAAACGCAATGTGTGCACTCAAGAGTTACTATTATATGTAGAAGCATCGAAGCTGTTGGTTTGTATGGACAATACTTTACAATTCTGCAATATGATGCGCTTTGTATGCACTATAATTTATCTACGTGTTATGTTTTTTTATTTGCAGATATGTCGGACTAAGACTACAAATGATTTTTTATGTGGAAATTATTGTATGTGGGATGATTAATAATATTCTATTTGTTGAATTGTTTTTTATTGAATATTAAAAATTGTGATGGTCATTTGTGGGTGATATTTATAGATGTTGAATTGGGATATTTTAAGACAAAGTTAAGATGCGTTTTAGGTTACTCTTTTGCATTTACAAAATGATGAAGAATTTTTCTTTGTATATTTAGATATTGAATGGGATATTTTGTGTGGGATATTTTCAGTTTGTAAATTAATCCCTTTTTCAAATTTAATTTAATTTTATTATGTGTTAGTTTTTAATGAAGTTTAGATAAGGGTGAAAGCGTCGCAGCTGTTACTTGTGGACTTGTATCACACTTTGTGATCACATGTCTTATGAATAATTGAACGATAAACAAAAGTGAATGATGGTCAGCAAATAAAGCTTTTGTGTAATGAGTATGAAAAAAAAGCTCATGCCGATGTTGATATTGTCACTAACAGGAGGATATTGTTACGTTGTTTATAAAATTGTGATACAAAATAGTTGATGATATTTATCGATGTTTAATTTTTTTTAAGTAGTTAATGAATTTGGTGAGAATATTTATCAAAGAATTGAAATTCTCTTTTGTTAAATGAATAAATATGGAGTTATAGAAAGTTGTTATAATTATGCGTGCAAAAGTTCGAAAGAGATATAAAATAAAATTAACTTGCCAAGTATATTTCCATTGAGACACGATAAAAAAAAAATGCGTTAAGAAATCTGGATAAACTCTGGAGAATGAAGTAATGAAAACTTAGTCACTGAGATATATATTTAAGAGTCATTTTTTCACACCTTTTTTTTTTAGTCGTTCAGACAAAGCTTCGTGCGTTGGTATTTACAGTTTTTTTTTTCTCTTGAAGAAGGGATGTTTGAGATTATTGATCTTTTGAAGAAAAAATAATCTCAAGCCGTTACGGTTCTGTGATCGTGCCAATAATCCAAAAATACTTTGAAAAAAGATTGGATATTTGTGATTTTCATATATATGAAAAAAGTTCATTTCGATTGGTAAAAATATTATCAAAAAATATTTATCTGTAGCATAAAATTAAATCAATACAGAATTTTCTGGTTTACCAATTGATATAGTACGCAAAATTGAATAACAAATGGCGCTGCCAGGCGGTCGCCTTCTTCATGAGTATGTTTTTACCTATAGAATAAAAATGTTGAACTCATAAATATATTTTTCCTTTTCCAGGTCTATATTTTGTGGATTGCAATAATTTATTGAAGTCGGACATATTTCAACTATATACTGTGATATAAATTCTGGAACTCCAGGATATACAAGAAACATTTTACTGTTATGGATGAGTTCTTCGGTTCAAGAAACTGATTCAACATCTTGTTGTTTTTTTCTTACATTGAGTTACTTATGACATACTTTGTGGATGAATGAAAGTAAAAGGAGAACAAAATTTGTGTTGATGCTCACAGCATGTCGTAAACTTTGTTGTATCTACCAATTTTTTTTATCTCTATTGTTGCAACGATTGTTTACTAGAAAAAATACCAACTTATTGTTGATGCTGAGGTATAATAATTTTTAATCAACCAAAAAATATCTCAGTAACTAATTACAACACAAGATCCGTCATAGGCTTTAATTTTTTGTTGGTTTTTTTTCGATTCTTCATTCTTTTTTGAATTTTTTTCGCTCGATCCTTATCAACCATTGTTCATGTTTCTCATTTCAGTTTAATATATAGGAGGAGTTCCATAGCCCATCCAATATATGAGGCAGGTAATTAAAGTTGTAGAGCTTTTGTTTTGTTTTCTACCATTCCCTCAAGCGCTAGTGATATATGTAAGAAAATTTTCCGGATTCAGTGAGTATTCATAGAACTTTTGTTTTTTTCTGTTTTAATAGACTAATGAGGCTGAATTTTTTATAATTGTTTGGATTCTATTGAAGCTAAAAATTCGATGAAATTCTACAGATGTTCAATAGTTTAAATAATTGGAAAAAAAAAACATTTTATCTGAACTTTGTCGAAAATTCGAACAGAAAATATAAAAATTAACAATAAATTTGTCTTATTGATAAACGTAAAAACAAATATTTTTAAATAATTTCAGATAACAGACAAAATTTATTATGAATAGAATTCCTATCATTAAAAATTTACACAATTAATTTTTCCCATTTTCGCAAGAGAAATTTTAAGAAAAAATTTCAATTCTTCAATATTTTTTTCTTCAATTGTCATTCTATCGCTATGAATGCCAAGATTTCTCAAAGACCTCAGTCATTGATATAATCATTGATTATTCCATAAGTTAAATTGTAAATCATTGTTCACCCCTCTTTGACTTTTTTTTCTTAAATCAGATTATCAAAGAAAAAAGTACGGATGTGAGATAAACAAATTAAATAAACTAGGGAAGCAGACATGTTTTTTTTTTTTTTGCGTGTGGTGACTATGACTACTTCCTGGCGCCAGATAGATCTACACATATAAAGAAAGTCATGTATATAGAAAAACAACAGCCCTTCACGATTGCGTACGTCCTTGTTCTCGATTATATTTGCATCTCGGTCAACCATAGAATTTTCCATCAACATTTATGACTAAATCTTTCATGGATCAACTTACGGTTGTTTAGCACATTATTATGAATAAGTTCTTCATTTAAAAAATGTAAAACCAACCTTCATTGCTTAAGCTACATTAACTATAAGATTATTATTCAAGCGAATGAAAACGTATTTCCGTTAGACGATTTAACATCCACTAAATATGAAGCAAAATTTAACTGGTACTGAAAAGCAGTCATAAGACCAGTTGAATCCTGTCATAAAATTCAGCTTTATCAATTATTTGTTCATGAATCGTTTCAACTCTAATCATCAAATGTGTAATCGTTGATTTAATATGAAAATTCTCTTTGCAATTGAGTTGTTGATAATTAACTTCCTTAACCAGAGCTTTACATCTAATGTGAACATTCAATTCTGTTAGTTTTCCATTCCAGATATGATTAATTATTGACAAATTGACTGTAATTCAATCCAACAGAGTTCCAATCAACGGTTCAAGCCATTTGCAACGGTGCAAAGTGAATTACATCAACATGATGATTATATTTATGTAGGAATTTGTATTTCAGTGCTGAAAAATATTAACTTGGGTGATGGTTTCACATAATTGAATGTTGTATGACTATGAGATAGGAATATATACTGGGATTATGACTTTGATTGTACTTCAAGTGACTCTCCAGGAATGGTACGTCATTGAATATCTACATTTACAGGGATTCTCAGGTTTATAACTTGTCAAAGGATTTAACTACTAAATAGTTCCTCACTTATGAAATTGGTTTAACAAAATATCATAATAGACAACTTATTCAAAAAGTGTTTGGAAAATACTTCACTTCGACGAATGAATGGAATCAATGATCGACTATTAGCACTTAAGAACAATAGGGGACTATATGAAATAATAAAGAAGGGACAAAGTAAAGGAGGTGACATTCATGACGTATATAAATTATGCAGGGGCAAAAGCATCAAGATCACTTTATGAATTAGTTTGTGACCTTTGTAAATATATTTCCTATTCTCAGGCAGCTGTGAATTCGTCTGTATAAATATTTTACGAAATTTCTGATCGAGGGAGAATTTATAACAATTTATATTTACCTGTATGTTAGTTTAGCATTTTCACAACTTGTGCTACTTATGGTTATCATTCATTTTAATTAATTTTAGTGTTTGGTAGTTGATGGCTTTCAATAGAAGAATCAAAATTGTTTATTTTTAATGATTGGTAATTCTAAGTTGAAAATCATTTCTTTTGTAACAATTGCTCATGGTGGGTTATTTTTTTTATCGTTAGTGAAATCAAGAAACTATGATAAATAACACAGCTTTAAAATTGAGGATTTAAATTTATTCTCTTACATCATTGAACAACTTTGGCATGAGAAAATCACTTTTTTCTTTGCAAGTTTCTGTCCCCTATCTCTCGAAAATATCAGACAAACTTAAATTTTGTTTTTCTTTCACCAGTACGAGCCTATTAAAAACAAAACCTCTTTATTTTTTTACTTTCCAATCTTTTTGCTGATCAATAATTGACTCACTAAAAACCACAAATCAGTTTTGACGTTATTTTTTTCACCTCTTCAAGTTTTGATTTATTTTGGACAATGATTTTATCTCCTGTTCATGATAATTCACTACAAATAATAATAAATTGATACCGAAGTTCGTATCAGAATGGAATAGATAGAAAAATGTATCAAACGTTGATTTTCATCACCAATTCAATATTGAAAAAGTTTTTTTTATTACGGTACGAATTATATATAGAATACACCATTGACTGTATATAATATTCATGTACGAATGCATAAAATCCTGAAGAGTTCGTGATATTATACAAAGCAGAATATTCTCAACCGTCCTCAAGATGAAATATAAGCGCATAATATCTACATAGCGAGAACGAAATGAATGAATATTTCACGTAAAAGGAAGTTGCCTACTTCAGAGATTTCAATTCTAGAATATTCATATCAACACCAATCACAATAACTGTTAAAAGTAAAGTTCAATGAAAATAACTAAGTCAACGACACATATTTATTATTACTATTAAAGTATCTATAAGTGCCTGTTATAAACAAATGAAAAATTTAACAATTGACTACAAAAATTGTAACATTCTCTATGTTATCATTCTTTCATTAAAATATATAATAGTAGTATAAAAAAAACTAATTGTCAGAAACATCGTGGGCGATAATATAAAATTAAACATTGATTTACTCTCCGGATTAATTTATCACCATTGTCAAACTATAATTATTACAGAACCCTCAATAAATTCACCTCATTATAAATTCTTTTGATGAATCTATCTCACTCCAAATGTATTATAACTCAATCAACTATGTACACAATTTAGGGTATCAATGGATTCAAATCCGTAATTAGAGTGTTCAAATTAACTCATATCACAAAGGAAAATTATGTATAATCGTCTATTTAATATGCACACTCACTCGTATGAACGCACATGTAATTGAAAATGGAAATGACGACTAATGTCCACTCAAATGTGTTACATTATATTTCATTGAGACATATATTCTTGAATTATTTTTGCATTATTGGCCGACGTTGATGCATCAACAAGAAAATTTATATTCAAAACAAAATATATCACCTAAACCATACAAAATTGGAATATAACTAAAATATAATAAACTTTGAATTTATCAACCAAATATTTCTCTAAACTATTTTCATCCTCGACTATATTTATTAAATTTAAAAACAAACACTCCAATGAATGGCCAGAAGATTCATAAAAACAAACTGTTTAACTATGTATAAATATCACAGCATCATAAATGAACATTAATAATTAAAAAAAATGCAAACAAAAGAATGTAGTAATTAAACTTTTGTTAAACACAACCGCTAGATAAATATTAACGTTAATATGGTCAAATAGATGAGAAATGAGAATGGTTAAAACTTTATAAACAAAAAAACCTTGTGGTTTCTGTACACCAGCCGACGTTGTTTCTTAGTTATTTCAAGGTTGGCTTAGTGCCAACCGTATTCCACAACTCTTCATATGCCTCAAGTGTATATAATTTATACTACAGTTTATAGCTAGTGTTCATCTATACAGTATATAGACGAACAACTAGTTCCGTAAAGATATTCAACACTTCACAGCAATATACAACCTGAATTCATTGTTCTTTGAATGAACAAAAAGAAAAAAATAGATAAATTAGATATGAAAGAAATAAATGTTTGATATAAATGATTGGACTATCCGGCTATTGTACTATCGATCATTTGTGTAAATTGATTTTATAAATTGTACCATATGGCTACCAGATGCATCGTTCATTGATACTTGGATACACTTGTGTATTGAGCGTCACAAATGCGTCACTAATGTAAATAAAAATGAAAAATCAACGTATGCATGAAAATATTGCGTCGTAAAATGACATGGTGGGGGTCATCACTGTGACCTTTCAATCAAAAACAACCCAACAACTATTTTTCCACCCTTGCTTCATACCTTTGAATTCTCTTTTATCATGAATGTCATATTTTATAGACATTTAATATAAACATTCCATTCTTAAAATTAATCAAAATATTATTTATGTTATGACATTTATCATAGTTTGAGGTGATGTATGAATTCTCTGGTGTAATATGAATTGGGAATTATCAATATAAATTTATATCGTTCATCATATGTCAAACTCTGTCATTTTCCATTTTCACATATCAATTCCAAAGGCTTTTACCATTTGCATTGACAAGCAAAATTGGAACAATAATAATTGGTGAATTAAAATTTTAGAGTTTAATATTTTTTTATTGTATTTGTAGAAGTGTTTATGTTGGGTGCATTGATCTTATTAAGAATTGGATTTGGATTGATGAATTCTTTTCTTCAACTACAGCTTTTGTATATGTCAATGCTTAACTTTCTATTTTATTCAATTATGGTCACTGTTCCAATGGTTAAATCAATGTTATCTCGTCAGAGCATCAAGAATTTCACGATAACATAATTATATGTTAATTTTAAATATATAAATTGCAAAACGTGCGATGTTGATCAAATGCGACATTGTTTGTGTGAAATTCATTACTGAAATATTTTCCACATAATAGAAGACATTGACATTGGTTGTGATACTACAATTGAGCGTCGAATTCTGTTTAACATATAAATTAGTACAGCTACGACGTAAAAGCTTTTGTAGGAGGAAAAAAAAACATAAAGTAGTCATCGACCGATTCAGTGTTCACGCAGTGAAAACCTCTTTGAGCTTCTCAACTTGATGCTTGAGGGAAAAGTATAGAGGTGCATTGCTATTTCGTTTACAAGGGGGAATACAAGAAAGAGAGCAGAGAGATATGTTTCTCTTTCATGTTTAGGTATAAAAAAAGAAAGATAATGATGGGAATGATATGGAGGTTTTACTTTATCACGTCTGTACAAAACCACCACTCTCTCAAATTATATATGTATGTGTACGTTTTTTTTTTTTCGTCCCCTCATTTCATTGTGTTCACTATCTATTGTGAAAACATGAATCGACATTTTTCTTTTCACAAAATGTGCAAGCGAATACACATGGGAAAATTTTTATTTCATAATATTCCATGGATTTCATTGCAATGATGAACATACTGTTGATGGAAATTAGTGGGGAATGAAATAGTTAAAACAGTGACAAATATAAAAATTGTAATGACATTAAAAACAAAAATTACCTGTATTTTTTAGTGGCACTCCGGTCAAATAGTTGTTAGACTTTCTTCGTAGTTCTTTTTCCTGCTCTGACTAATTCGGTGCCACCCTATTTTTCTAGACCAGTTTGTATCTTCAAGCCATGGATTTTCTCAGATTGTATCTCTGACACTCTTTGTTCTTTCTTCACCGTTTTCCACGTTATTTATTTATCATTTGTTTTTTTTTTTTACTGAGAAAATGCAAATGCCTCATCACTTTATATCACGCGCCCCGATGTCAACTTACATTCTCGTGCCGTGTACATGTATGTTTTTGTTACGAATTTACTACTACTACTACAACTACTATTTCGTATTGGCGTTCTAACGTTTGCGTGAGTCTACAATCGTTCACGGTAGTCCGTAGACGAGTACTTGCGCTTTGCAATACAGACTGTAATTCCAGACCGGTGGTGAATAGGACGCGCCTCTTTCAAAGCTCCGCGCAAGCCCGGCCACGCGAACTACTGTCGCTTTTTATTTCGTCCATGTTCATCGCAATCGCGCACATATGAAGCTTTTTTGGTTTGCCCCTACGCATAGTCGTTCATATTTCACATTCACTCAATCTTGACTTTGGCAAATTATCAAATTCCATATTTTTTTACAATTCGATAATTTTCTAAATTAATAGTCGAAAAGCTTGAACATTATAGAGCTTGAATGTAACATGAGCTTTATGTTATGTCGGTAATTTACCATCGATTGATAATGAATAAAAATAATTTTTTCAAGTTGTTGAATAAAATGTTGGAATTTTTTTTTTTGATAACCAGGCGAGTGATAAATCATACGCTAGTTTGCTTTTTACAATTCAAACTTTTTCATAAAAGTCAACATATTCTGACAGATGGTTGAGCGCACACCCTGGCATAACAATTGTATTGATCCACTGTAAATAACATGAAGTCCTCATCGTTCCTGCGAATGAGATGAGCTAGTGAAACTCACTTCAATCGAAATTCCAGTTATGGTTTGAAATTGAATAATATTCCAACAGAAAATTAATGCAAGGTGAGCAATCCTCAAGTGGAAAAAATGGCTGGAATGAAAATTGCTATTATAGCTTTTCGGATGTTGATTGGATGTCTGGAAATGAGAAAATATTCCAATTTCACTGTTCATCCATATGATCTACTCCCTGTGGCGAGTCATTTTCTGTTCAAATGGATCAATACCAAAACTGGAAGGGATTTCAAAGTTAGTCTTCATCCAAGCAAAGTCAAATCATAATTTTTGTATTTATAATTCAATTGTCGGTCAGAGTTTAGTTTATTTTCTGTTAATCATGATCATTGATTGATAATCAATTTCAATTGGTTAAATATGGCTCTTCCATGATTGGAAATTCATCAGGATCAAGAGACACAAAAATTCCATGAGAAAAATATAATTTTTAGATAGGTCGCATTATCAATTGGAATAATTCAATTACTATAATTTATCTAGAGTTGTTCTCACATCCACTCCAAGTAAATTCAGAAGAAAAACAACTGAAATATTTCACAAGCAGCAAAGAGAATTATTTACTCTCGAGTTCTCTATTTAATTGTTCATAGTAATTAGGATTTAAATCATAAATTTTAGATAGATTGGAATTAATCGATGGCTTCTAAATTCCTGCAAAATGTAGACCCAAGTGCGACGTGTAATGTATACTTATATGACAACAAAAGTTTCAAAACGTAGCTGAAACATCTTCCATATATGGGTCGACCATATCAACCTTAATCTTCAATCAATGTGTAATTCTGTTATGACATCTTTCGACACGCAATCAAAGTTTCCCATTCAAGTTCTTGGACAGAGTTTTGAGAACTAGATTGATGTTCAGTTGTGCGATGACAACGTTGAAACTGTGTTGATAAAGTTAGACTAATGTAGAGTTTCATCATCGTTTGTTAGTTAACAGATGATGAAATGCAATTGTTAACGTTGGAGAATTTATATTCTGTTAACAATCATCATATTATACTGGGTTTGACGTACTTTCAATTATTCATTCTGTTGGTGGTTACTATAGAAATTCAGACTCAAGATGGAGGTATATGTATTGATGTCTTGAATCCTCAATTCTTTTTGTTTTATCGTTCAGATGTGCTTGTGCTGCGTACCAGGCGCAATGTGATTTGTTGTGAATTACGACTTTGCTCGAACTTCGACATGCCGAAGAAGATTGATTGAGGTTTGGGAATTCATTCTTTGATTGTGGAAGCTGCCTACACGTATTTTACGAAACTTTATTTTTCCAAACACAATAATCCACGCTCATACTTATTCCACCTCGTAATAACCATAAAATGCCGCCATCATCTATTGTTCATAAACGTGGATTCTATTTTTTTCGAAGAATAGGTTCACCCACTTTTTGGAATGGAGAATGTCATTGTAATGACAAAACGAATAACTATGACGAAAAATTGTTCACAAACCTTTTTTTACATCAGAAGTGTTTACTCTCGGTGGGTGCGTACACAACTCAAGTTTTTTCATCTTTGTACTGGTCTAATTCAAACTCTGGATGAAGAACTTTGATGGTGTATACAGAGATTCCAAAATTTGTTTGTGTCTCGGCATGTAAACAATCATCTCCAAGAAATTCCACCATTATTTTAAAAATGATGGTACAGCCTGCCTGCATGTAACATCATTTGCACAAGTGGATTGCGGTAAATATTGTTTTTACTTGGTAGACACTCCAGTTATTCAACTGGTGATAAAAATATTACAATTTGTTATCGCTACTGCATTCACTGTCTGTACTCTTTGGACTAACCATCATGCCATACTCTTTCCATGTTCTACTTTATCCACGGAATAAACTCTCCCTACCTTATTGTCAGCCATTCACAATACCAATGTTTGAGGTTAGCTCAGAATATATACATATATACACATGGCGATCGAATCAGTCGAATACATTCAACAAACGACATATATAACCTCAAATTTCTTGATGTTTGTATGGTGTTTGCTGTAGGTGATAAATAATAACACAGGTAATCTTCCTTTCTATTTAATATTATTTCGATAAGAGAAATAAACAGATGAATATTTTCAATTGAATTTTACAGGATGCTGCACGCGTATTTCATCGCCAGAACTGTGTTCGTTAAGAATGACAATGTCGACGGTGCTTTTCGTATCTTGAATAGAATCCTGGGTCGTGAAGGAATTCTAGACCAATGGAGACGAACGAGATACTATGAAAAGCCTACAAGAGTCAGACGAAGAGTTAATTATGAAAGATGCAAAGCATTTTATGATGAGGATATGGACAGAAGACTCAAGTTCTTATTGAGGAAAAATAGAGCTGAACCGTTCCCCGGCTGTAATTAACAGTTTTTCAGTAGAAGAAGAAATACTAAAAGAAGAATGAAAAGAAAACTGGGAAAATCGTGTATTTTGCACGATATTTATTGTAAAATAATGTGGGATTTCAAAATATTAATCTGATTCTATAATGGAGATCTCCCCGGTTGATAAATTGTTTGATGGAATGGACCGACTTGTGGCGCCCCACAATGATACTACTGAATTGTTGGAGCGCTGTATTATTTATCAATAAAAAATTGATGCCATCATTGATTGATTTATTGTTATTGCGGCTCATTGGATTAGTAATCACATTACTTAGATCATCATAATCATTCAAACCACTCGATTTCATGGGTTTGTAATCCATGTATTCTATCGTATTATTAGTGGAGCGTAGAGACTATCATAATAGCTGATTGGGAATTGATCGTAATATAATCAGATATATATACGCAGTCAACACAGCATCGATTAGTATAATGAAAATTTTTAATTTTCTGATGAAAATAAATATAAACTAAAAGTTGAATGAATGTTCAAAACTTGTCCGTTCTAATAATCATCCGGTGTGTCTCTGAAATCTCTTGAGCTCCGTTTGGCCACTGTGAGAAAACTTGGCATCGTCAACGCGGCGAGGCGCGAAGGCATTTCTCCTATCTATTCAATTTCCGCTAAGTTGGCGGAGTCACTGCCAAGAAAGTCATTCCCACTGCTATATTCGATTTTTCATTTTTTTTTCTCTTTACCCTCGTTGCTCTTCAACAGAATCAGGGTTGGTGAGTCAAGGAACAAAAAATATATATGATGAATATAAATTGAAGACATAAAAAAGATGTAAAGTAAGTAATTTTTGAAGAATTATCATAGCATGAATGATAGACACTTTTCTTTTACTGAATCAATTGCCACAATTTTCATTATTGTAAATGGAGAGATTATAATTGGAGAATATAAATTGAGATAAGATATATAATTGTAAAGCATTGAGTGAAGGAGAGAAGAAGAGATAGTAGTCCAAAAGTGCATACCCGCCGGGTGAAAACATACTTCCGAGCAAACTGTCTTGCGAGAAGTTGAGAGATAGTTCAGAGTCCAGATTCTCGAGGAGTTGTGCCAAACCGCTAGCGTGTCTATGTGGGAGGATAGATGAAGCCTTGTTCGCCACATAACCATTCCCTTCAACCAACTCAAAATGAGCTTTGCTGCCAGATTGACTTGACTTAAAGGGATTCAGCTGCATAGACCGAATCACGCTTCAGTGGTAAGTTCACCTCAAGTCTGTGTATTGACGATGTAAAACGTAAAACTTCTAACTATAGTTGATTCTCATTATTGATTGAGTTACCAAAGTTGAATCACAAATAATAACTCTCTTATTTCTTGTCATGTGCTCATGAAAACATTATTATGACACATTTTATGATTAATTTTGGAAGCAATGAAAATAGAATTTTTAATCTCGTACGCAATGTCAATTTTTCATCTACTTTAATTATTTAAATTCTCTTCTACTACAACTGGATGCATAAAAATAGTAATAGTAGATGAACGTAACGGAAATTATTCTCACTTCAATTGAACACATCACATTATAACTTCATTGAAGAACACTTTGGAGTACGAGAAGTTTCAGACTTTCTGGATACCTAAATGGTGACCTATGCTTTACTCCAAGAGAAAATGGATTTTTAGAACATTAAACATTTCTCCAATCCAAGAATATCTTTCTTCTAAATTGTATGAATCGTATGGACTATTTGAAAGACCAAAATTCATTCCTAAGTTGAAAGAAATTCATTATATTTTCAGTTACGAGTTCTGAAGACATTGGAAAATATCAAGAACAATTCCAAGACGAGTTGAGTATTTTTTTTCTTCACTCACTACATGATGAGGATGTGATGAAATTATTATGCACTATTTTACCATTTCTGTTGGTTAGAATGTTGTAGAGTGGCGCGTGCAACTTCTCAATTTTGGTCACGCGATACTCATCGGATGAATTACATGATAGAGAATAAATCTAACTCGAAAAATTCTTTTTTCATTTCAGATTATTTATTCAAAGTATATTTGGTCACGATTTTTTTATTTATTCAATTTGGTTGGAATTTCTACTGCATTTGATGACCTTTGATATTCCCAAGATGGAAATTTAATCGAGCTAAAAGCCAAAGGTATGGGTTGTTAAACAATCGTTCTAGCCTTGTGTAGCCTCATGAATATTACTCACTGGTTGCTTACAGGAACTGCTACTAGGCTCACTTGTGTTTGCGATCCTCCCACATTGTTTGTATATGCAACGGATAAAGCTACGGCTGAACTCGAAATTACTTGACCAGTCGCCAATGAGTCGCAAATTTAAAATATATATTGCTCAGTGTCGTCACAAAAGCTGGAAATTCATCAAAGCATCTCATTCATATCCTTTCAGAATTATTATCAAAGGGCCCAGGTTCTTTTATTCAACTTGATTATGTCACGTAGCTTTACACAAATGTGTCGGTTTAATATATGTATTTATTTCGTCGTGGGCAGAAAAAACTTTTTTCATTTTTGCCCACCATTCATTCAAGATTATTTCATATTTTGTCGAAGATCAAACAACCCTTTACAATATTCTCTTCAATCATAAAATACCCATTCACTTTCTTTTTTTTTCCTTATATATATTTTTCGCAAGCATCATTACTTTATAGAAGCTTCTGTATTATAGTTTGGTATCGATACTTCCATTCATGCAACGTCTTACAATAAGCCGATTTCGTTAATATATGACATATATACACAATTATTATTTGTTATTATGGAATGATACGAAAAGCGTTGAAATCGTCGTAATTTGAAAGGATGAATGCAACCGTATTATTACTATTTTAGTCATATCATTCTGAATTCATAGAAAAGATCTGAAAGTTGATTTCTATCATCATTACCGACTGAAAAATTCGGTAAGCCTTTTTTTTTAATATATAACTTTCTTTTTATCATAACTGTTATCATAACTGTTCAATTGATAGTCATTCAATTACCCATTAAATGTCTATGAAAGTGTTATATATTTGTCTAATCATCAATAATTATCCAGAACTATAAAATTGTGCTCAGCAGTTCAAGCTCCAACCCGGGTACATATTTAAACTACCTGACAAAAATAATTTCAGTGAATACATTTCGTTCATTCATGTTCAAGTAGATTTGCATAAATAAAAGAGGTGAATGTTCCATGTCTTTTTCATTTCGAATTGGTTTTTTTTCCAGCACACACACACACACACACACAAATACTCTTTTATTTTCATAGTCATACAATTTGTATTCTCTCTGGTAT
The DNA here is from genome assembly GCA_030523085.1 of Meteorus colon. Classification (NCBI taxonomy): domain Eukaryota; kingdom Metazoa; phylum Arthropoda; class Insecta; order Hymenoptera; family Braconidae; genus Meteorus; species Meteorus colon. The sequence continues at coordinate 350,688 of JAPYZH010000050.1, forward strand.
CATTTGAATATTGAAAACTTGATAAAAATTTCATTACAAATAACATTTCTATAATATTTAATCAAAATTATATAATAAATTATGCTATATTTTATTCCAGATAATTCAGTTTAATTAATGATACAGAAATGTATAACGAATTTGGTATATCATTACGTTTTGTCATGAATACTTTACTTATAACATTTAGTTCAATTCTTATTCAGGGTTTACGTGAAATATGAATAAGGGGCAAAATCCAACGTTGTTCCGTATAAAACGATAGAAATTAAATCCCTTGTGGAATTGAACATGAGTGTCGGAGTAGGTGCATTCTTCTCAGGTCTTCAATAACATTCTCCCATCCTGATGGCGTGTGCCCCATTATTTTCTGCTTTCTCGTGCGATCGTTACATTTCCGTATAGAACGTCTCATTATTCGAAGCCACAATAGGAGCCTTGGCGCCACACGCTTGCTCTCTTATATTCTTATCCTTATATATACAACGTTGTTTCCGATTTCGGCTTTACCTTTGTCTGCATCTTATTCTACTCCATCAAGCTTGATCCATGTCAAATTTCACATAATCCTATATCCTCCTGTTTTCTTTATTTTTACTATAAAAATTCTCGTATTTGTTTTGCGGTTATTTGAACATGTTCGAACGAGTTTCTTCACTGTATGCACCGAATCCAAATTATTCTCAATGATAGATAATTTCTTTTATTTCAATTACTTAAATAACAATTACTCCAACGGTTGAATTTTTAATATAATACTCTATGACATTTTAAACATTTTTTATAATGTTTATAAGTGAACAAGTTGGTATTTCATGAGTTTGCGTTGGATATGACTATTTCAATCGATAGAGATTCCAAGTAGTCATTGCACACGCTCTATATATTGCATGTGGATTCATTGCTTTTAAATCTGATTTCCACAGAATCTACATGATCAATCGCCATGAAATTTTATCAGCAATCACTCTGACAAACTAACTACATAAACTTATAATTGCATATCTCTGACACTGATTTAAAGAATTGATGGATTCAAATTAAGAATACATTGTCAAATATTCATCATAGAATTCAAAATATTTAATTATAAATTCAAATACCAATTTATACACATCAATTTTTTGTTTCATTATTAAAAATTAAATAAATAATTGTTCTTCATTTTCTATAAATATTTTCCAATAAAAATAACTCTAACATGTTTCATATCAATGAATATAATTTTTCTGTAGTATTTTCGCTGATTATTTTTTGAATACCTAAAACAATTGAAGAACAAATCATCTTCTGCATATTAGGTAAACATAAAGCTCACTGTATTGATCATATTCCAATAATTTAATAATGACAATATGCACAGTCGCTCAGTTGTCGAACTGTGAATCTTTCACAGGCTATTGGATCACTGTTAATGCATGAGAGACACGCAATTTGCACATATGCAATAATCGAGTAATTGCAGCTTAACGCCACTGATACACACATGAGGATCTCTAGTAATTCGATTGCTATACTGATTCGCTGTATCGTACGGTGTGTCAATGGCTTTGATGTATTGTCAGTGGTATAGATCGATTGGTTCTGTAGAAAAAAAATGAATAATACCAATAAAAAATATGATTTGTTCCAAAAAAAAATGAAACGGTGAATAATATGACTCTCTATATTTATTTATTACGGATCGAATATCATATTTATTAAAGAGTATCGAGATAAACAAAAATATAAACCGACGTATGCGGGCTTATATGTATGCAGCTTTGTATATATGGCTCCTCATCTCTCGCAAGCAGATTTTCCGCCTCACAAAATGTAACGTGCGCATAAGCTGCAGCTGGGCAAGATATCGTCCTCGTTTGCTAGAATGTTGTGCAACGTTATTCTATACCAGTCGTTCTTTCACTCTATCATGAATATATATATATATATATATATATTCGTACGCATTCACAATGGTCGGATGAACTATATTTATGTTGACGCGCGGCGCAAAATATTCCGACTGATAGAACTAAAGTTATTTGTTCTGCGTGGGTGAAGTCAAAATTAATGAAAAAAAGTAGTGAAAAGATAAAATTAAGAAGTTAAATTCCTAATTTGATTTTTGTTTTTTATAACGTTCTTTATTATATCATAAAATTTGATTATTTTTGAAATACTTAATGACAAATCATTGTCAAGTTTAATTTTGCAGAACAATTGTTGTGTAAGTGATATTAATAAATTTTTGTAAAGACAAATGTTTGATATGTGTGAAGACCAGAAAGAATTTTATAGCCGTTTTGAATTAGAATGAAATTTGTCATCAGATATTTGAATTTTTATTTGTGAGGTGATTTGTATTGTAAGAATAATTCATGAGTTAGTGAAATGATTTGACAATTTATCAAAAGTAGAAACAGTGATGGTTCATCACTAACAATATAAATTTAGCAATTGTATATTTTTTCAGATTGAATATTTATTTTATTTTTTTTCCATTCTTTTTTATGACGTGAAAAGATGTTAGAGCACAAAATAAGTTGATGTACGCGCGTGACACCATCGTCGTAGCGCGATCACAATCTGATTTATATTGTATATGGTTCGATTAGTTTTATTTCATGAATTTTACTGGTATCGTTCGCATGCGGTAAAGCACGTTCATTCCTGTATTCCGTGATATACCTACAGGATAAATACTCACACGAATACAAATATGAATACCTGATCGATGGAATATACTGAAACAGATAGAAACATTACATAGTCTTTGGTATTGGTTTTATACAAACGTTCATAATTCGTATCTGAGCTTATATTAATATAAATATTTTTTCATTCTTTTCTTATAGAGAAATAAATAAATGCATTTCATATATGTAGTTGACGTGATATATCAATTCTAGCTGAAGTCTGTTCTTATGTGTATGTATAAACCCGATAAAATGCAATCAAGCAATCGAACAATCGACTGCTGCTATGAAACTCGTAACGTATAATATATATATGTGTGTGTGTGTCTCTTTATCTTTGTGTAATATAAAATGAAATCTCCGCTTTGTCTGTTTGTTTGTTAGTTCTGTTTAATCTTAATTGTTATTATTAGACGGATTTTGATGTCACTATCATAGAAATATAAATTATCTCTTGTGGAAAGTTGAATAATTGAAGTTTGGATAATTTTGATAAAAGTGAGATAAAATTTTGAAGAATGAAAATTCTGATAATCCATTTTTATTTAAAAAATTATGAACAATGCATCCATCTATGTTTTAGCTATAAGTAATAATTATTAGAATGATAAATAAAAGAAAAAAATTCGAATGTATTATATATCGAATGAGTTTGTCGTGAATTTTACCAACCGTGAAGAATTAACCAAGTTTTAGACACGGTGCATTCAAGCTCTCTTAACTCGTTAGATATGGTAGTACAATGTGAATGCTACCTGTCCAATTTATAATTTCCTTAGGGGAAATAGTAACAGAATTGAGTGAGACAGCGAGTCACAGGGGTCGTTTGAAAAGCCTCAGAAGGATGAGAAAAGTTTGTCGCGTCGTAAACGCGAATGTGTCGCACGACAGTGAGAATCTTTCATGAAGATTACGATTTTGTTTTTTCATACTCATCAGTTTATTATTGCGTGATCAACTGAGTAACAAATCGTGTCTTATTCTATAAATTTTTCCTTTACTGCTTAATATTAATTTATCATTGTCATTTATTTGCTGTACTCTATAGCCAAACGTTTTTTCCTAATTTTTTTATAATTTTCATTCCCATTTGATCTTCATTTTCATTATTAAATCCCAAAGCAACGACAGAACGTAATTTTTTTGATTGAACATCGTCATAATTGATCGAGGAAGCTAAAAATAGAAACGTGAAAGATGCAATGGTCGTTATATAGATTTTTTTTTTTTAGTTCAGTCTGCATTTTATATTACTCGATTGAATATTCGAATGAATTCAAGATAGATCTGACACACGTTTATTGTAGAGTCCATTTCTCTCTCTGTCCATCAATGGTTGTGTTTTTTTTTTTCAATTCTATTTTCTCTCATCCACTTTTCCCCTTCATTGTAATTCCTCCGCTTTTATCCTCAATCGAATTATCACAAACTTCTATATCATATAACATTTTGAAGTTATTGGATTTACGTACAATATCGTGACGTAAATTAACACGTTAAATTAGTCGAAACTCTATTTTTATATGCGATAATAATCGTTAATCGGTTGATAACTTATTAATGTTGGGATATAATCTCGCATAGAGTATCGGCACTTTTAGCCTCATTCATTCAAATTGAGTTGTTGTTACCGCGTAATAAAGTTAGTGCTGCAAATGAGCTTGTCTAAATCAAGTTAATAATGGATTTGAGTTAATAATTTGAACATCTATATACTGAGAAATATATCACGTACATATGATAGTAACCCAATCAGACGTTAACATCGTTTTAACTCTCACATGGATATATTTATAGGATAATTTCAAATAGTCTGATAAAATTTCCATTTCATACTAATTATCAAACATGTTTTTTTATTTTAATGTTCCATCATTTGAATAGTAGATCACATAGTATGGAATATGACCATTGAAAAGTCTACATAATCCATGATAATGGTGCAAGTGAATCTGGTACGTGTATAATCAGACGTGACTGTGCCTGTCTGTACGCTGATCATTTGGAGTTTCATCATATGGACAGTTTGATCATATCAATGACTAATTGCACTTGACAAATTTCCACAACAAAAATCGATTAAATCTCAATTCAATAATTTGAATGATTAAACGATAAATGTAGTTATTAAAATATGAAATGAGGAAAATTGAATTTGTAAAATTTGCGAAATTTTTGATTGGAATGTTGATGATAATTTAATTCTAATTTAAATTCAAACTTTATTGATACAACTCATTCTTTTTATTCCACTGATTTACTAAAAGCTTTATAATAGTTGTTCAGAATAATTCACTGTAATAAATATTGATTGATGTTAATGTAAAATTTTCTATTTATCAAGTTGCACGAAAAAGTTGATGAAAGATAGACAATTATTGTGATACGAAGTAATTTACTGATAGTTAATAATCTGGTTTATTCACATCATCATTCCAGTTCATATTTGCTTTTGAACTATTCATTTGAGGTCATCAAAACTGAGAACATCTGATAATTAGACCATGAATTCAACTTTCTGCATGATGATGCTTCATTGACGTTGCTGACTAAGGTACTTGGTCAATTATATGGTTTCAATTTTCGTATCATGTGTATAATAAAATTATATTTTATAGTATTAATTGCAGAATGACAGGAATGTAGGTTTTAATTATTAAAAGTTGGATTCCAGTTTCTCCATGGAGTAATCAAAAGTTAACAATGTGTATGGGGTCATAATCATTATGCTGATGTCAATGAGCCAAGGAATATAAACATGAATATCTTCATTCCTAATGGGTTTAATGTTTGAAAAGTCTTGTTCAAAATAATGAAAAATTTATCTTTATTTGCTGGAGGTTATCAAAATAATTATGTGTTTGAATTAAGTAATTATAATATATTAAAAATATGGTTTAGGTGATATCCTCGTCTGTCAGAATATAATACAACACCAAAGTAAATATAAATATGAGCAAGCCTGTGTGTGTGTGTGTAATTTAATACCTATCGATTGAACGGACTCTTTCGTGGATGGTCGTTTCTGAGACGTCAACACTGTCGATGAAGTGTCAATGAATCGAGCAGTTTGATGAATGTGAGGAAAAATTGTGATAAAAAAAAAATGATATAAAATAATTGGAAGCATTGGGCAAAAATAACAAGTTATAATAATTTTTTCGTCCAATCCAATGACATGATTATTTTTAGCTTATTGTATCATTCTGATTATCTGTTTGAAATATTAAATTTCAAAATTGACAAGTTGATAAGTACAATTTGATATTGATAAAAGAGAAGGATGAGTGAGGGTGTATTAATGGAACAAAATTCAAGAACTGATCAATATTTTCCAGGATCAATGTGATTGTGATCAATCTTGCGAGACAAATTTGCCAGAGATCACGAAGCTTGGAATTCAACAGACAGTGAAGGAATAAAGAAAAAAGTATTGTCAAGGGAAGAAATAGTTTGGTTTTTTATAAGTGAGTACCTAACTGTAACTTTGATACATTCGGTTATATTGGTAGTAGAAAATGTATTGAATGAATATTCGATGAATGTAAATTGACTTATCAATTGATGGATGGACATTGTGATGGATATTCGGGTGAATGCGATGTGGATAATTCTTTGTAATATCAATGGTAAGTTCTTGACAACGATAATTAATTTAAAAAGAAGAAGATAACTCATAGCTAAAAAAATGTAAACGAGCTTTAACCTTTTTAGGATAGAACCATGTGAACTTCATGAAAAAAAGTAGATGCAAGAAAAAGAAACCATTTAGCATTTATGCTTGAACGCATAATGCAACGTTGACCTCGTTGTGGGCAAAATGCCTAGTGAGATAACCTGTCTCTATTCGACTAACTCACTTGGCGATTTAGACATCTGCATATGAATTCTGTATGATGACTATTTATTTCATAGAGTTAATATCATATCAGAATAGTTTTCACACAATTCTAAATGACAATTTAATTTAAAATAATATCCAACTAAAAGTGGCTAATCTCCAATATGTGAATTCTTTGAATAATTCATGAATTATAATAGTGGAAAATTTTTCGCTGCTTAAAGTAATTTGGCATCGGGGGCACTTTGTAATTACTGTTTTATTAAACATCTGGTGTCTAGTTTTGGATATGAAGGCGGGTGCGCGACATCCTGTAATTCTCATTCGCCAAGGGGATTTCGTATGTAATTAAAAAAAGCTACGATTAATCGCGAAGTATATGAATGAGAATTTTAATGCTAAAATCACACTTTGCTATCAGTCATCTCGTTAGGCCGTTCGCGTTCAATCATACTGACATTCATTAGCGTCAGTCACCCAGTTGATACGTGGAGATAGAGCTTTTATATGATTGACACGGTCGATCATTAAATTCTAGCTGCAATGCAATCCGGTTTCTTCTTCCATGCGAATACCATTCATGTACTATTATGTATTGTTCGTTCATCATACACTTCGTATTGATAGTATGCCCTCATTTATATTTTCATTCACCTCTAGGTGTCATTCCAGTTCTTTGTTTTTCATGCCAATCGTCATCATCTCAGGCTGCTCCTTAAAATTCTAGAAGAGTGATATGATGACGTACTGATGTATCTCCAATTTCCATCCTTTGGAGGCTTATTGTTAGGTCATCTTTTCTCACAGTCAATGCTCATACGGTAAACTTTTTCCTTGAACAAAAACAAATTTTTAAATGATCCCTTTTTATGATTCTTATTGACCAACTAACACATTGTGGAGTTTTTTTTGTGTGGAGGGTAATATAATTTCTGTGGGTATTGATGAATGGAAATTGTGGTTGGACTATTTCTGAAAGTGGAACAGTTTGGATAATTAAATGAGATCATATACCTTCGATGTTCAATTGAACATATATAGTGAAAATATGAATATTTTATGCATTCGTAAAAGCTCAGTCTGGAAAAATTTACGGATTGGTTGTATGAAGTTTGAATGAATGGAATTTATTCTTGGGTTTGCAGATATTGTTGGGAAGTTCTTTATGAGAAAATCATATAATTGGAATATGGATATAAAGTTGAGAGATATTTTCCATGACAATCTAAAATGAAAGCTTTTATGCCAATTACGAAGAAAATGATTTGAACGAATGAATATCTATTTTTCTAAATCTGCATTTTATCATGTCTGGACAGAAATGTCAATACAATTCCAAAACTTCATGTATTAATGAACGATAATTTTTAATAATGTTTGCCATCATTTTCTTATTTGTATAAAACATTTTGTGCTACATCTTGACTTGGTAAAGATGATCAAAATTGTAAATATAGTTTCATTGTCACATTTACAATTTTTAAACGTGAGTTAATTTGTGTTATTCATTTTTTTTTAATTTCTCTGTTCAAGTTAATCACACTTGTACAACGTACACAAAGAACACTAATCAACTGGTTGTGTATAAATTTCCTGTAATTGTAAAATCATAGAATTAAAAAATGTGACGTCTATCAATACTAAAGAATTTCACTGTAAAAATGATACATTAATTGTTAGTCCAATATATCAACTACGAATAAATAATAAAATTAATTATGGCAAAGTAATTATTGGTTTTTTACAATTGAATTATATATTTCGATTAAATCATTTTGAAAATGCCTGCAATATTTATGTATATTGATAATTGATATATTTTTGACTTATTGGAACTCTCTCATATGACCATGTCTGAATAAAATATGTATTTAGTGCTTCACTTAATCAGAGAGTGGAGTAATTCCTAATGTCAAAAGTTCAAAGACACAAATGTATGTAAACTGTTTTCAAATATGTTTTTTTTTATTGCAATTAATAAATATTTATTGTTCTCTAGAATTGTGACGTTTTAAATTCATCGTTAAATATTTGGTGAAATGAATTAACTAAAACAAATTTCCAAGTGAATTTCAACGTCATTTCTTTATTCAATTTTTCAGTCTTCAGTTGATCATTTATTCGATTATTCAACTAAATAATAATGAAATATGCAATATTCATCGTGAATTTACATCTATTTGGGGAATACTGTGAAGTTTGAAAAGTTGAATAACTTTTGCTAGAGAATTTACGGTTTGTCGTTGATACTTTTGAATATAGAGAATATAAACACGTACGTGCAATTTATTGTCATGCCAACAAAACTCATAATTCACTGACTGGTTAACTTACCTTATTTAGCAATTTTATATATTCACATTTCACCTTCAATTTTCATCACATAAAAATTCAGAAATTTATATTATGCATCGGTGTTTCAGTATTTGTTTATTCCAATCGCAAAAAAAAAAATTAAACAAACTATCATAATGTTCTTTAAAAATGTATTTTCGAATTTTATGAAAGTATATCATCATACTGACCTAGAAAAAGAGAAAAAGGTTTTTTTTTTAAAGTAACATTGGATAATTCTAGAATGAGACTATGAACAAATACATCGACATGTTACAGCTACATAATTTTGTGACTATACTGATATTTTACCCAGTTTATGCTGTCATATTCCATTCGTTGTTGTATGTGTGTATTGGAAAATAGCCGTTCTTTACTGCCTAGTCGCCAATCCTGCTCAACCATATTCCTCGTGAACTGAAATGAAAAACTAAATGACAAAACCACTGGCAATGATTCATTTATTCTTAAAACTCACTATATCTAACTGTTATAAATTTTCTTAATTCACAAACTAACAATTGTTTAAACGAGAAAAATATTCATTGTGTCACTATTTGCTATGAACAATTCACAATTATTAAATAATATATGAAAATTATTGAATGAATGTATCAATAAAAGATTATTATCACTTTACTGATAACAAATTTGTGAAAGAATTTTTTGGGGAATTTGATCCAACTTTTCCTGAGGGAAACTCAGTTTTTCAGACGCACTAGAGGATAAAATGATAACATGATAATACAAAATAATGTATGAAAAGCATAACAACAGACGTTGGTGGTTATGACCGTAACCGTTTCCGAGTGGGTGGCGGCAGGTTCGATCCTGAAATGGAGGTGCAATTTTTTTTTTCTTTCGGATTGTCTGAATATTCCACATATGGCCAAGGGAATTGACCTTGTAACCGGCTGTATTTGGTATGGGTTTTTATGTAGTTTCCTCTACATTCCCTTTCCCATGTGATTACTTGGAAATAAAATGAGTCGTTCATATAAACACATGAAAATCAGACAAAAGAAATTAAAATAGTAAAAGTTATAAAGTTAAAAAATTAACAATAAGAAATATAAAAAATTTATAAATATCTCATTGAAGTGACACATCAATAGCAACATTTTTAAATTTAATAGAAATTTATTTACCTAATTCTGCAAGTTGTTACACAAAATTGAGAATTTTTATTTCAAAAAATAAGAGAACGAGTGTTCTAAGTAAACAATCAACTTCATATTGTTCAATCCCTTTCTTTTTTCTCTGAACCCCGTTGGCCACACAACTCTCCTTTATTGCAAATAGATATTCACGATCATCCTCATTCTGTATGTGGAGTGTAGTTAAGCACTTTGGTAAATGAAATTCTTTTCTATATGTTCAAAATAAATTTGAAAGCACTTGCGATTAATTTTGATCTGACTGTTTCAAGAAGTACTCACAATTTTCTTTATCTAATTGATTATCAACTTTGCTAGAATTTCATTCTTTAATTGCAAGATAATAATTCATTGGATAAAAATTTGATGGATAAAAAATATAATGAATATTAATGCTTCAGCTTTAATCATATATTACTCATCCAATTTTTTTAACCAACTTTGTTTTTATAATATAATTTACATACATTCATTAATTATTTTCACAAGTAACATTTTAATCCCACAATGCAGATAAATAATTGTCATCTACGAGATAAATTCACAAATGCAGAAATTATACTTTATTTATATTTTATACATCAGATCACGTAAACATCAAAAACACTAATCATAAATTTAAGTCATTGTTCTACAACAGTACAATATCGATAATAATTCAACTATTCAAATCAAATCTCATGAAAGCCATAGCATATTGTAAACAGCTCAATATCACTCTTCATACTAATGAATATAATTTCATTGTTGTACACAATTAGTAAAGTTAAACCCTCACAATAAGTTGCAACAATAGAATATTTACAATAATAATTGCTAATTAAAAAACCAAAAACAAAAAATTAATTTCCACTGTTAAAAATATTTCATTATTTCCAATAAAAAAATAAATATACTACGATATATTTTTATTTGACATTGTTAAAATAAAATGAAAAATGTTTACTTGTAAATTCATAACTGCACGCAATGACTAGATATAAAAGCGCGTTCTTTGTATTGGTATAGATCGCGTGTGCGTGACGTGTGAACGGATGTGTAAAAATGAACGTGTGAACACAGCATATAGGCTCGTCGAACGAGGCTTTAAGAAGCTTTGGAAGCGCTCTAGTACTACACTCTGGATTATGTACAATTCAATGCTCTCAATCCTGCGAGACAGTGTATGACGTTTCACGAAAGTACTGGCGCCATCACTTGATCGCACATTCAATCTGTATATACTTCGATATATACTGTTGAGTATATACTCAAGAATATAAACTCGATTTAAACTCATGAATAGCCAATTTTCATCTCTGTATCAATCGTGTTAAAATTTTATCTCAAATAAGTAAATGCATTGGAATAAAAAATCGATATATATATGAATAAAAAATGAGAGTGAGAAGTAGAAAGGTAGAATATTTGTATAATTTAATTTTGTATATTCAGCCTGGAGCTTATGACATTTGCAATATCTACACTGATAATGTGATAATGTGATAATATCAATATAAGTGTGTATTGGTAGAGTTATAATCGATAATAATGAGTGTGTTGGAGAGTTGGTTGGAGTCATAGTTGCCAATTAATTTCCCTCTGAGGACTTTGTTAAACTTTAAATTAACGTCGCGTTGGTGCTTGTGCGGTATATATATGGGGCGATTTCTCGCGAGACTCGGACCTCACGAAACCATGGAAATAAAGAAAAAGCTAAGAAGTGACTAAAGAGAGAATGGATGAAAACCAACAGTGAAGTACTGAAATAAGTAGAACGGGCAAAATCCTCGAGTATTACCAAAGAACGTCTGTTCTATTCGTACGAACAGTAACGGAGCAACTTTCACGAGTTTTCTTTAACAAGGATCCACCGACCGTTGAAGTTATATTAAGTCGATATTACTACGTTGCTGCGTCGCTTTTACTTCCAATATTTATTTTTATTCAACTTGTAATGTAATAGTCTCATATCTTCTTTACATTCTTCAATCATTTGTTTTACATATATACATCTAAATATTTTTATACACTGTGGAAATTAATAATACAAAATCAAAAGAATATATTGTTTCAATATAATTTGTTTAACAAAACAATTTGTGGGCTCCCTACAATTGCAATTCTACATTTTATGACATTATTTTACATCAATAACATTTTCCACACACTCCATTGAACGAAAACTATATCTATATATTCATAATAGTCTGTTATTCACTTATGTTTGCAATCAAAAAAATTTTCCAATGAAAAATTGATGGAATATTTTTGAATATGGAATATATATTTTTTATTATTCAAATTCCGGTGAGAGTCGAGCGATAAAATAGTTTTATCATCAAATCGAATTACAAAAATGAAGAAAAAATAAAAAATAATAAAAAAATAAAAGTAAAAAAAATCCATGGAAAATTATTTGTTGGTTGGGATAACAATTTCAAGTCCCGGGAGTTGTTTTTGTACACTCGGTGTATTTACACTATTTTCTCGTATTTTTTATTTCTTCTTTTTTTTTTCTCTTTCTCTTTTATTTTTTTTTTTCTATTTGTTCTTTCATTTCCATGCATATATGGAGCGTATGGGGGTTGGCTAAAGGTGGAAAGGGACAAACGAGATAGAGAGTGCAGGATAGAGTCGTTAACGCAAAGTCCCTCGTTCGCATCCAGTCGAGTGCTGCATATGAACGCGCTGCTCGTTAATATCCTTTAACAGCTAAACATATACGCAGTGTATGTACTCGTGCTCGAGAGCTGTGAATGAATTTAGGGTTGTGATGTCCACATCTATGAATATATTCGTATGATTTCATATGAATATCTTCGAAAATTTGTATATATGCACTTGTCTTCATTTCATTGGATTGATTAACGAATTAGAGAACATTGGAAAAAGGAACAAAGATGAAACTGATGATAATGAATAAATCCCAATTAATTTGTACGTGGTGAATAGAAGTTTTCGAAATCATCGATGAATCTCTATCTATTGGAACTTAAATATTCAAACAGTAAAACGAGTTACGTGTTCCATGTTCTGCGTTCATTCGAATCTTCTGTTCAGTCGCTTTCTCAATTATTTATATATATAGTACAAATCCGGGTGGTTCCTTTTCTACTTACAGATGTGTAAATTGTGTTGAGACATTTTCTACATTTCTAAATTACCAACGAATTGCACACAAAGTGAATACTTTTAAACCACATTGTTGATTTGTTTCTGTTTTAAATAATATTGTAATAAAATTTATTATTAAATAAATTTGCAATGAAAGGTTATTTTTCTTCTCTTTTTTTTTCGGTCATTGTGTTTTATTTAGAGGACATTTTTATGACGATCTGAATAAATAATTGTATTAATAATCAAACAAATGGAGTTTCCAACAGAACGTTGAGTTTGAATTATATTATTGATTGTAAACCATAAACGTAAATTTCCTTCAGGTGTATTTCATGGTGAATTCATTCCCCATATATGTGAACTGAAGCAAAATGTTATATAATAGCATGATATGTTAGCACACACTTTGAATGTGCTATGGAATTTACAGTAACGAAATACATCAACGCAACACATGAGAGATTGAATATGTGTTAATTTCATACATCAAAGCTTTGTGACGAGTTACTCAAGAGTTTTATATGTTGAATTAAGATATTGGGTTATGCATCCGGATGTAGAATATAGAGATGCATAATAACTTCATCACTGCACGAACAACAAAATATATCTCAAATATTCTAGAATATTTTCATATGTAGGTGAATTTGTAGAGGACTTAAAAGTTTATATTGATTTAAACAATTAAGTTGAAAAATACAAAAGAATGAATTGTCATTAGCTTTTAATTTATTGTTATATAAATTAAATAATTTGGAGGATATATCAACAATGTGTAAGACGCTGAACATGCGAATGAAAATATTGCAGATACGACAATGAGGATATTATAAATGAAAAAAAAAAGAACTTTGATATATTGATTTCTTATGTTGAATAGAAATTGAATACGGATGGGCCACTTGCTCTGTCGGCAGTCACAGCTCGCACCATCGGAGTTGTTACATATCCGCGAATCCAATATTCATAGTAAGCCGATCACTGAGAGAAATAGACGTTCGAGTTAACTCACTCGGAATATATTCTTCTATACCCCAAATATGCATATTGCAGAACACGAGCTGGGATTGAGCTTCCAAAGTTTTACTTTTACTATTGTGAATTTGACGCGGTTTCACAAGTCGCTAACACACCTGCAATATTTTCACTCACTGAACAAACAAAATTAAATAGAGAGTAGCTAATACGAATTTGCCATTCGATACAAATCGTCAAACTTCTGTCTCGTGCAATTTCATTTGCAACTTTTGTTAGAATATGATATAGACATTGATGATGAAGTATTGGGACAATGTCATGTTTCATAACTTGAAATTAATTCTACATATTTTGTGGAAACAAATTTTCCAAGTTATGATATCTCGTGTACGTAATATAATACAGAAATTTATGAATTAAAATTAATTCCCATCTTTTTGCAATTCTTATCGTTGGAATAATAGTTTCGGTCAATTGTTAAGTTGTGATACAGAAAAAAAGGAATTGAACAAGTAGTAAATATATTGGTGTACCGACATAATTACCATAGAAAAATTTTAATTAAGTTTCACCCAAAACTATTTCAATGACAAGAGTCAACGCCATATCTTGGAGATTAAGTTTTAATTGAGACGTCGTTCTAAATTCTTTTCTGATATTACATTTACAACGCTGCCACATTTTCAAACACACAATTGATATTTTTTCATAGAAAAAAATGTAAACTTCTCCATGTATTTATTCCATAATAATAACAATTATTATTTTTCTTTCGTTTGTATGTACTGTCTGAAACATTTCAAATTAATGCAGTTTTTATACTCTGTAAAGTTTAATATTTCTGGTAGTTCATGCATCAGCTCATACGTGATGAAATAGTATAAAACGAGTGGAACTTTTTATTTAGCTTACAGTTCATCCTCTTGTGTTATAAATCGTCTTTTTATATACGACAGAATGGTGCAAGAAATTACAGCAAAGATTTATGATGTTGTCTGCGTTGTCATTCGGTTTAGAAATACTACATATAAATCGATTCTGTTTTTTTCCTAAATATTTTGCAACATCTTAGAACACTTCTTTCCAATTCATTAGATTTGTTGAATTTCTCTTCTAATTCTGATATTTCTCTATATTATTATCCAGAAAATCATCCTATGCACTTGAATATTTGTACAAAGTGCAGGTAATTCACGATGGAAGTTGATCAAAAATGATCACCATTTATATATCAGTCTTGGACCAGGAATTATTATCAATGATGATTAATGCAATCAACATTAAAACCTGTGTATTACAATCTAATATTATTTGTTCATAACCAGAATGACGAATACCAAATATTCATGTAATCAATCACCTGTATTGAAAGCTGACTTTTAATATTTTTCTTTGCTATTTCACAATATTTCCAAATGTTCACTTATGTAAGCAAAGTACAAGGTGATTAAAAAGACTCTTAAATACAGTCAGATGTTTCCAACAATGATTTAACACAAGAAGCTATCAATAGACAAGTAATAGTTGAATGTAGTCAATAGTGAAATCATCCATTACATTCATGGCAAGGTGAATCTCATGCACTTTAGATCTTGTGGCCAAATAAACAAAAGAATAGCCCAGTGGTTGATGAGTAGTCCACTACGCCATGCGGTATATGATCTGTTTTTATCCTCAACATATATTCCAAAAACGTGACCAACACTAGATGGGATACTTTCTGATGCGAGGGTCATGTCTCCAGGGGAAAAACATGTCAAGAAAGAATTTGCCAGTATCTTCCATACTGATTTACATGTACATACACTTTTATCCACTTTTTCACTTGGGCCTTTGAAATCGTTAGATCAGAGAGCAAGAGAGACAAGTTCAGGCCATCTCAAGAGAATTTCTACTTTTTTTTATAATTTTTCATGTCTCTGTATCATTTCCGAATAACATATGGATAATCCAACTTGATAGATCCATGTTTTTAACACACTTGCAATTATTATATGACTCGACATTGCAGTGGGCAATGATGAAACGTTGATATGATCATTGAATAAATTAACGTTAACATGATTTAAGCGACAGACGAACGACAAATTTCAATTTAGATGAAATTCCCAGTGGTAGAATAGGACAAGTGCACAAATTCAACGGTTGACCTCGATTATATCGACACGTACAGATACAGAACACATAGATGCTCACTACTGCTCAATAGATATATGCAATTGTCCTTGGTTGATGGCGGTGTGAGTGTCCTGCAGGGGATAGAAATTGGGGACTACTCCGCATTTCTGTCACTTCTCGACTGTGGAATACGTTTAGTATAGAGATGCACAGTGCCTCCGGCAGGGACGCGTAACACGCGATTCGTTTCGACGAACGAGCCGACCCTTGCCTTCCATGTTCATGTGCCTCGAGCTGACGTTGTAATTTCACACTGCGTGAGTCCTACAAGCTCCATTATGTTGTGCGATACCAGCCAACTCCCCATCGTCCCCATTCTATCCTATACTCAGACATCTAGTCCAACAAGCTCTTCACTTTGCATCACATTCACCTACCCTTTCTCATATCTTTCTCATTGATATTTGTATCAAACACGCATGTCTTCTATTTGCCACACATATTCATATCATAATCATTGTAGTCCAGTCATTTTTCTTGCTCGCAATGCCATGAATAGGTGTACATTTATCAAAGAAATTATATACATACACATCTGTAGTCATTGCAATTTTTTTCCCCTGCTTGAATATCAGTTGCTCCTTGTGATTGTGGAAAAATACTGACGTTTTTTTATTTCACGGTTATTTGCTCATTGATTTGTATAATTTAACGATTCATGGAAATAGATTTGTATGAAGCCTACAATAATATGAATTATATGTCAATGAATAGGATTTATATACTATGAAGAAAGAAAGAACCTTTAATTTTCCAGTACTCTCAAATGTATGAATTTTTCAATATTTTTTTTATGTTTGTTTCATCAAGATCAATTTCAGGTTTGTCGACAACATCATAGTACGTTTGTTAGATATTCCAGTTATTGGAAATAATTTAGTTAATGAGAAAGTTGAAGTTCCTTTTGGTTGAAGTTCTCGTCCAGAGATGTTGGTAAAGGCAAAAAGAGGCGCTGAGTATTTTCCTGGGAAATGAATTGACTCCATCTCATTAATAGATCAAAAATGAGAGAGAAATATTAAAAGGTCTCGTTCCTTGACAACGTTTAATCGCTGATTGTCAAAGAAAAGAGAAAAAAACGATAGGAATTTTCAAGAGCTGTGAGATGTATAACAGCTAGGTTTTATGGAGAAGAAAGTTGGTTTATGCCTGCGAAAAAATATTTCATTGGAGGTTTTTTTTTTCGTACCATCTTAGACACATAATTTTGTACCTTCTAAATAAATATCTCAATGACAGGAAATAAAATTGGGAACATTTATTGAGAATTAAGCCGTTCATGAATTTCATTAAGTGAATACCAAATTGACTGAGCTACTCAATTGGAGTGTTAGAGCATGACGACGAGTTTAGAAACTACGAGTTATCTGTAAACATAGGGAGAAAATTATCATTGGAAAATTTGCTCGTTATTTTACTTTAGTTATTGAGCAAAAAATTAAAACTTCTTGATTGAGTAAAGGCCCATGTGAAATTTGACATTTCAATTGAGCTCGACGTTAAATTTTACTCAGTAGAATCGCCAATAGCATTTTCTATCAATCAGCAATGGAAGAATTGTGACTATCAGCAATGAAAAAAAGAGTCTTACTGATGAACACGACGTTTAAATCCAGATTTATCATTCTTTTTATTCATTTCTATTGATATTCATTGTTGGAGATGCTGCTCATGTCACTTTTCCTATATAACAACTAATAAACAAATAAAAAATGAATAACAGTCCCAAAGTTTTATTAATAAAAATAAGGAAAGAAATTCAGATTTTGAATATGAAATAAAATTCATTTCGTTTTTATGGAATGAGCGGTGGATGTGTAACCAACATAAAATTATTACTCCAATTTGTTTACCAATGTTTATCTCCTCTCCTTTTTTTTCAAATTCTTTATATTAATATATTATATATGGACATGTATTTGGTTGAATAAAAATGTTATCACTACCACTATAATTTGTTACACGAATCAATTAACCCCTATAATTAGAACAGTTGCGATTTTGAAGGACATTGTGATACGACACAGAAAATTTTTCAAGCTTTCATATCATTTTTGTCCATTTCAAATAATCCAACTTTTTTCATATTTTCTTTTCCAACTGTTACAGAAAACAATGGATAGAAAAATTAAAATTTAATACTAATTATATTTTAATTCCAATGATAAAACAGAAGCTTTTGCATGAAGAATATGTAATGGTTGAAGCAGTGCCATTATTTTGTCACTGTTTGTTTCAGACAGTCTTCAACATTGGAAATTCAGTTACTGGTTCCACTCTCTCCCTTTTACATTTCTAGTTCTTCACGTTGCTGTATGTAATCCAGGTACTTCACATCAAGCGTTTCTCATTTATTGTGTGGGATCAGAAGTGTTCGGCATTTGACATGATTGAACCTTAGCTATTAGCTCACGTTGGAGAGTGTTAATGTCGCACGTGTGTATGCAGTCGTCAATCTGTAAAAGTTAGAATCGGATATGGCTGCCGTTACGACTGAATTCTGCTAAATGATTTGCGTTGTTGTCGTGTTTGTAGAACTGATTGAAACTATTTCTCAGAAACACCTTCGATACCAATTGGTGTTAAAAATCATGTTAGTAAAAATATAGTTCATAACAAAAAAAAAATGTAGACATTGTATGAAGTTAGATATAAATGCAAATTTTTCTTTCTCTCTTGATAGTTGGAGTGAATCATGTCAATTACCAGTTGGAACATTGTATAGACCATAACAATTCATATGTCGTGGTCCATTCAAATAAATAATAAACATTATTATTTTACGAATGGACAGTTTGCAATAATTGATGTTGTACTCGGAAAGATTCGATGAATTATACACTCAATGATCCAACACGAACTCTCGTTCAAATGCGTGTCAATTTTTCTACAGTACAACAAGTGAAATTACGCTTGTTAGCCAAAAAAATGTTTGCATACGATGTGAAATGAAAAATAAACGGTCGAGTAGTTCGTCACGTAGGAAAAATAATATAATAAAAAAAGCATCAGCTATTTCATCACGTTTTGGTTTTTTGTTTTACATTGAGTCCAATGACAACTATTGTTTTTTTTTTTATTTATTCTTTTCATTAGATTATTGTTACTATGATTTTTCAATTTTTATCACCAATAAACGTAAATGTTTATCAAATATTTTTCATTCTTTTTCTATTCGTCATTTTTATAATATTATCTTTGTGGTTTTATCAACAATAAAATTGTCAAGTCACTATTATATGTTGAAATACATTATGGCACTATCCAATCATCTGCTTACTGATAAATCGCTGTTCACCCATCGATTATTCCTATTATTATATTGAAATGGCGAATATTCATCAATTTACACGTTGTCAAATTTTTGTTATTCAAGCGAATGAGAAGAGATAATCCGAATTATGAAATAACCAAACATATATCTATCTGTGTTTATCAATGGTAAATATCAAAAGCAACCAGACACAACCGATCGATGAGCCCGCAATGATATTGATTCTGAGATTAAATTCATTAGTGTCTAAATGTATTTGCATATGCTCCTGGAAGAATTGATTATATAGCCAGACTGGCAATTGCGTGAATTATATACAGTAAAAAATGATTTCATCATATCGTACCTAATTTAGAAAATATATAAAGAAAATTTGACTAAATTGAACGAAATAAAAATAATAATGCTAATCAGAATTGAAGTCATGGTAACTAACTCGTATTTATTCTTTGGATGAAAAATAGAAATTCATATTCAATCTGTTGTCTGGTGACAAAACTATAAAGCTCATTTATATTAACTACAAATATGTAAATTTGAATGTGTTCCAACTTCAGATCAAATTAAAATTGAATAACTTAATCTGCCAGTATGTCAATGCCTAACTGAGATAACAACAATGTGAAACTTGAAGTTTGAGATATTTGCATTAGGACTTGGCCCAATCTACCATATTATTCTATCATGAATAAATGCCAAATATTGAGAAGCAATTTCACATTAATATTAGTGTGGAGATATGAGAAATCAATTAGAATTGATGAACTGCTGACAATTATCATGTTCATCAATTTTTTGAGTGATTATAAAATATTCATTTGGTTTCGTTGTCTAAATAGGTATGGAATGATCACTGTCCTAACTATTCTGTGATTCCAATTCGTTCATTGATATTATTATCCATTATTGAACTCACTACAAAGTGAAGTTATTTGGATGTTTCAACTTTGGCATTTATATAGCATCAATCTGAGTTCCTCAAGTGTACAATGAATATATACTTAATGTACAAAGCATCAATGTCAAATTTACGGAGAAATTTGAATAATTGAACAAGTCGTGTCATGCATGTTGAATGGGATAGAAGTACCTTTGTACATTATGTTGTAACTTCAGTTTTCACAAATCAATTATGCTGCAAACTTTATTTCTCAATCTTTTCTAGCAATCTCTGCTTAATTTTCTAACATGAAGTTTCGATTTCTACGGGAAAATATATTTTGTTTCATGTACGAAGTGGAAAGTGCTGTATTGAACAAAGTAAAATATTTTCTCTCTACAGATCAGTCAATTTGAAGTTACGTTGCTGATCATCATCAAAGTTTCTATGAATTCATCTTGATTAACTGTTTTATGAATCATTTTTTTATTGATTTCAAATGGAGAGTTGGGCAGAACTTGGTAAAAAATCGTGCCACGTACTTTTTCTTTATCTGATTTAATTCTGACATTGGTAAACCTTTTTTTTCCTGTTCTTCCTAATGCTTTTTCCAGTCATTTGCTATTAATATGCCTTCCTTGGTGTCTTTTAATTGATAATCATGACATATCCTGGTCATTTTTTAACTAATTTACCATTAAAATTTCCTCAATTTCATTATTTTAATCGCCTTTTGTATTTACATTCTCAAACCTTTGATTTTTCTATGTTATCAACACTCATATTCTTCGTTCTCCCATTCTCTAGCCAATTATTATTCTTTTCTCTCTTTTATTTTTATTCTGCGGTTTGACCGTATCCGCTGTGTATTTCCATGTAGCCATTTATTCCACCAGTCACAATTTCGTCTCTTTCTCATTATTCGTATCATAGCTACGATGGTCCCTCCTGTTATTACTGCTTGCAATTGTACCCAACTCTTCATCATTTCTTCACCTGCATTTCATTTTCTTTTATTTCATCACTAGATATTTTCTCTATTCTGTTGATGTTCAAAATCCTCATCGTTTTCGTCATTTCTTCATTGTTGACTATTTCTGGTATCTTCTCATTATTTATTCCATATGACATTTTAATCAGTTTTTTCTTTCCAACCTTGTGAATTTTTTTCTATAGAATATTCCCATGAGGAATTTTATTTTTCTATCCATACATTCACATTGTTATTTCTTCATGCTTGCTATGACTGTTGGAGAATGGTAATTTGATGTCACATGTCGGCGATACGAATGCATCAAGTAATTTAGCAGTACAGAGTTATTCTACGGAAAATCATTGGCACATCTCTTCATATTATTTATCAATAGTCATTAAAGAATTTATTTCATTTGAATGCTTACGTGAAAGACTTTTTATGATTCTTAAAGTAAGTCATAAACAAAGCCAATCATCAATTTCAATACTTTTGAGCAAATTACGATAGTTCATGAATATTTATTGTGATTTTCCCCTTCAAGAGTTGTTGATGAAAAAAATCTATGTACCAGTGTGTTGATGTTGCTCATGATAAACATTGAAATGTGAAAATGTACAAATAATAAATATATGTACACGTCCATCATGAATTTATATATAATTCCTATATATTTGTAAAGCTTTACAGAAATGATCAGCAGCCGGTGTGGGATTGCAAACACCGCGTTAATCGCTTGGAATATACAACTTTCAGCCAATGTCATATGCTCTGACCCTTGGTGCACTTGTGTCACATTGTCATCAGATATCTCATGTATTTATTATACAAACTAAATTCTGGTGAAATAACTTGCAGATATGTAACACCACAGGTTCACTTGAACGAATTTGACCGCAGCCATGGACCTTTGTAGAACAAATTCGACTGCAATGTAATGTGTACACATTCTGAATTTATATTTATGATTAAAGTGGTGAAAGTTTTTCAGAATGATTTTAAATAGAGAATCACTTACAGTCAGAATACTGAAAAAATAGTTTTTAATTCTTCGATTGGTACGAGTTGAGATTATTTGAATGTCCAATACTTTACCAGGGAAAAATTTTGTTAAACTAATGCTATTGTCCTTCTATTGTTGACCATATTCTGAATGATGCTATACTTGAACTAAATACTATTTCATGATTGCATAGATGTTCATATTGTCTGCAAGGGGATTTCTAACAAACTTGAGTTGAATCTACAAACCAGCGTTTCATCATGTTGACATTGACTTAGTATTCTAAAATACTTGAATTGCATATTGATATTGATCTTATCGAAATTGTTGATGGTATTGTGAATGCATAAATTCAAAATTTGATTGTAGAAAAAAATAATATTGGATAAATTATGTCCAACGCAATTGACAATTCTACCAAACTGTTCATGAAGTCTTTAGTTTTCTCTAAAATATATTTGTCTGATATCATTAAAGGTTTCATGTTTTTGGCATATAATCAATTTCAATATTTAATATTAATTGTTAACATCAACATTCTTTTATTTATAATATATAATTTCCATTTCCGCTTCATTATGTTTATCCATCATACTTTTAATATTGTTGAGTAATTCATGAAATAGTTTGAATTTTTTTATAGTTAATGTTCACTTCCGCAGTCTTCATTCTCAACATTATCAAAATGAGGTCAGGTTTGTTACGTTTTTATATTGATGCCCTCGATGTACTTTATCAGTTTCAACATTTAATTATTCAAGTGTCAATTCATTGTTCATCTTATATACTAATAAATAAATACACATTTTACATCATTCTTACCTTTTATTAAACATAAAACATTGTGCCACTGACACACTTTCAAGTAAAGTTACCATAGTAAAATGACTCTAAAAACCTCATTTAGAAGATAAAATTCTAGGCTGTTGATAATTCACTGATTGTAGATTGCACTCACATAAAAAGAGTTCATAGAGAAATAATATTTGCTATTAAATGGAATGTGTGTTGTATTCATATCGATATATATTTCTAGGTTGAAAGAAAAAAAAAGCAACTGGATTTTCCTAATGAAACATTATCATACAATGAGAATAAATATGTTTATAAATACAAGTTGGGACATAGTTGAAATATATTTTTTAAGGATATATGTCGGACTTATATTTGACTATATCTACTTTTTCCGCCTCACACATATTTACCCTCATATGAATATATTCTAAAATATAGTCAGACATATATTCCCTTTCTGTACAAACGTAAGCAAATTTATTCGTAGCATTTAGTCGAGTTGTTTTTTCATTTCTATCCAAAATTTTTTTCATGGCCATGTAATATTTTGATATTTTCCAGCTAGTTTTCCAATAGCGTACAGCAAAATAAATCGTATAATCATGTTCAGTTCTTGCAAAGACATTTACACGTACTGAGTGAGGCTCACAGATATCGATTAGCTATTCGCAAATGTTAGAATCAGCAGCAAAGGGAAGCAACAGCGGTTGGACTCTCAGCTCACTTCTTGAAAGAATAATTAGGGAAACAAAGTACAATCAGAGATTTGTATGAAAAGGGACGAAATTAAGAGAAATCTGCCAGACAATTATGAACGAAATTCAGATGGGCACAATGATGGTCTTGAATTGATGAGGTTGGTCAATAACAAAAGTCTACAACTTGCGTTCTCTTACTGATCATTTCTGCAATTTGTGTTACCATTCGTTAACGTAATTATGTGCAGCTAATTTTTATCACTCATCGAATACAAAATTTATGTTTGGTACATACTGTGGTTTTCACGGTAGTTCATTAAATGTATTTCAATCTAAGCGCTACATTACACGGTCTACATCACAATATACCATAAAGCAAATTACCAAAATTCCATTAGTAAAATGCGCGTTATGATACAACGTATACATTATAATTAGAGAAGAGTGTTTGGACGCCTCGGGTGCTATTTCGTGGAAAATTCTCCTGATTGTAATGAACTGTGCTCTGAAATGTCGAACTTTGAAACCGAAGTAATAATTGAAATTGAACGAAATCATTCTAATGACACTGATAACCAATCAGTATAACAGAAAAATGATAATATTATAAATTTAGAGGCTCAATATCTCAGTGTCATTCTTTTTTCTTTTTAAACAACACCAAATATAAGTAGGGAAATATATTTTCATTCCATACTTTGTTGAACAGGCAGCTTTAATAAGCTGGAATTTATTCTTTAATCTCAAAAGTTGTAAATTTAATCATCGACATACGCAGAGACAATTTCCATGATGAAAATTACGCCGACTATTTAAATGAGAGGTTCCAATTTGTCACAGTTGAAAACAATACGCTGCATAATAATTGTTAATATTTTGAAATTCATTCTCACTACAGTTGACGACGAAAATTAAAATATATATGGTAGAAGTAATCATGTAATGTAAATTCAATTATTGATTATGCCGAGTTGTCTTTTGGTTACTTTCATTTCTGTGGTTATTTTCGACATGGAATTTTCATCATATACTGGATAATGAAATTACCATGCATAAAAAGAATTTCACTTTAAAACAAGAGAAAGAATAGTAGAAAAAAAATATATAACATTTATTTGCAATATAGCTGTTAATATGTAGAGATGTGTTTTATATGTGATGGACAATATCACTCGTCCAAGTGTATAATACAAGGCTGCCGTTCGTACTCTTGAGCAAAACAAAAAAAGTGAGCAGGACCAGACTTGCATTAAATCATACCTGCCTAGCCGGATGACTGTTATTCGCCTCTACGTCCGGGATGCGGGCGCCCATTAATTTTCATTAAGCGCGGACGAAATTCACCAGGAAGAGAGTGAATTGCTGGTAGAACGAGAGGTGAGCGCGTCAAATTGTTATGAGTTTGGGCGAAAACACAGCAAAGGACGAAAAGCAAAATGAAAAAAAAAATCAAGAGATAAAAAAACATTAAAAGCAATGAAACGTCAAAATTTGATCATAACTTTCTTCATGACATTGATAAAGTTAAATGATGTGTGTTGTTGCTTCTTGTCTGAATAACAATAATATCTAGATAAATAATTAATTGGTGAACGGGTAAGTACGTTAATCTCAAGGGATTGTCGTCGTGACCAATGATTAATTCGATTTAACAGCACATATGTATGGAACGTGAGTGCACTTGGTCTTCGAGTACTATGGAGAAGCCGCACCCGAGACCAAGCATCCTCTTCAAGCCACAAGTCTGCAATATATCCGTAGTCCGTTAGAGAGATAGACAAGTAGAAATTTCAACCCACCACATTGGCCGTATAATGTAATATTTCTGCATAGTCCTCCATACCATTTCTATTCATTAATATACTAATTGCTCATTCGTATGTCTCTACATTTGCACAAGAAATATATTTTGATATACAGAATAATTCCTTCCAGTTCAGTTTTATTTACTAACGAATCTCCTAAATAAAAAAGGATCAATGAATAGGATTTTAAGGCATAAATAAATATTAAACTTCAACAATTTTCTTTCTTTCTTTTTAATAAGTAAGAATAATATTTCAATAAGTTGACATCTTAAATTATTATACAATAAACTTGATGAGCATTATATACTCCCAGCCTCGAATAACTATTTACAACTCCTTATTGCTATGATACAAATAAATATTCTGTATATGTATATATCAGTAATGTATGTACCTATAATGAATACTGTATGCAATCCATACTTAAAAAATTTATTGAATTCACTTTTCACAGTATTCACAATGTAATATTCAATATTTCGTATGGAAATGCAAGCATGATAAAACCCGACATTATTTTATCTATATATACATGTATCTCTATCATCATCATCATCATCATCATACTAATAGTGTAACTTATAATTAATATCCGAATAATATGACAAGGTACATAGCAATTTATTATATATATTAATACTCGAAACTCAATGCTTTTGGATGAAATCTAATTGCAATTCAGCTAATATTTATCAAGCCTATATATTTATTTATGTATATATATATATATATATGTCTTCGTGATAACTGTGCAGTTGTTTTCTTTTAAATCCATTTATCATACATAAAAGTGTGCATTTATTCGGTTACACTTCCTAATATCACTATACTATAGTACACTTTCAATAAATAGATAAGAACGAATTGGAATCACAGTGGATTTATATTTCACGAAAAAGTATCGCAATATAGATAGTTATGTGGATCGATACGTATTTATGTATATGTTTGTGTTGGGAAAATCATGTCTGTGTTAGATTAAATCTGAAGACATGGTTTGAATATGCATAAATATTTGATACACTCATAAATGCACAAAACATCAAATTTGAAGTTTTATAATGAGAAATGAGTGTGACTGAATAAAAGCATATTATGATTGAGATGTATATATCATTATCACAATAAACATATATGTGTAAGCTGTAGTATGTTTTCCTCCAATGCAACTGATGAAAGATGAAAGCTGAAATTCCACTGTCGAGCCAACACGAAATTATTGCAATAACTGTGATATGTTCCCATCTAATATGATTAATATTCGTGATAATCAATTAATGATGGGAAAAGTGTTTACCACATGGGATATTTTTGCTTCATACAGTTGCAATATTTTCCCTTTTGTTCTTTTCTTTTGTGTAATGATTATTATCATTGCCAGTGATATTCGATCATTACAGAGAAATATTGAATCCTAATTCCATTATACGTTCATCATATTAACAGTCCATAATTATCATCTTTAAATTGTGTTTTCTCAACATCAAATACCGTTACTATTGGGCACCGGTCTGTATTGTTTTGCTTGAAATTCAAGCTATCTTTTGACGGACATAAGAATGACAAATAGCAAAGGCACTTTCCTGTTTGCGTCACGGCCACGTTTTAACGCGTACCAAGCTGTAAGTTTATGTGGAATATCGCGCGACCAACGCGACCACCAACGGTAGTATCATTCCCATGCTTATGCTTATCCTCATATCAGATGCACCAGAACCAATTGAGCATTCTTGTTCTGTGTACGGTGCACAATGTTTCTGAAACAATAGTAACATTGGAACATGTAATGGAATAAATTTTAGATGGATTATCAACCTTGGAAATCATGATGTGTTGAAAGACGAAAAATGAGAAAAAAAAAATTTACGTTTAGACTCACTTTGATTAATGCGTTGGACATTCGTTCAAGAAAATTTTTTGTAAATTCTGCTGTTTCTTCACCGCATTTAGTGTAGACAGTTCTATGTGAACAGCCTAGAAATTCTTGGAATGCACTGGAACACAAAGAAGAAAGAACTTCATGCATAATCGAAATTGAATTTATACTTGAAAAGGATTTTTTTTCTGGTATTCAATACAAAACAAAAAGTTGTCATTTTTGTTTAAATTTAAATAAAAAAACTCTGGAATTGAAAATTAGTTTTCCGTTAACTCAATTGCGTTTAGAACAGCCTGATAATTTGGAGAAGATTCTGATTTCATACAAAACATTTTGAGTAGCCAAAGAAATTACGATAAAATTAATTTTGTTTTGAAATAATATTGTGTCTGTGAGAATTTTTGATGAGTGACATAAACTATATAGAATTAAATTATAATCCACCATAGTAAGTCTGGAAAATGATTGAAAACGTTTGTTACTTGTCTGTATCTATCTAAATGACTACATCACAACAAAAGTATTGACTCTAACTTTACTCTAATTCAATTATCACGATGTCACTGCGTTGAATAATTAATTAACACACTGGATACCATTTTGTCACAATAAATTGCATTCCTCATTCCCCATCTCATTACAGCCTAAGTTTATCAATCTATACAATAAGATCATAGTTATAATACTGGCGCGCACTTGTTCTATCTCGTCAATAATGATTCGAATTTAATATATCACTAATAAAATACCAAGTTTTTAATTTAAACTCACAATTGAAAGTATTTCATGATTTGACGTGAACATTTAATTGCAAAAATCTTAATAAGAAAATTGGTATTGAGGAAATGAAAAAATGTGGTTTAATAATTGTAAATCTATATCATCATTGGTATTGTTAATTTAATTACTATTACTTTCCTCTAAATTTTATATTTACATGTGCGTAAAAACGAATTCTATTACGTCACTACCCGACCCGATGAATAATTATCATGTAAACATTTGAATAATTAATCAATATCAGTTCGAATTTCCGTCATAATGTTCATTGATATTTGTGCAAATAATTTTTGGTGTCTGGTGTCGGTATACTTGGCCGGGAGTGTCAAGGCTAATTTTCACGCACAATTGCTTTGTTATAAACTTACCAACACACAAGTTTAACTGGCTTTGAAGATCTTGTCAGATTTTTTTTTTCCAATTCTAGAATGGACTCTTGATATTTTCTAGAGCAGACTTCATAATCAGCTTGCACTTTTTGCATGCATGGCGCGTGCTTCAAAAATGCTGTAACATGAGTTTAAAAACTTTTTTAGTCGACATTATTATTTTTTTCTCCATTCAAACAAGCAAAAAAATAAATATTTTGTTATGTTTTATTTTTTTTTCCATAAGCACCCAATAATGTTTATTATTCAACGTATAAAGCTAAATGACCATGTTCATTAAAACTTTTTTTTTTGAGTGTCGTACAGAGAAGTACTCGAGACCGTAGTAATAATAAATTCATTTGAATGATAATTTAAATGGTTTATCAGAAAATATTCTTATAATTGTGAATCTCGTAACACAAAAACGAAGAATATTTAATGAGTGTAATTTTCATCATATCAATATCGAAGTTATTGGTGCAACTGTAGTTAACAATAATGAAAATAAAAATTGTAATTTTTTTCATTTCCTTCGTCCAATTCTGATCTTACAATTATCCGATTTTTATCTATTTTTCCAATAATTTCCATGACGTTGGAAACATTTTTGAAACATATCCATGACGTATTGCATTTTATACAAGAAAATATTTCATTAAAGATTCAATTTACGTCTTGCATTTTTTCCACTCATTTGTCCAATTATTATTCATTATACTTCAATCATTCATTCACCCTCTATACCACGTGCATTCAACTTATTGATTGTAGCAAATTCGTGATAGGGATAAAGTGTTATTAAATATTTCGGTAATTATAATGGACCGCATGATCTAAATAAAGAATGAATGATGTGAAGTTTACAGCATATACTCAATAATCGTAGAGGTTTCTAAGGATTATCAAGTTAGTTGTGGAGAGTTAGGCATTGGTAAAGAGGAAGGGATAGGATTGGAGAAGAGGAACATCATGGGTCAGGAAAAGCTCTCGACTCAATAATGCATTCGGCACTCTCAAGATTACTATTGGATAGGTGATGGAGGATAGATAGTAAATGTCCTGATGCAGGTGTTAGTAACGCAGGGTCATCGATCTATTGGCATATATCCATGAAATTCACACCAAAAAAAATTTAATTCTTCATACAACGATATATAATTTATATTTACCATCTTGATAGGGACTATCTTGACACAATTCCATTATCGCCATGTTGACACCTTTATATAGCGCATGAAAATTTTCTCGCTGATTTTTCTGCATGCATCTCAATGTGTACATCCTTATGCAGCTCATGCCCGATTGCAAATCACTGCAAGCATAGAATTACCATAATTTTTAGTTAAACTTAAATGATGAAGTATGTACAGGTAGCACAGCAAAGGTAGATATAAAAGAAATTTGTGCGGTATGAATCAGTGAGAAATTCTAGTCTCATGTTGACCTCTCACTTCATTTTGTATGTCGCTAATGCTTGAACAACAAAGCACTTGGGTTAAATCGACTGGGAGCATTGGCTGCAACGATCTTGAGTCAAGTAATGGGCGAGCTACTCAAGTGGACTTGGCCGCATTTTGAACATCTCGATATAGCAATATACAAGATATTCAAACTTGCATAACGAGATGCAAATACTATATTCATAGGATCCGGTGAATAGTATAATAGCAATAAGAGCAGTAAATAATTGCTTGATAAACTAGTTTACCCATTGTGACTTTGTGGAGAGGCAAAAGCATCAGAGTTAATTAAAATTGAGTGTGTCTCTACTATATCATTTAATTTCTTCATTCAATTGTATTATCGTAGCTATTATGGATATCATTCACTTTTATGTACAGCATAAATCTGCTTTGTTTCAAATTCTAGTCATATCGAAATCAATTCACTTGTCAGAAAATTGTACTTTAAGAAATATAAGAAACGCACCCAATTTCTTAATTTTATTTAATTTGGAATGTAAAGTTAAACTCTTGCCATTGTCTAAACAAAAGAATAACAAATACGCATAAAATACTTACGGGCAGAGAGCTTCGAGCTCGGTCTTGGTGGTGACGAAACCAAGCTCATTGTTGTTGGTAATTTTTCCAAGTGGTCTAGCACATCTGGCAAGATCCTCGTGGCCACAGTCCTCTCCCCGAGAACTTGCCAACACTGCAGCAGTCATAAAACAAAAAACAAATTACTTATGCGGTGAAGATTGAATATAAGAAGAAAGAAGTATAAACCTACTACTGAAGAGAAATAGTCTGGGTAAATAACAGAAAAAGAAAGTTATTTCAGAGAGGGATGAAACCACTGGTGTTTAGCTAATACCAATTCAGTTTACTTCTGTCACTATATATCAACTTATTGTCATATTCTCTTCAATAAATTCTCTACAAATAATATCTGAATGAATTTTATGAGTAATGTGTGCACATATTTAGTTGAAACACTTGCGGATTTTAGCTGAGTAAAATGCTTGAAGGTTTCATGTTGAAACTTGACATGAAAAATTAATTTCATCATTCAACATCGACACAAGTAACATGAGTTTGATAAATAAATGATGGAATATATTGAAATTTTACATACATTGGTTTAATGCTACATAACTCGTGGTATAGATTTATACTAACAGAATAATTAGGGCATCACATATATTGAATATTGAATTTCTCTATCTAGCTCAAACGATGAATTACCAAAACTATTGATGTTACTTCTAATGGATCCAATAAATGGGTTGAAAGTTGACTAATCAAATAGTAAAAATGTCGCATCTCACAATGTATATCTTATTAATGAAATTGGAAAACCAAATTGAGAGCAATCCCACAAGCAATCTATTTTTCCTATTCAATTATTCATTTCAATTATCACATACGTCGTGTCATTTACACAGGCATTAAATTATTTTCAACTAAAACATACAAGGAATTTTAGAGCATCGAATAATTACGTTGAACGATGTAGTAAAAAATCTTTATTTTATATTTTTTTCACATGGGACTATCATTTATTCATCGTTTCTTTCATCAATCTATCATGGACCATGTGAAATAGAATTCCTTCATGCTGATCATTTTGATGATAAACGTCAAGAACAAACACCATAACATTAACCAATTTAATTATGGAATTTGAATAATAACCATTTTCGTCATAATCCTAAGTTTGACCAAAAGTTTATCGAATATTCTTCAAATTAATTCAATTTTGAATGTTAAAGCATGAATGACAGATGAATAAATATGTGCACAAATGGAATAGACGAAAACAGCACAGAATATTCCTGTAAAGCTTCAAATTGAGGAAATTCTTTTCATATAAAACTTTTCACTCGTTACTATCAAAACAAAATATTAAATCAGTCGTTTTTTTCCGATTGAATAGATTTTTTTTCAACTTTCATGTAAAACACTCGATGAATCCATCACAAAATTCACATCGAACGTTTAAATTATTTCATGATATTTTACTGGCCATTACGTTAAAAAAATACTGTTCATGTATAGCACGAACGTGCATCAATCATTTTAAAGTCCTTCTATATGCGTCATTTTGCATAAAAAAATGTTATTGATGGATAACTTTGTTGATTGAAGCCTTGAAAACTGTGTGGAAATGTTGTTGGATCAATTCACCTCAATCATTTATGTGCATATAATTATTTCTGTATATAATTTACCATTTACAAATATCCAAATTAATATTGACAAAATTTGCGATGATTTTCCAATATTTATACAAAACTATTTTATCAAACGTAATCATCAGTAAAACCATTTAAATTATTTATCATTTGATGCATCTCATTATTGAAAAGGCCAATTATGATCATGATCAGGTCAACCTATTGATCCGAGATAGGTTGAATTACGTGAAATAAAATAAAAAAAGAAGCTGATGTACGTCGACATCAATTTAATGATGCAAACGTTTTAATTTGAATGAATAGTTTCTTCAAAGCCAACAGTATATCAATTCACAAAGAACAAAACTGTGCATTCCAGTGTTCATTTTTCATCATTTAACTGTTTTCAGTCGACATCATTCTATATAATACAATATGATATGTAAAATATAACGTTTATGTTACCAATTGTGAATAAATAGAGAGGAAATGATTCCATTATAATGAACTGTAAATCGACGCACCATTCATTGATATGCAATGCTACATGTGGAGACTATGCTAGTGCGAAATGGTGATTGACATACGAACAGAACTAACTATCCAATTTAATGTGATGTAAATTAATATTCAATGTTCCGCATGAGATCCAAGTAATTGAAACTCTGTTTGATTCACAAATGTACGACCAGATTATCTCAATGATAGATAAATTAAAAAATGTACACAAAAATGAATCAATTGAATAATTTCTTCATTACAAATATAACTGCAGATAAATTTAATGTAAAACTCATCAATGTAATAACAATGGAAATGAAAAAATAATGAAAATTATCAGGGACTGACCAGTCATTTTTGAGTAAAGAACAGATCTACGTACCTAATCAGACTGTCGAAAATGATAGTGCGTATTTTACAATGAATAAAATGTTTATCAACAGTAAAATCAAATTGCTGAATCACGTTCTGCAAATTGATTTATTCTCTTTTGGGGAACTGCGTGCTTCATTACCATAAAGTTTCAGGCAATGTTGGTATAACAAAACGTACAGATTGCATGAAATTGAACATGTTTTACAATTATCTGAGTATTTATGATTTCATTCTAATATTTTTCCTGCACTTATAAATATATTGAACGTTTATAACAACTACTTCTTTTATTTATTGTTTAAAAAGTCACGTCGAGTTGAAACTTTACAAAGCTCTTATCAAATAGTAACAACTGATCATTCTGTAATATTTTTTTTTTATGTACTACGTTAGACCGCGCAAGAACCTCATCAAAAGTTCGTGGATATTGTGAATTAAATAAACGAAAGTTTTGGATAAGTTCTATGAGAACGTAGGAATAAATTGAATCTTATACAATTGAAAAAAACCTGCCATTGTGAATTATGAACTTGAACTAAGTCTCAATTATTGAAAGTATCTAAAAAGTGGACACTGTAATGATTTATGGTTTTATTCAGAACTTTTCAATATGTAACAATACCAAATTAAAGTAAAAACTTTTACCAAATGATAAACTCATGTGCTACTGATGAATCTAATTGAATCAATGTCGCTAAATAGTTTAATTGAATTTCTTTGATCGGGTATAATTTATATTTGATACAATTTATCTTATCACATCCATCAGGCGTCGATATCAAAGAGACCATTAACATTGAGCTATGTACTTTCATTCATCAACATTATCATGCATTCATATTTAATTCTATCGAATCAATAGTAATCAAACACTGTATTTACTCATTATAAAAACATTTCAATCAATGAATGAAGAATAAAAATTTATTTTTGATAACTAATTAGTGTAATAACACTAACGTGACTGTAGATTTATATCAAATGTTGAAACATAAAATAAAAAAAGATACTCATGTGTGAGTGAAATAATTTTGTCAAGTAGAATACATGAACACTCTCGTGCATAATTTGACAATAATGTATCGAAAGGACTTATTGGATATATACAAAAAAATTAAAAATTATAGATAATGTATTGTACATAATGACATCATAATGTTCATATCAGCATAAAGATATGATTTTTGAATGAGTTTAAATACTCCATTGTCCCTTTAGCTTTATATAGATATATATATATATATATATCACGTTAAATGTGCACATATGTACATGAGGTCCGCATGAATATTATACAGTGATAGAGATTCAGGTTCCATAAATTTGTCGTCATCTTCCCCAAAACAAACCGCTCAGGTTAAAATACCCAAGGGTGAGAAATTACTGGGACATTAGGTGGTCGCGCACATTTTATGTTAATTAATTTTACTACTCCTGATGACTGAGACAATATAGAATGGCGATTCTCATCCCCGTTATACGACGTACTTTAGCATGCTTCGTAACTTGAATAGTAATTCGGTTTAGTTGTGAAGGTACGATAAATATGATAGAAAATGTGAAAATTTTAATGCTGTCCAACATTATGAGAATTTATGTGAATTTTTCCAATGTACGATGATGACTGTTTCGACTTTATATTCGTTGAATATATCTAAGATGATCTGTAAATATATTATGACTGTCATAATAATTAGTAGATATTAATTAAACTTTTAATTTAATCATCAATTGCATAAATGTCTAATTTTATCTGTAAATCTTTAGGAGCACAAATTAACTGTAACTTTCATTGTTGTTTGATTAATGTTATTCATGTGAGCATAGATAAACACAATATGATATATAATTTATGGTTATTCATAATATTAAACATTAATAGTTGTATTTTACTGCAACCAAATCAATAGAAATTGTAATCCAACATTATTCAATTAAAAAATTAATGAACAATTCATGTAACTTGCAAATTTTCATGGATAATATTCGACAATGGTTGATGTTCAGTAGTTATTTGTTATTGCAAAGCCGTTTTCACAACGATTATTAGTTTCGGTGATGCCGGAAGTTGGGGTTGAGCATCATTTGATGGCTTATGAACCTCAAAGTCCTTTATAAAAATCCTTGGGTTATATTTCTCGATTGAATGGTTTTCGAAATAATCATCATTTCCGCTGATATCGGAAATCGGATTTGAATATTGTATAACGTTTCAACAATCATGTAATTTCATGTAAGATTATGTCAATTTACATTTTTTAATGAGCTTTAAATTGGTGAAAGGATTGATTATTTCCACTGTAAATTTGAGCTTTGATGGCACAACAAAAAGATGGAGTGGAACTGACAACCTGATTCTATGAAAATTTAGTGCTTTGATCACAAGTGCTGCAATTCTGAGACAAACTGATATGCAAAAGGCGTTGAATTCTCTCAATAATACAACATAGAAAACCACGTTAATTACTTATCATCATGTCATTGTTGCAATTAAACAAGATGGAATTTACTTGAATTCACGACACTGCGTAAAGCGTTACAAAGGAAATTCATGGAACAGATATTTATCAAAATGAAATAATATCAGTGAATGAATTTTGAGACATTTATCTTTATATGTATGATGGAGATGATGATTTTGTGTATTAATAATGAGAACACATATCTTCCACTTAACAGGAAAATGAATAGAAATTGTTCAATGTAAAAATTGTAATGTTACAATGTAGACAATTACATTTTTGTAACTTATCAACTTTTATTTCATATATAAATGAGTTTGACAATATTCAATATCAATATGAGATCAAGCATATTTTTCTACATAGCAGAGAAACAGAAAATTCTCAAGAAAATAATCTAATTCAATTGAAGTTTGGGAATCCATACCACACGCAAAGACAATTAAATCAGAGGTTCTTAAGTAAAGAATTATTGATTTGATCTCAAGAAGAAACAAGAGTTGATAAATGTGATTGAAGTGAACAGTTCTATCTTCGTTTTTATGTTTGTGTACATTTTTTGTTTGTCTGTAACAATTTTTCTTGAAAATGGCATTATCAATTTTCATCTTAGAGTATGTTGTGGTTACAACTCACCAGAAGAGACGTTGGACAGTTGTGTATTTTCGAAAATGAAAAAAATAAGAAGTTTGTGCGTTAGTTTTTCTCCGATACATTCAATTTCATCTTCCATTATTATAACATACTTTTATTGCGTTATCTCATAAATTTAACCTGATTAAAGAGTATAAAAATTGCACAGATTTATTGTGAGTTAAGACAATGTCGAATGTGTAGAGCAAAACGACTTTACATTTCTTTAATCCATTTAGATAGAGAATAAACAGTAGTCAACTTATAATCAATTTTAAATACAATTAAAAATATAAATTGTAAAAACAACAAAATTATTTCATTCTACTATCAAAAAGATTTGTCTAAACAAAAACATTTTTCTTTATATCTAAAAATGCAGATGATAAAGTTACTCTTTATTTTCATTCATTTCTTTCACTCTAAAGAATATTTATCTCCTATATGAAATAAAATTCATTTGTCCTCATAAAAAAACTTTAATTTACTACGTTTCATTCACTCAAGACACATATCAGCGTTTGTAGTTAAGACTTTAGAAAAAAATTCATTCTATATTGTTCAACATGATACATGAAATAAGACCAGAAATACCATTGAAATTGCAATCTGTCTTTATTAAATTCTTCGCCTCTATAAAACATCCAAATAAAAAACCAGGCGAAAAATGAATATCATTCTCTCTATGAAACGTACAAGAACATATTAAATTCATTGCATGCAACTCATAATGATATTAATTCTTTTTTACAAAATAAATTCAATCGAAAGCTCAATCCTATCAATTCACCAATGGTATTTATCCTCAATGAACTGTTCTAACTATTCAAATTAATGAATCATGATGGGTAAAAATCCAACTTGTGATCTTTGAATATTTCTTGGACCTCATCTCACTTCATCTCAATTTACTCCTACATTCATCTCATTCCTCTTCATGAATTTGCTACTTGGACAGCAACTACCATTATCTAGTATATAATATTAACATAAAATAATTAGAATTAAACAATGATTTATATCAATTATCATATTTACCCCATTTTAGAATACAATTCCATATACATTCAATATTCGGATGATAATTAATCAATTAATGATAAGCTAATGGTGACAAATGCACTCCAACTGTCCACGCATTATCATACAACATAATGAAAAGTCAAACTCATTGTTCTATACGCTCTTGATAACACACATTCGCTCCAATACCTTTATCTATTATTTAGGAAATTAAAATGTTTAAAATACGTGTGAATAATGTAATTAATGCAACCGATTGAATGCATTATGTACATACACATACTATATACGTATTACATGCATGTGCGTCACTGTGCAAGTGAATACGCAGACCACCATCCCACAAGGCCAGACAACTTCTTTGCTTCTCATTGGTTGAATTTGCATCGTACGACGCACCCGTCGCATGTTATAAATACACTGTCTCTTATATGTGCGTATCCCCCGTTGATTCTTACACGTCTCACCTGATATCTATAAGACGTTTCATATGTAGACGTAAGGTAAAGGTGTGTGAGTTCGCAGCTCATGTAAAACCCACCGGTGAGCACATGAATTCATTAATTTATCATTTTCCTGTGTGTACAATCGGCCCATATTGAGCTCTACTGTTCATGCTTATAGACTTATATCATCTTCGTTATTGTTTGTAGTTGGATCATTTCCGAATAGGGTTCATAGTATATTCAAAGTCACGAGACTTTATAGGTTATAGGTTATAGGGTTCGCACTTGATATTGTATGTATAACATAAAATCATCTTTCACAGACAAATGTTTGTACTTGGAGGTGTTATTTATCTTTCAACAATTCATCTTACCGCGCATTCATATTAGTTCATCTCTACCAACATAAATATTCATATAAAAAAATTATGGAACTTTAGTTTGGGTATTTGTTTAGTATATAAAAATTATTATTTATGGACTTATTAAT
The DNA here is from genome assembly GCA_030523085.1 of Meteorus colon. Classification (NCBI taxonomy): domain Eukaryota; kingdom Metazoa; phylum Arthropoda; class Insecta; order Hymenoptera; family Braconidae; genus Meteorus; species Meteorus colon. The sequence goes on from JAPYZH010000050.1 coordinate 388,963, forward strand.
ATTTAAAGAAATCTTTCCCTAGTGCTTTTTGTGCTATGAAAATTGTATGTGCATGTCAGGTTGAAATTGGAACTGCTAAATTATGGCAAATTAAATCAAACGAGATTGATGTTATTGGTAATAAATAAGAACTTGAAAGATGTTGAGGATTGAAGAACTGTTGATACGTAGCTGTACATGCGGAATCACTTTCAATACAGAAACACAGTAAAAGTGATATGGCGGTGTCAAGTCTTTTGAGTATATAAAATGAAATTTTTACAAGTAGTTTGGAAGTACACATATAAATGAAATTTTTGTTCAAAGAGACTTGCATTGATTTGCAATATAGCAATTAATTATTCAGTATTGTATATAGTTTTCCAAACAAATTTTGCGCCAATTCAAATGTTTACTTTTAATTGATTCCAACCGATTGACCATATTATACATGAACATATTGCAAAGTTAATAATTCATTATTGATTTTCCTTAAAATGTTTCGATGAGGAAATATTTCTTGATTCAACCAGTAAAACAATTAATGAGAACGATTCAGATACATGATGTAAATATTCTTGTAACTAATGCTTGGAAATGCAAAGAAACATAACCCTGACACGCAATTACCATCGAATTAATGAGCACTGCAGAGCCTCGGTTTTCTACTTCCCCTCACCAACGAGCCATTTACTTTCCGTACGTTAATTGAATCTAAGTGTGACTTTTTCATTGAAATTGAACATGAATATTCAATCTACAATGACGAGTCTGACTTTCCATGAACACATCAGTAACTTACGACCAAACTGCTGCTTTCGAACGTGGTTCGCAAGTTTATCTGATGCATCTATATGGAAAAGTTCTCAAAGCTTCTGTAGTATATCTCCAAGCATCCGACAATAATTCTATTAACAACATCGACATGTATACAAAGATGTACAATTTTTTGAAACTACATCCGAATTCTTATGGACAATTCAGATCATTCATCTACAAAAATACAACTTTAACTTCACTGATAAATCTCTCATGGGAATTATACAACTACGATTAATTATTATTCATCGCGTCCGCCCTTGGATGCGCCCTAACTTTGACATTTCAACTTGAACATTGCGATTGGTTTTACATTCGCCAATATCATTCCATATGTCAAGTCATTGAATTTGGTATAAATACAAAATAATTATTTAAATGTCAACTTTGGGATAATTTTTTTCATTCTTTTTTTTTTTTTGGTTTTTTTGAATTAATACAACTCTGTTGTAGCAGTTGAATGAAAGAAGACTAATGCATATGGAAACGAATGTCAATAAAGCATATCAATGAAATGATAAACGAAGGCTGTTATGACGTTTTAACATAATTAGATGGACATATAATCGCATGAGTTTGAATTCACATAGATACGTGGCTACGTAATGAGATAAGTTTAAGTGGGTAACGGATTGCAAAAGATAGTCAGCGACAATTCACCGAGAGAATACTGAAATAATATTGGTAAAGTGAGTGCGAGGGAGAAAAATTCAAGACAGAGAGAAAGTGCGGCGAGAATTGTGACGACGACGACGATAAAGAGAATGGCGAGAAACGCGTGAGAGATGCACACCCATCTGCTTAGCCAATAGCATATCTCTACGTCATCTCGTACGATGTAACGGAAGAACCGTGCCCCCACGTGGTGAGTTGAGTGAGACACGCGCGCTATTTTCAGACACGCAATCACGCCATTTTTAACTACCACTAGCGAAACGTTTCGCGGATCATTCGAGAATTTTAGTGGTGAGAAAAAAAAATATTTATTCCAACCTTCATCGCTGTACATTTCTCACTTTGTCAATTTTTTTAATGGATTTTGTTTTATTTTTCTAGGTTGAAGTTTTATGTTATAATTTCATGCGAAGAAATGAAATGTTATAACTTTATTCTAGTATCATTGAGTTAAAGTGAACACATCAACATGAATGTACCAGGAAATTAATTATAAGCTCATACTTGAATGATTAAATGTTCGTGTAAACATCGGGTCATAGAGTACGCAGTAAATAGAGTATAAAAATAGTTTGAGTGCTGTTGCAGTATAGTAAACAAATCATTTATCATCATCGTCATCGCCGTCATTATAAATGCGCATAAAATAAATATTATTTTTCATCACTAATCGTTTAATAAGCGAAAAATTATATTTTATCTAATATTGGCGCGAAATGAAGGGTGGAAAATTGTCTACAATGTCTAACATATCAATCGAATTCGTATCTTTATTCAAATCACATTTGCACAACTGTTCTTTTTTTTTTTTCTCACGAATTAATGATTGATTTCGCATTATTTACAATTATTCATGAATATTGCTCAGCAGATGTTGAACTATTCATAAAAATCGAAGAACTAATACCAATGTCGATTGATATATAAAAATTTCCAAATTCTTTTTGAAGCATCTGTCAACTGAACTTTGCGATCAATTTATCAAATATACTTTTTTAAAATCCAATTTCACATTCGATTCGTTCGTTTCATCAATTTGTTAAATGCTAACTATATTCTCTTTTCTCCAATTGACGTCAATGTTTTTAAGGACTTACGCACGAGCTCTAAAATCAACAACTGGAAGATTATATGGGAATTTTTTTTGACCACTACAAATTTCCCATCATAACATCGAATTACACATCATCAATCAAAAATTTATCACATGATCATATCACGTATGGTTTTTTCACAGTCTTTTCTCCACATGTTTGTGAGATTGCGAATTCTAACAAAAATTGCAATGAATAACAATACAAGATAATAATCGAAACTGCAATTATATCGTTCGTTTAATTTTTCTCTATTCCATTGATTATTTACTGTTTCAAATAATCAACTAAACAATACGTTGACTCTTTGTTCCTAAACGTGAATAATATAATAAACAAAAGAATAAAAGTCAAATGTCTTTAATAATTATCACTTACATGAATAAAATGCTGCTAAAAGTATTGCAAACCACGACAATTGTTTTTCCGCTACGTTCGTCATAGTGTTGAAAAAAAATTTTTCAAATTCAAAAAACAATATTGTCAATTCACCACTAAAGTTCTTTAATCAATTACAATAAATCACTAAACTTCACAAACAAATTATAAATTATTAACATCAATAAAATGAATATCTTGGAATAAATATTTGAAATATAATAAATAAAAGTTATTGAGAGTTTGTGCAAATAATAACTCTGCTGATTGTACTGCCGGCAGTGCGCGACTGATTTCGACTGATTCTCACAGTCACGGGCACACGTTTTGGCGGCACTCAGCTTTGAAGCAATTCAACCGCGATGCGCATGCGCATTGCGCTCACGCCACCAACTCACCTTCCTCTCACTCCTCACCTTCCATTCGCCATTTACCCCTTTACATATACACATATCACATGCATATACTGAGATACCGGAGCAATAGCTCTTGTCGCGTCTCGTCCCGCAGCACGCAATCCAATCGGCAAGCCGGTTTACTTCACTTTTTATGCCTTTTTAATTCCCTCTTGATATCTATATATGTATATACACGCATAATACTACATATATGCACTCTTCGTTATATGAACACACAATTATACTACATGGAACGTCAAACGACTTTTTATTCCATCCAATCTCATGCTCTTTTTCGATCACTATCTCACTCTCGATTGTGATCACAACATTGATGATGACGTCAAACACACACGTGTCTAATGTGGACCTGTTACGAGGACACTGCCCCCTCCCCTCTTCTCTCAATATTTGTTTGATGTACGAGTGAATGATATGCACCTACTCCCAGATGTTGAGGAATTTGAATAGCTAGTAGTGATGGAAAATCAACTTCAGACTGAGAGGTTGAAGGAAATGTGACATTTTTTCAGTTCTCTATATCAGAAGTAAATTGATGTACTTTTTGTGATATTTTTGCTACTGATATTGAAGATATAATTAATTATGGTATTTTTTAGATGGTAAAAGTAACTTTGAGATAACGTTGGAACTTTGATATTTAATATTCTGCTTTTAACATTTTGAGTGGAGAATTTTTGTGTTATGTTGAAAATGAAGTTTAGTAAATGTTCAATATTTTGATCGTGAATGTTTTTATTTTAATTATGATGATTGTGTTGAGTATGTCATCTAAGTGATTGTCTGACAAGTTGGGAATGGCATCAGGCTGAAGAAGTCGCTTTCTGCATGTCAATGATACAATTCATAGATGAATTTGAAAGTTAATTTTTAATTTTAAACTATGCAGAGACGTAAAACATGTAAAATGATATGGATCACTCACGTTATCACTTCAAAGTTTTTTCTTCTAACTATAAGTTTCACTACTCTGAGTAATAATATGCAATGGCAGAGTAACGCATGTGGATTTCCAATCAGGATTTCAAGTCATCATGATGAGTTGAATTAAAAAATTTTTATCTCATCAAAACTACCGTGAATAATCAATCTTGGATAAAAAAATTTATTATTCATGATGTGTCTGTGAAAGATTTTAAGAATATTCTACACGATGTGTGCACTTTTGCGAATATTCATGGAATAAATTTATTTGAACTGATGAAAACCCTTTTAAGGTGTTATATCATCAGGATATTTCACTTAATAACTAATTAAAATAAAAATCGATGAAGTTATATTTTATGCAGTGCTAATTCGTCAGATGCAAAGTGAAATGTCGTTGACATTATTTAATTGTCACAAAAAAGAAAATAAATATTCAACATGCAGCAACTCAATCTGCATTTGTTGTAAATAGTTCATATGCAAATTGTGTCATAGTGATTTATTATTTATTATTTATTAAGGAGCAATAATTCTTGAATTAATTATTATTGTCTTAAAAAAGAAAATTCAACAAAATTGTCTCTCTCTTTTTCCAGGTTCTACAGATAATTATAATTAATTTATTGCAATTACTCTAATCTTAAACAAATGAGTGAGAATCGATGCATAATATAAATAATTTATATTTTACAGATTGTTATATAAACCGTTGATTGTTGATCGATCAAAAAATCTGAAGATCTTTCACAAATACAAATTAACGTATGAAATATTCACACAAAAGCACGCACCGTTCAGTTAAACAAGCCACCATCCACAAACGAGTGACGCTGATTGACGTCTCCCACAATGAACAGAAAAATGCTACATGTCACGATCATCTGGGAGCGAAATTTGGCTCGCAAGTATCGTTTAATCCAACTTGCATGGTGTCAAATCCGACTGGATTGATATGTAGCTTTTACATGAAAGTGCTGTCGTGAATGATGCGTTGTTGAACATTATTCGAGGTTCGAGAGTGTTTTACAATATCTCATGTTGACATCGTACCATTTTCCTGAATGATAATTCCACAAATATCAGATAAAGTAAAAATGTTTAGAACTGTAGGAACAATTTTTATTTTATCCACATATTTACATAAAAAAATATCTGTCAAGGAATATTTCATTCATGACGTTATAAGATACGTCTAAGTCAAACTCATTATTTTTCTCTCATTTCACCATTGTGTATTAATCCACGAAAAATAATGAAAGTTATGAGATATTAATTTGAATTCAATTTATAATATCTTTCATCATAATGTACAATAAGATTCCGGATTAAATGTCTGAACATAAACGAATTTAATCTCATAATGATAAATATAAAGTTGAACTTGAGATGCAAATGCACTTCTTGCAAATTAGAATTTTTCCAAATAAAACAAACAATACAAACTATACAAATAGAACAAATGATCATATGAAATGAATGAAGATAGAAATTATTGTGATGAAACAATGGAAAAAAATTATTCTATGGACCTGTAGATAATATGACATCAAATAATTATTCACAATCATATTTTGTTTATATTGACTTTGTTTAGCCATTCGTTGTATAATCTTTTCAAGAACAAATATGAGATGTGGTCATCATACCCACATGTGCATTGCTAATGAACAAGGGAAAGGATTTTCATAAAAATATTCAGTAGCTCTGCCCATCCTTTTTTCTATGTCGATTTTAATTATACATTCATCATCAATTTAACTCAATTTTATTCAATAATTTATCATACCAAAAGAAGAGCTTTACAATGAGACAAAAATTCTATGAATAATGCAAATTCGAAGCCATATCATAAAGTCAGTAAATGATACCGAACCGTGAATGATATTGAAACAATTCTGATAATTGATAAATGAAGATTTTTTTCATTCATTTCATTGGATTCATCAATTGCCAATTCGTCCATTTTCTTCCTTTTCGTACAGATGCTCGGGAAGTTTTCTTTTGGTGGAAAAAAAAGGGCTATTAATGTATATTAATGTATCCATTAATGAAATTGACGAGCATGACAATGAAATGTGGCAAAAAAAAATTGTTATCTATTCTATAAAATTTCTGATAGAAAGAATTTTTTTTATGTCAAAGTAGACACATGATAGCATTTTAATTATATCAACATGGTATTTTTTTCCTTCTGATCACAAAAAGAGTGTCATAAGAACGTGTGAATTATTCTAATAGTAATTTTGGAAAAAATCTTACCTGCATTCAACAGTGTCCCCTACATTCCATATTGTAAAAATGTTAATAAACCAAAACTTTTATGGACACGACAGTTTTCATATTATTAATTCTTATTCAGAATGAAATTGAACTGACTGTGTATTTAGAAATAAAATAATAATTGATAAAACGTAAATACATTCTCTTAATAGATTGAAAATAAATGTACATCCACTTGACGTAGTACAGTTGCTAAATTCACAATTAATTTTCAATTCTTTCTACATCACGTAAAAAAAAAATACCTTCCAAGCATTTATATAATACTGTATACCTTCAAATTCGAATTTAATTTTCGACATGACTACATTCACAAAACACAATGAAGTAAACTTTTTATAAACGAAAAATCACTTCTGCATCAAGAAACTTCGAATTAAACTAAATATAAAACCTTTGGGCGATTCCAAATATTATTTCCTTATGCAACCACTTTGAAATGTTCAACTGAAAGAGCAAACGATATATATGATCCACGTTACACCAAATTTGTATACATTATGTATGAAGGTGTTAACACCGAAAGGATATAAGTGCATATTATCAGGTATATCCTTTCTCGAGTGACCCCTTCATATATATTCATTTTCACTATTCCTGCGAACGGCTTTGCTTGTAAATGTAATCCTTGACGTGCCAAATGAATATGAAATACATATACATGTAGATATAAAAATACATATGTACAACATTTATATACATACACATATATAATATGTATTCATAAAGGTATTATAATAAAACACTTGAAATTTATACGAGCCTGAGTATTTAAAAGTTTAATTCAGCTAACATATCAGACACTTCCGAGGTTTGTGAATGAATCATATGAATTTTCCAGAATATTCAACATAAATTGAACAAAAGGTTCAATCATATTCAAATATCCTCGCGTGAAATTTAAGTGTTAAGTCTTAAATAAAAAAATATCAGGATTAATTGGCCGTGCCCTTTCTTTCCAATTCTTCTTCAATTCATCACAAATTGTTTGGTCTGCGCTTTTGAATTTCAGGGCGGGTTCCAGCGAGGACTAGCAACGCTTGTGATTCAGCACTGCTTGATAAACTCAAGGTAAGACAGATGAATGAAGAACGAGTGAATGTGAGTATGCCCTTTGTGAAATTGTACCAGCTAAAGAGATTAGAAAATTGCTAAATTCTGTATTACGATAGGTCATGCGTTGTTCGAGGGATGAAGTATTAAGGCTGCCAACATTCAAGTCACTATAGATATATCGTTGTGTGTTCATTTCACAGTGAAGCGTGACTAGCTGGTAGACTATAGATAGACCAGCCTGCAGAATCAAATAATTATTGTTCAAGAATTTATTGGATTTATTTTGATCCTATTGAATTTCATTCTATTGAAACTTGCGAGTTTGACAATCAGAGTTTGATCCTCAGACTCATGACAATTCTCTTATCTGATCTTGCATTATTCATCAAATTCGAAAACTACAAATAGAAATTCAACTTCTATTTTCTGATAGATTCTGTAAATTTTGTATGAATTTTCATCATCGTTTCCAATTCCCATTCAATTTTCATTTGTTTGATATTATACAACAATTCGATTTGATATTTATTCCAGTTTATCATGAATTTGTTTATCTATTCCAAATCCATTTCCAATCTTTTCCTTTTTGGATGTTGTTTGTTATCTTATCTACATTTCATTGATCACTTCTATATTATCAGGTTAATTGTAGATAGATTTGAACATGAGAAATATGATGGAATATGTTCAATGATTCTGTTTCTATTTTTATTTCTTCAAATCATGACCAGTTTATGTAGCCGATTTCTCATAAAACTTTTATTTCATTCATTTTCAACAATATAACCAATGAATGTTCACCTGTCTAGGTCATGTGCTATAATTGATTTCATCTGTGGTGTTGGATTCCAAGAGCTATGCCTAGATGCATAGAGAATTTTCAATAATCAATCGCAACCATTATTGTAATGGAATATGTTCATCGATGTAGATTGTACGTGCACACCAATGAGCAAATATGTTACAGATCCAATAATTTGCAAACTGGTACGTTTTATATTTGGATGACCCAGTGCTTACTTCGTTTTCTGAATGTATTTTTGGTCTTTGGTATAATTTTTTCAATGACTTCACTGGGGATATTAGAAACGAGTGGAAGAAGACATTAAGAATAATTAAAAAATTCATATTTGAAGTCAAAGTCAGTTTAGCAGACAATGAAGGAAATCGAATTCATGGAATATTTAATATTTTGTGAATATATTATGAATTCCTCAATTTCTTGAATGTGTGTTGAATTGATTCGTAACTTCTTTCATATTTTATCACTGAATTGTAATTAAATGTTTCAATCTTTTTTAAGTAAGTTTTGATAGATTGATGGAATATTTAACATTCACTAATTTTAATTTCTTCCACAAAAATCTAAAATGTTCATGGTAATTTTCTTACAATATTAAAAGAAATATTTCATTCCTTATTGCGTTCATTAATATCATTACTCTTTTATTATTTTATCTAGTTATCGATATTACTTTTTGAATTTACAATGACATCAAATTGCTGTGCAGTTTTCATTTTGGAATTCATATACAAACACAATCGAGTTTTCTTCACACACGTCCGGTATAAATGATTAGATTGATGACCAACAATGTAGCGGTGACTATGCAATATACTGCTAGGCTCTTTCTATAAATGTAATGACAATTTAGTTGAAAAATGCGAATAGAATTTCCGCATTATTATCATGTCACAAGTTTTTGAAGTGGAGTCTAATAAAATGGCTATGGAAATAGTAACTTCCTTTTAATGCAAATGTGTGTCACAATTTTCATATATATTCTATGATGTATTATAAAATATAGGTCATAAAATGGTCCACGACAATTGTCTATGCAAAAGCAATGATTCCAATGTTATTCTGTAAATCAAAATTTATTCAGCTGTTCATTCAGGAAGTAAATGGATCATTTTTAATTCAAGGTTTTAACGATTATCGTGCTATCATATTTTACCGCAATATTGAATATTGGATATTCACTACTGTGAATATCCAAACGTTCACGGAAGTGCATGGAAACAGTGGAATAGAACAGTGACCAATTTAAAATCGTGTACAAAACTGTACAATCCATCAGTAATTTCCCTTCAAACGGTTTATTTAAAGAAAAAAAATTGTACAAAAGAAAATGTCATGAAGGTAAATAGTCTGTTCTATCTTTTCATTCTCCCTAACGGTGACTTAGCGCCTACTTCTCATTGCCTCCATAAAGTAATGAAACATCAGCATAGCATTCAAATGAATTAAAAAATAAAATACGTATTAACAAATATGAAATAATATTCAAACACACAATTTCCATTCCACGAGAATAAAAATTCAAGTTGTGCAATCACATACCAAACAAATATAAAATGTCATGAAAAATAAATAAAGAAAATAACAAATGGATCAACAAAGGAAAATGAAGGGTATGCAGTGGGTCGTAAAGTTCACAGTTAATTCAACAACTTTTTAAAGTCTACGTGAATTGGCGCGTATGCTCTGAATATATGTATAGAGGATGAACAAGGGGTGTATCACTGGCGCGGTCGAATGAGCACGCGCCAAAGTCCTATGGTATGGATGATGAAAGTGTTCAGTAACTGAGTTGCCACCCAACTCTTCCGCAACCACCAAGAGCTGTGTGAGATGGAAATAAGGCCAGAAAACTTTTCTGATATCAGCGTGATCGTTTGTCATATGATCCTTTCATCCCTACGTCAAACCCTATTCCCATTTGCAGCTTCGTTAAATCATTCTCACATAGCCGTTGGAAAACGCTCAATTAAACGAAATTCACCAGTATCTACTCACGTCCTTTGCAATAACAAAAAATTTTATATCAACACTCGAGTTGTTTCTTTCTGCTATTTTTAATTAAATTAATTGTCAACATTTACCTCATAATTCTAAAGCGATTGGTCCCTCATGTTCATAGGTTTATTTTTCTCTCTATAAACAAATCCTTAATCTTGCGCAATGTTCCCAGGAGTGAAATATGTTCTGCATCATAATCGAAAAGTTTTATTATTCCCATTTTTCATTTGATGATTTGCTCGGAATTGCCTGTTGTGGAATAAATGGATACGAATGATAACAGGAAGACTAAAAGCTCAAATAATGCATTCTTGCAAAGCAATATTATTGTCCATACATATCTTCGCTCTTCTTCATCTATTTTGGCACAGTTTTGCATTTAGAGATATTATTGTATTTGAAAATTATGAAAAAGAAGAAAAAAAAATCAATAGATCAATGAATTCTATTGTTTTATTTTCTGGTTCAGTCATGATCATCACTGTGAAATCATCGCAACTGATATTGAAGGCTTTTCTCAATTATCATGAAAATATTGAAGCTAGTGATAAATGAACTGTATGCATTTTATTATTGACCAAAGTATATCCTTGACAGTTATCAATAGTCAGCTTGTGAACATACGAATTTATATATTGAGAATGTAAAGATTCAACAGACAATATTATGAATCATCGTATTACGCCGTTCGTACATTCTCAAACAACTGTCCGAGTATCTATGAATTTTTGCTCTATCCCATCCCACACAACAGTAAGTGTTATAACGTTATTGATGTATCTTCAAAAATGTTGATTGCGAGCATAACTGAATTTTCCAAATTTGTTGCCAAGTTATCATACTAATTTATTAATAATCAATGATATAACATCAAGACAATGGTTATATGCAATACAAACTAATTTTTATACTTGATGGATGCATTCAAAGAGCTCAGTTGATTGAAATTCTTGGCAGAAAAAAATTTTACTCTTCAATTTAGTTTTTTCTTTTTGTTTTATTCTTGGTGTATAACAAACCAATATGACGAATACCTTACTCCATTATTGTTAGATGTCAGTGATGCAGTGCTACTATTTATTCCCACTTTGCTTTTATATCAAGTTGAAATAATGAGGTTGCAACATCGGAAATGGAGTCCGGAAAAGGAATAAGTGGTGCGTGTCACTGCATCGACATTTGTTCACAAATTTGTCTCTTCTGATCATATGTACGTATTACGCTTAAATGTAAATATATTTATGCTCAATTTTTGTTTTTTTGGACAAAATATAAAAATCACATCAACATGATACTTGTTGATTGCTACATGTTTAGAAACTACGCACTTTGATAAAAATATAATAATTTCAATACTTCTACAATAAAATAGTTACTCTCTATCCATTGTTTTCTTTGTTGTCGTATCGGAATTTCTCGACAGTCATTAAACGCAAAATACACAGCCGAATCACGGCTTAATCTCAATTATTTCATCGAATCGCTGAAAGTGCTTGAGTGAAATACCGAAAATGAATCCAATATATATTCATCACAATGATTGTCAAAAAATACACGTGTTTATGATTTTGACGTTGTATCCATTGTGAGAATTCGTGTGATATATAATTGAAATTGTAGAAAAAAACAAAAATTTCCATACTCACAGCTACAAATTTTGAAAAGCGAATTCTAGTTCTACATAAATGGAGATTACTTTTTTGAATCTCAAGTGTATCACTTTCAATATAAACTGACAGATTTTCATCACAATGGATTGGTACAAAGTTTATACATTTTGATGTTATTAGTTTATTGTTACTTCCAATGACATCTGAAAATTTTGGACCGTTTGAACACGAGCACAGCTGAATTCCATTTCATTCGTTCATTTATAGTTTTTTTCATACTCGCATGTTTCATTCATAAATATATCTCAGACAGATGTCTTTGTAATTTGATAAATATTCGCATTGAATTCATCTGGATTACACACAATGTAACAATTACATAATTAGCTGTTGAATTCTGCATGACTTCATCAAAATGTGTATTGAATTCATCTTCATTGTGATATAATGTGCCAATAGATTTCATCAACCAATATTTGACAAATTTATAAACGATATTTTATCGTATGTCATAAGAATAATATAATTTGTATGCAGTCCATCGTCCTGCGATTGTACTCGCAGGTCACGCTGAAACGTTCCTTTTTTTTTCTGCGACAATACTTCGTATCTGAAGCTTCTTTATGAAAAAATACTATGCGGTGTATCGTCACCTCTTTAAACTAGATATAGCGATTAAAAATTTCTTTTATTTGTTTTTCCTTCATTTTCCAATGGTTATTTTGTAGTTGCATATTGTATGATAAACTTTGAAATTGTATTATATACAAGGAGAGAAAAAAAAGAAAGGAAAGATTATCAAGCTATTAATGATTGTATTGATGAAGGTATAATAAGTACATTGAAATTTTCCAATCCCATCTTTGCACTTATTACATTCTCACAAAAGATTTGCAACTTGTACTTCAACGACAGTTATTGCGTCTTATATTTGTACTAAGTTGAGTATCGTCATCAACAGAATAACAGCCGCAAACACAGCTGCTCTTTCCTGATGCTACTTGGGTCACCAATTTATTTCATTAACCCTCTATAAAGTGATGCGAAGTCAGAGTTATGCGAACAAAAGTTATTATCACGAAGATCTCGCTGAACATTTATCATTCTATCATCAAAGAATACCAATTGCCAACTTTTATCATTCCTATTCTTGTAGTTTCTTAGTTATGAATGAAAACTTATCGAAAAAAAAACCGATTGTAGTATGAATTTTTAGCTTTTCCTGTAATATAATACTATCACAGAAATAACAGAAGAATATTAAAGATAATTAATAATAATATTCAATCGATCATAGAGGGCTAAAGATTTTATATTGCTGCAGATATTTTTGTGAGGATTTATAAGAATGAAATGAACGTGAAAATCTCTCTGAATCGTGAATTGTATCATAAATATCAATATATACATCAATAATGAGAACGCATTTAATTGGCCTCATTGCGTTCAAATCAATTCGAAATTCTACACACAAAAATGCTTTTGTTTATAAAAAATTGCGTCAGTTCTGACATGTTGCACAGTATCATGGATCATCACAATCCAATATAATAGTATAGATGAGATAAATATGACTCTCATCAAATCTTAATACGAAAAAAATAAAGATAAAGAATGGAAATAAAGATGGATAAACTTAACATATAACGACAGAGATGTCGTTTCTGAATGGTAATGTAAAAAAATGTTATAACGTGAGTAAAGACTGATTACGTAGCACCGTATTTGATAATATTATTCAATGAATATTTCAAGTCTCTTCTCTACCAAATGATAAATGATTATTTGATCATTAAAGGCCAAAGACATAAAATAATATGACGACTACTCATTGTGGTATTAAAAATTATATACACTATTTACATTACACCGTATGCATTTCTCTCCGACGTCATGTTGTTTCATGCTGGTAGTAAACCACATGATTATTGCATTTTTTTTGTTTTAATCGAGTATTTTGTATCTTTTTCAAAGCTCCACATCAGAGTCATAATATGATGAACGTTCTCAACGACCAGTTTATATATTTACAAATTTGGTTTTCATCATTTATACGAAACTGTCAACGAACATATAAAATTTCTTAAACAACCCCAGGTTGTAACGTCAACAGATATGTCGTAGGATCATAGTAACCAGCTAGATAATATATGTCGTTGTGATCGTAAATAGTCAAATATCTGTGTGGCTCTTTCTCCAGTTTCGCCGTATAATCCGGGAGAGGAAGAACTTCGCATTTATGAGAAATTGTCTGTACATCATTCTCATCCATATGCGGCGATTCGAACAAAGCACCCTGAAATATTGTAACAATATTAAATGCAAATTATTCGTTTGATTATTATAATGATATGACATGATTAAGTCAACAATGAAGATATATTCACCGGATATTTTAAGTTGACGGGTGCACCGACTGTTTCTTCAGGATGATAAAACCATTTGACTTTGACAATCATGTTAGAGCTTGTAGTCTCCCACATTGATTCAATTCTACCAATATAAGGTCTATCAGGTCGACCAGTTGAAAGAAAAACCGCACTATCACCAATTTGTATAGCTTCACTCCCACGCTGAATAGCTTTGAAAAACTGTTTTTTCGCTCTGCCTTTTGCACCAGGTCTTCTATATCCCTTACCAGACCATCCCCACAATTGTCTTGCTGGCAAAAAGGCTGCCATTTTACTCCTACTCTCCACTGACTCTTGCCGTTCTCTCGTCTTTGATTTTTTCTCGGATTTTTTTACTTTATCGGTTTTAACAGGAGTCACTTGTTTTTCGACATTTAATCCGGAAGATTGTGGTAATTCTGGAGAAGAAGCAACCACCACTGCATTACTCGCATCCTGTAATTCACTGTTAGATGATGATACTTTGCTCTCAGGGATTGCACTTCCATCAACGACATCTCCTTCACTTATATGACCAGAACAACTATCACCACCGCTGAAGTGACTTCCATCGCTGTAACTCGTATGGTGACTGTGTCTACGCTTATGTTTGCGATGTTTCCTATGCTTGTGTTTTCTATGTTCTTCACAGCACTTGTGCTTTCGATGTTTGCGTTTACCTTCATTAACCAATGTAGCATCTTGTAGTCTCTTCAACTTATCACGCCGACGTTTTTTCAATTTTTTACGTTCACGATATTCATCTAATGTCTTGTCATTCATTTGATCAATTGTCATTACATCATCACCAGTATTATTTACATTTGACATTGATGGATGTGATGTCGACTCAACTGGCTGTAAATTCAGTATTTTCGCGTTTGGATTGCCATCATTGGTGTTACGTTTATCTTCTGTTGATGTGGATGTTTGTCTCCTTCTTTTTCCCAAAGTTAGCAGAGGATTTGGATCATATTCGACTACAGGATAATCAGGCTGCAGCAGTCTTATATCATTGAGAGCAATTTTCCCGCTATCACCATCATCAAACTCAACGCTGACGAATTTTTCATCGAGTTCTGAATCTGGTTCAGACGGCTCCACCGATGTTCCTGGATACAGGCAGCGATATTGTTGACTCCAATATGCACAAAGTCGTGTACCTGGTGGTAATTGTTTTGTAGACGTTGGACATACTTCAACAATTGCATCTTGAAGAATTTCTTCACGTGAATGTATGTGAGGTCTATTGCCTCTTTCACCGTCAAGTGTGATGGCATAAATATCAGGCGCTTGGACAGCACTCAACCGTCCTGCATAAAATAATCCGCCCATGGCTGTCAAAACTCTCATTTCATTAATAGACAGATGCGCTGACGTTAACTTGCATCTATTCACAATATTTTCAATATTCTCAAGTCTATTAGCTTCAGCTACTTTAGCACACTCTTTACACTCTCTACAATCAGAAGACTTCCGTCGTTTTGATTCTTTTTTATCATTACTATTGACTTTATGTCTTGATGGCGACGAAGACATAGACTTCCGTTTTTTTTTCTTCAACTTTTCACACTTAGCTGCTTTGTGCTCATCTGCATTCTCGGCCAATCCATGCGGTGATTCTTGCGGTGGTTGTTGTTCAGATAATTGACGATGTTGTGTTGACAACTCATCTGTTTGATCAGGTACAGTTTCCTCTAAAGAATAGATCGATTCTTTACTCATATCAGAATTTTCCATGTCCCCAGCTGATGCAATAATATCCGTTGGATTCCACTTCATTGTTTGTCTTTCTAATTTTGCATCTTGACTTAATTTAGCTTTCTCGGCAATTATTGAACATATCACGTTTTTATTATGAAGTTGAGTTTGTTTAACCGGTTTCACTTTAGACTTTGCTGATTTATTAATGCCCTTCGCCATTCCCTTCAAGTTGACTACTCCGTTTTTAAATGCGAGAGGATTATGATTTCCCCTACTATTGAATTTAAACTGATGTTGTCTATTCTTTGAATTAAGCAAATAATTGATCAATGAACTCTTGGTTCGTGATTTTTTAGCTACGATGGTTTCAGTATGATGTCTAGCACTCGTTGATGTGCACATGAATTTTCTTGGTCGACCGACTTTCCGTTTTTTCGATGCCGATGTGGAAATTGGAACTGTTGATGTTGGTGATACTACATCGTAACTTCTATTGTTTTCATCTTCTATATTGATATCATTAGCAGGTGATACGGCTTTTGGTGATGTCTGTGGTGAAGTAGACATTGGAATACTTGGAATACTATCCAACAACTTGATATGACTCCTAAGCTCACCCAGTTTCACAAGATTTATGTTACATTTGGGTACAGCTAATAGAGATGGACTTCGTGGTGAAACAATATCGTCACATACTTCGGCTGTTGATTTTATTGGTGAATTTTCTTGTTGATGATCATTGACTGGTAACAAGTATTCAGTATCAAGCATTTTCTTCCTCGATCTACTGAGACATTCGTTATTATCTTTTTTTGGAGACAATTTGGATAGTTCAATTTGTTTTTCTTTATATTTTTTCTGTATGTCAGCCAATCTCTCTCTCATATTCAATTCTGAAGTATCCATACCACTACAGAAATCATCATCTCTCTGTTGAATTTTATCATTCAATTCTATTTGATCACGAGAATTGCCGTTCTCAACCCCAACTATTCGTTCCACATGTTGATAGATCGGAACGAATGGTTTATTTTTCGGGCTTTCTGTTTCAGAGTCAGTATAATCATCGTCAGCATCATGATCTTCTTCACATTGCCGAGAATAATTCGAAAAATTGCTTTTCATAGAATTATTACATCTCTTGCTATCACCATATAATGACGCAAATGCGCGCACTTGTACCTTTTCCACATCTCTGCATATATTCTCATCAATCATTTCATTTAGTTTCACAGTCATCTTTCCTCCTCCTGGCGTCCCACCTGGGCAAGACACACTACCGAGATTCATCGAAGATACATCTGCATGAGGAATATCTTCAGAATTTCTATCGTTTGTACTTCGCTTTGGCACATCATGTCCTACTTCTTCCATAAATCGTTGCTCTGCAAGTGCACATAGAAGTCCCAGTGGACTATCTACATTATTATTATTATTGCTATTGTTATTATTGTTATTACTATTGTTCTTGTTATTATTGTTTTCGTTAATATCACTAGTGCTATCGTTATTATTACTTTCTTCCGATTGCTCGACAGAGTTCTCTCTCAAGAATGCACACTCTGTAGGCTTGATTTGTTCCAATTGCGCAATACTATTCGATAATAGTTCAAGCCCACTGAGATCGACATTATACTTTTGTGTTGGATGTAGTCGATTTACATCAGTCGTATTGATAGCAGGTTTTAATATATTATCGGACTTACGGACGGGTGTGGTCAATAGTGGTCTTTCTTCTGTATGCTTGATGTTTTTATCACTACCATCTGACAGATTGTTGTTGCTGCTAGAATGCCAAGCATTCGATGAAACTGAACCTTCATTAAGTATATATGATGAATCCTTTTTCGCCTCTTTGCATTCAGCTGAACTGTCTTTTGAATTTGAAGCGATCTCACATAGTCGTAAGATGCGTTTTTTCAAGCCATTATTCATTTTTATGATTTCGGGAATATCATATGATCGCGTTGAATGTATTTCTGTTACATGCTGCTCACAATGCGTTGATTTCTCGACAGTCACATAATCCTGAGGAGCAGTTGTTGCTACAATTGCTGCTGCTGAGGCCGCTGCTTCGGCAGCAGCCGCTGCATTCTTTTTCAGTTTTTCTACTACATTCTCAATTCCTGCATAAAACTTGTCTGCGCATTGCTTTTTCTCACAGCAATTTCCTTTTTCAAGATTATTACTGATATTATTCGACTCCATTGTGGCTATATCAATTGAACATTTCGGTTCGTCAAGCTCTTGTTTTACATTAACATCAATTTGGTGTTGTTCATCACAGTCAATGGACGGCATATCCAAAGATTTAATAATAACTTCAGATTCATTATCTGATCTTCCATTCGCTTTCAAGTGATTCGAATCAATATTGGATGCTTTCAATGTTTCACCTGATGGTTTCAGTGTTTCACAAAGTTCATTCGTCTCAGTTTCACGTGGTAATGCGAGAGTTTCATCAAACGTTGACGAGATAGAATTACATATATCTTGATCGGCAACATGTCTCTCAAATCCATTTACTTCGTCATCTCTTGTGGGCGAGTTGATGCCTTCATCCATACTTTGTTGATGGCTTGCAGCTAATTCTTGTTCTTGATCACGTGACTTGCGATGTTGATCTACTTGGTCACGTAATCCACCAAAAAATTCAAGATTTTCGTGGAAACTATCGCAGTTTTCTTCCGTAATTTCTATCAATCGTGATGCAAATCTCGGCATTCTTCGATCAATTGTACTGTCTTCATCAGTGATAGACAACGATTCATTATCACCTGATTGAGTATGACTTGATTTACAGCTAACTACACTCTCTATGGTTTGATCAACCAAATTTAAATCCTCATTTTTGGCTGTGTGACTATCACTAATTTCAGTATTTTCTGTTTCGTCCATTTTATTCATTATATCAGATGGGAATTGAATATGAGACTCATCAGAGACTTCGCCGTTTGCCAATCTCGATTGTTCAATGCTTGAAGAAACCGCGTTAGAATTTTTACAGGTTGTGATTACAGAATGATTATACCCAATGAATTTTGGCTCCTGTTTGATAAATCCTTCAGTGGGAAAATGATCATCAATATCAGGTGCATCGGTCTGATTCGAAGCATCTTGAACGCCGAGGGTATTACTTCTTTCCGTCTCTTCAATGACGTGTGTGATCTCTGGTGGTGGTGTCAGACATGATACGGGTGATGTTGTTTTCGGAATGTATGTGTTACGTTGCTGTCGAAGAAGATAAAAATTCAATAATCAGTATGCATGTATTCATTTGATGTGGCGACATAAAAATTACGTGTTTGGCTTACTGACCTGTGTTCGGCATTGTGACGATTCTGCATGACTTATTTGAACCAAAGCAGGAGCATGGGGATAGTAATGCAATGTTGTCAACAATGGTGGTTCTGGTATAACTGTACCCGTCATCGTAGTAACAGTTTGTAGAGCTTTACTCGATTCCGTTGAAGCTGGAGAATCGAAAAGTTTCTGATATCAATCATGCCAAAAACATTTTTATGTCGACTGATTTTTAACAACAGTACAACATACTGTAATGCATGATTATGGTAGTAACATTACCGATAATTGTTGCATTGGGATTGGTGGTCGCACAGTCAGCCTCGATTTTAACCATGGGCACAGCGTTGTGCTGTTTTCGCTTGTTCTCTGTTAGTACAAGCCTGGCGCCATTAATGTCACTGAGCAGCTGAAGAGAAGGTGGCGTGGGTCCGGGTAATAAAAGAGGCGATGGCGCTCCTATATTTGCTGTGCCATGATTAGCATAATTTGGCCAGACAACAGCATGTTGCATTTGTTCGGCTGGTGGAAAAACGATATTCATCAGTTAAATTAACTTTCTGTCATGGAACTTTGATAACTGTTAGATTGCAATAGATATATAACGCAAACGAAAAAACCAACCAGCTGCATGAATGAGTAGAAGTTGCCCAGTTGTTGGATCCCTGACTAATTGTAAACCGCTCTGGAGACCAACGCCAGCAACTTGGGGAAATCCAATGGGTTCCAATGCTGGCATCGCTAAGAAAATAAATCAACGCCTTGAAATTTGATAATTACAAAGCAAACAAATGGTAGCTGCTCCAATACAACTTTATCAAAAAATAATATTTCTCAATAATGACAATTTATACCATAACTTGGAATGACATAGTGGGATTGGATAAAAAAAGAGCATAACAGCGCATCGCCTAAACTGCAATTAAAACCGACAACAAAATGTGGTGTGTGAAAGATCCGATCGAATCTCACCTGTGGTAGGATATTGCCACAGTGTTGGAGGCCATGCGCTCGGTGCGCCCGATCCAATGCTGCCCAAACCAGAGTGCAGGGTGGCAGTACTTATTGAGGGTGCCAGGGCTCCTGAGGGTATGGCCAAATGGGAGGTCCTATCATCCCCACTAGCACCACAATGTAGTAAAGTTGTACCACCCATTGCCATGGCCGTGGTGGATCCTGCAAAAAGTCATCCGCCCCCACTGTCAGTCGATACGCTGAAATTGCCATGATTCCCATCTGTTCTCCGCCTTCGCTTCCATTCCCACTCTCGCGCCCACATCACATTCACTCTCTTCAGCACACAGTGTTGAGTTTCCTTCTCTTTATAACGTCGCCTACACTCTCCTTCTATACCCGCCATATACACATCCGCGTGTACACATTGACATACCGACGACCTCCAACTGCTATACATGCATGTACGCTAACACATATTTATCATCAGTATATCTACATAGTGGATGTATATACACGATAGGGTATCCCGCTACACGGTGCACATACCATCTCAAACATTCTTCATATATGATCCCCACTGACTCAACAATTCTGCTCCCTGCACCACTTGGTCCTTTTGCTTATCCTCATTATACCTGGCCCCTTCTGCCCTTCACAATCATTGTTCCAGCATTACTGTCTCTATTTGTTCTGATACGCGATGTTAGAGCTTTCTCCTTATATATATGATAGGCTTGTTGCTGCGACGTGTTACCGAACCCGCGTGCAAAGCTAACTGGGGTACACAGGCAGGCATAGGAGATAGTGCAATACGGGCGCACATATATGCATCATGATGGTTTCAAAATCAAGTCTGTATATTTATAACTTTCCTTGATATGTTTTGTTTAGTCAATACATATATGAATGAAAATGTTTTCATGGAAAATGAAATTTCCTAACTTTGTTAAAGATTTATTCAGTGTTGAGATGAAATCATTGGGTTGAATGTAGTTTATGAGTTGGTATATTGGAGTTCGTAATGGAATTAATATGAAAGCGTATGAAGTTACTGATTGAAGAGAAATTTGAGAACATGCTCGAATATTATCTTAAATTAATGTCATTTTTGTTTATACTACACTTCAACAGCTGTGTTTTTAGAGGACTATGCCCACGGTTAGTTTGAATGTTTAAGTGATGTCCATGAGTTCAAGTGACTCGAAACCATTTACAGATGATTCAGCTGATTTTTCTGGCATGTGAGATATAATTCAAGAGATGCGAACATTATTATTTGGATGGAGCTATGTTCAGAGAAAATAACGAGCACGAAATTTTTTTCTTTTGGATTGTGAAATCATCAACAATCAGTTCGCTGTTATTTTTATCAAGAAAAATTGTGTAGTTCATAATGATCACTGCAACAACTCAACGACTTATCTGAATGATCAAGTCTAATTACTTTCATGAAGACTGGAATTAATCTAACTTTTTACTGCATATTTTTCATCAAAGGTTGCTCATCGAGAGTAAATATCACACTGATAGAATTTGATGCTCTAAGTAGACAACGAATTCTTCTGATTCATCACTTTCCAATGTTAACTTCATTCACGTTGGTTAAACAAGACTAAAACGATTTTATAAATTCATTTTGATTCTTTAAGATGATTCAGTGACTTCATCCACTACTTATTCAATGGGCAAGCAACCAGTTCTTGAATTGTGTCTAATCCCTGAATTTTTGACAATTATTTGGGTTGAATGTAGCGGAAAACTTTGAGAATTGAATGAGAAAAAAGGTCTCTCGCATGTTTTCAAAGTTATACAAACTTAACATCCATATGAGTTCCCTTGCGCATGTAATTCAGAATTGTCAATGGTTGAACGCCAAGGATTGTAATGTATTGCCAGGCTGATACATGTCCAGTTGTATTCATGTAGAAGAAAAATCGACAAACATAAAATGGTCAAACATAGAGGCTCCACAGTAAAGTTTAGTAAACTGACGTCATTGACTGGCTGTATTTGGTGTGGGTCTCTCGGAAATTTTTCCCCACAACCCCCTTGACGAATATAGATACTTTCAACAAGAAAAACGCCGCGTATGGACGTTTTCAAGATAGCATAATAACTTGATCGTGTAAGAAGATACACGAAAAATGTAAAAATAAAACACTGCCAAGTATTTTATTTTTAATAAAAAATTCATTTGTATAAAATAATCTTTTAACATTTATCCTTTTGTACATTATTAAGTTGTGTGTTTTCATATGTTTTATAGAACAGGTGTCATTACAATCAGAAAAATTTCATGTTGTTTTCACGTGAAGAATTTCGAACAAAGGGAATATGAGGTTTTATCACATATATATTAGATAAAAGTTTTGGAATGTCATCTCTATTAAAATCAAATTGTCTGATAACTGTCACTGAATCATATTTGGTTCAACGTAAGCTTCTATCATTGTGGGTGAAATCATAAGAAAATATCGATTGTTATTTATTTATACATTTGTGGATAGATTGAAGATTCGTCAATGTTCTTTTATACTGTTAATTAATTATTAATCATTCAATTTTTGATGTTCAAATTTGATTTACCTACTTCACTTTATTCATGTAATGAGAAAATTGAATATTGCAAAAAACCTGCGGATCGATTTCAATAGCAGCTGGTAAGAAAATGAATGGACATTGTGTGATAATAAATTCATTAACGTCAGTTATAATGGATGAAAAAGTCGTTTATCATGGTGGGCTTTATAATTGGATGCATATTATTATATAATATGAGTTAAAGTCAAATTCTTCGAATTAATTTGTAGATGGGACTACCCGAATTGATATAAAAGGTTTCAAAATGTCAAGTTTTCAATCCTACATGATGTGTAAATATATAATCATAAAAGATGATAAACTGAATAGGATTTCATCAAAGCAGCCGAAATTTAGAGGAATTTATTGACTGCAGTGACGAATGATTCCATCGCGAATGTGTCAGTCAATGAAAAAAATAGTTCGAAAAAATGGATGTATGAATAAACGAATTCAATTTTCTCCAGAGTTCGTCTTGGTGAACAGGTCATTTTTGCTTGAGTGTCTGATAATTAATCCAAACCACTTCAACAAATGCAGCAGCTTCCAGTCATAATTGGAAAGAAAAAGGGCTCGAGGATAATGACATGTAAATTCATCAGGAAAGTCGTTTCCTGACCTACGGAGACTCACTTGAGGATGTTGAAAGAAGTCTTAGCAGTTTCCATCAGCAGAAGAAGTTTTATGAACTTCCGTTATTGTAAAACAATAATTTCTTTTTCAATCCTTCAATTTTGTGCAGAGTATCTATGTCGATAAATTTTCTCTATAATACGGACATAGCAACTATACCTGGCAAAACTACGACCGTAATTCATTTATTACTGAGTGAATATCACAAAATATCATGAAAAGTCTCACAATTTATCGATTCTCGGTTCTGGCACGTCAGTGCGAGGAATAACACGTGCCACGAACTGAGTTCATTTAATCATTATTGTCATCAACAATATTCTAAAACACATTCACATTTATAATTAATTCATTCATTGTGCCTCGATGGCTGTCTTCACTTCACATTCTCTCATAAATATCAAAACATCACTAAACAAAAGAGTATTCCTGAATTTCATTGAAACATAGTTAAAAGCATAAATGCGTGAAATTGTATCATCCTAAATTCTCAAACATTGTCATATAACCTGAGTTACATGAATAAAGGAACGATGGCCAATTCCACGTAAAAGAAACCAGACTGAAAATCAATTCCTGAGGAAACATTTTGTATCATCGATCCGAATATTCACATACGCCAATTGTTACTCTAATATTGCTGAGTATCTTAACTTGATGCGTCAACATTCTGAACCTGATGAATACACTGATGAAAAAATCATCAAAGAATCAGTACCATATTGTACCGTGGTCAAACTATCTGATGAATTCACTGATATTCAAGCATCTGTTGCATTACTATCAGGTTCACAACATTTTGTTTCCCCAATAAAACTTCAGTCAATCTCGTGGATTGAGCTTATTCAACGATCTCATCAAAGGTGGTATGCATGCAATATTGTATGTATCAGAAAATCATGCTTACCGAGACTGTCTGGTTGGAAGTGATGATAGTTAGTATGATGAGCGGTATGGTGATTTAGCGAGACATTTCGTAATGATGTAGATGAAGTTTCTTGATGTTGTAACCTCTGTCGAGCAACAGCAATACCCACAGGAATACCAGTAGTCGTCGCAGTTGATACAACAATTCCTGTATAAACAGAAGAAGTAAATCATGTTTTGTTACTCTGCATGAACTTCATTATTACTTCAACATAGATATTTTATATCTATATATTGTAATTCACGCAATATACAAATACATGATGGTGAAAGTTCATTTTTTAATATCTTTATGTATTGCAGTATTCATACTCGTTATTTTTGTAGCCACGCCTCATATTTACGTTGCGTCATCATGCATAGCTCAGCACCTCCTACCTAACCGATAATAACCTTCTTCCATCATACTCTTCCTTACTTTTTCATCCTATCGCGTCACGTACCCTTTTATGTTTGTCTTTTATTCATATCTATCTTTGGTGCATGTAGCCAAAAACCTTCCTATTCGTAGTCCATCGGTCATTTTCATATCTGTCGGTCTCATTCACCAACAATACTACATTCATATTGATCGTTGTACTACAACTCTATTGGGGTATTATCAGTGTAAACTTGATGCACAAATATTTATAATTGTAATGAAAAGTTCGATAAAAGGTAAAAAGAACGACATCAGTTCGTCATAGTTCGTGTATGTCTCTTTTGAAACATCCGAGTTGCTACAAATATCTAATGTCAATAATCTCTGTTCATATATGAGATCAGTGTCGATGATGATTGTAGAATGATTTTCTCATCCAAGATAGTAGATACATTAATGTCATTGTAGTGGTGATGTGTTTGAATTGAGTCTGATGTGTGTGATTTCTTTGTTCTGTTTATGTCTTATATCTTAAAGAAACAACATAATGCTGAGAAAAGTATTAATGACCGTCGCTATTCCTAACTAGAGAAATAGAACGATTAAGTAAAAAATACATAAGCCAACCATTTTTAGATTTAGATGAAAGAGGCTCAATTTTCACCGCCGTAGTTGTAGCATGCAGGGACGTAGAAACTTCAGCTACTTGACAAGGCACCGGCGCGAGCGATTCTCTCTTCACGAGATTCGTCGCTGCACTTTGGCTGATGGCATTTGTATAAGCGAAGGTGTCTTGACTGTTCCATGAAGAAACAACGGGCAAAGTCCGGCTACATCCGGCCTCCGAGTGAACATTCTTTATCTTACCTATAATGAAAAATCGCTACTTAAAATTCTTCAATAGCGAGAAAATAAGAACGATGGAGCAATAAAATATATATTGAATGAAATACGCTCATAAGCATTGAAGATATGAGATTAAAATAGACCCGCGCAAAAGTACTGAACATAAATATAGAACGTATAGAAGACAGATACGAGAGGACATTGCATAAGCGCCATCCATCACTTCGCGCAGTAACAGCTACTGACACGAGTTGAATTTTTCTTCATATTCCAGTAGAAATTAAAGTTTTCATAGCCGAAATATCCTCACCACTGATGCTGGTAGCATTGGTGTTTTTGCATATGCAGGACTGGCTCGCTGTTTTATTCTCCATCTTTATCAATGTTTGGCCCTGTGCAGCTATGAAGGATTCTCTTTTCTTGGTTAAAGTGCTCTGAACAAAATTTGTATCCAAAGGACCGGTAGTTGTACCATGCACCATGACTGTGCTAACATTGCTCGTCACTGCACCATTTGGTGGAGTCATAGAGCAAGAACCACTGGTCGATGATTGACATCCGGCAATTGGACTTGGTCCCGTAGACTGGTACTCTTGCACGAGTAATCCGCTTGTTGGCACCACACTCGCTGGAGCACTTGGCGACGAGAAATTGTTGATTGTCAGTGTTGGCGCGCCAGCAGTTACAAGGGACAGTTGAGGTGAAAATGGACTTTGATGGAGACCGCCTGTAGCAAACAAAAAAAATTTATAGTTGAAGAAAATGAAGAAAAAAAAAAGACACCAAGCGAAATCGACGTAACAATTACCGATATCCACATCAATCATTACATAGAAAAACACTCTCGAACGAAAACGAATACCCATCCATGTGACATATGAATACCTGAGTATGTATGCATAATTTGTATCAGCATGTGTCTGTGTATGTATACAGTGTTTGGTATGGTGCAAACATTCTTCCTCCTCATGCGTGGAGTCCATTTCTACCAATACCCTCACACAACACAGTGTTATACTCAACACGCTCGCAAAATCACGTTGTGTTCGACCTCACATGGTTTCATTATACGGCCGCGCGCCGCCAACATTTTGCAACCAGCGCGCAAGTTCAATCCGAAACTACATTGCGTTGTGAAACATGACATTTCAAATGGATTTAACAAAAATGAAAATAAAAAACCTCTTTCTATCCGATGAATAATTAACATCTGACAATCAGCATGCGAAATCTTACTTTCCACATTCTCTGTTTTATTATCTGTCTCATAGTGAGACTTTCCCCTCTGGGTTATCAACGCAAACTTAATATGCTCTGTATAACAAACTTCAATATTAATTAATCAATAATTAATTTTTTCAAATTATGTTTGAATCTATGAGGAAATTAGTCCAACAATTGATCAGTTGCCGTAGCCACAGATTGTTCGAATTAGAATCAATTACAAACAACAAGCCTGTCGTATCGATTTGAGATTCTCTCCAAACATTTCAGGTACGTATAAAAGTATTGAGAAACGACCCAATTGGTCTGGGTCCAATTCTCAATTTGATACTTTCCATATTTTTTGTTTTGCAACATGGAAACCCAATTAAAGCTTTCAAAATTTACTCTGCAATCACGAATTTCGATCAATAAATCAATGAATCAATCAAGTTTCATCCTCAACTACTTCTGCGTCTGATTCATCTATTTAAATTCGGAGCGTCATAAATAGATCGAATAAACATCCAGATGTTACCATTATCATTGATCATGCATCATGCTTGCACATTTCAAGGTGTATGAAAAGGAATAGTCACTAGATGAAACTAATATCTGTGCATAAAAGATTTGACGTAGAGATGCAAAAAAATACATAGAGTTGAAGTGGAAGCAGCATAATCTTTGTTGATGACTAACCAAGTGTAAGTGTACGCTCGTCAATAAACTTCGACGTGATTGATGTCGCCGATGTCGTCGTCATCGCCGACTCACCGTGATGAAGATGATGAAGACCAGCAAGATTGAGTGTGTGTTGAGTATGATGAGCATGATGAAGACTTGCGCCTACATTGAGACCAACAGCGCCCTGAAGACTGAGCGATTGTTGAGCATGGTGAGGCGCAAGTGTTGCCAGATTTTTGGCCAACATCTCAAGTTGAGTCATCGCTGGCGCGGGACTGTAAGGCGATCCAGGAGGCGGCGTAGGTGCCCCCCAAGTGTATCCACCAACACCACCAACACCCACTGCCGTTGAGAACACACTTTCTGAAACTGAATTTTATGATAATTCTTTTTGCTGTCCTACATGTTGCATTCATTCTTTTCCAGGTTTTTTTACATTTAGTCCAGTCTGATATCCATTGAGGACGCTCAATATCTTCATAAAATCAAGTGAGTGTATTTACGACAGGATTCGAATCAGTAAGATCATTAAATATGAAATGAAATTGTGTAAATGACTCACCTTTGTGTGTTGTAGCATGATAGGCCCTTGCTGAAGCAGCTGTAGGGGTCCCTGGGGTTGTTGCAACATAGCTCCCTGCGCCACTGCCAGGAAATAATGAGTAGAGCTCATAGCGATTGATACCTGTAAATTCAAAGACTATACTCAAACATTTAATTCTCCAAGCAATAGATTTTATAGAATAAATTTCCCTGTATGTGGCTAAGTTAGATTGACTGAATTCATTATTTATTTTGCCAGCTGAAGTTCCAATCAACATTTGAGATTTCATGTATTATGACATTGTTGTTTTCTGCAAACAGAAAATATTCAATGAATAGCGATTGGACACAGCCTGGGCATTAATTTTCCATATCATACCAATGTCAAATACGAATTGATTCACGGAAAATGATATTGAATTTTGTCTGAAGAATAATAAACCAGTGATTCAGCATTAGAATATTCTTCTGAAGAGACAAATAATCATTTTACCAAAAGTTAGAAACTATTGAGAACAACATTCAATCATGGTGACAGAAAATGTTTGATTATTATTTAGAATCAAATAAAAATGAAACTAAAATAACTCAGGATATCCTAATTATCATGCCAAGTATGAAGTTGTTTTGAACAATGCTGACAAAACATGTAGAAAAAGACTCGAATGTGTAATATGTAAAATGAATGAATATTGAGTTCTTCGTTTGTCCAATTGTAATTCATTATCTATGTGAACTGAATATAATGCAATACAGATTAAATTAGTATTGACTAATGTTTTTCAAAGCATTTGGAGATCCCTGCATTAGAGGATTACGTTTTAGTTGAATTTGTAGGAATGATCCTAAGTCTCGCGCCGTTATTTTTACGATTCTCTTATACGATCAAGAGCGAGAAACCAGTTGGAATCCGACATCGTCTCCCAGGGCTCAACACATGGATACAACTCCCCCATTCCACAAAACATGCCTTTAGCATCACTTCTTAACATTCGTGCTCGGCCGAGTGACGTAATCACACCATCACTACAGGATCAAACCACACTTGGCCCAACCCGTAATGGTGAGGGCATTTTCGACCGGCTCGTCGCACTATTCACATTGCAGATTGTGTTTTGCATGCGTCTCAAGCAACTGATAGAACTATTTTTTTTTCTCACTCATGTCAGTGTACAGACAAAAAAGTAAGAAATATTCTGATGATTTTACTGTGTAGAAATAACGTAAAGAATTCTAGACCAATATTATTTTATCTCACATAATCAATCGACATTTTGATGTCCTCATTATGATTTTTCAACTTAATAAATATGAATTGTCATATCAATAAATTTCATCTCTGTTTTTATTATTCAACTTCTTTTGATGATTGATCATAATAATTAAATTATTAGAATAACTGAAACACCTTGCAACTATCTAATAATTTATTCTAACTATATTCTCATTGTTACATCCATTTTTTTGATGCTTCGAATAAATGGCAAATCAATTCATCAATAATAAATTGCGTTGTTGATATATTAAATATGAAAATAAAATGTTTATTGTATGAAGTTATATAAAATCCAACCTTGGCTATGTGCCGGCGCAGGAGTGGCAGCTGACGCTGGTGGTATTTGTGCCTCATGACTCCCCGGTGAATGAGTTTGTATAGGAGCGATAGGCCATAGAGCTGCTGCAGTTCCAGCAAGAGAGCTTTGTGCAGCTCTAACCCCGGAATCACCGGGTTGACGACCGCTCGTTCCCACTTGGGCCACGGGAGGGACCAACATTGGATCACTCCCTCCCAAGGCTGAAATATAAAAAAAAAACAACTTTTATAAAAGCATATTAATTGTAGTTTATTTGTTAGATTTACAAACAGCATAATAATTTTTGATGAACTTTTCATGATAATTCTTTTATTGTTAGCTTTCAACCGAAAATATTCTAGAAGGTTTGGACGTGAACAGCGCAGATTAATTCAACAGTTGTAATAAACAATGAAAAATACTCTGGCCAAATCACGAGCTTAGCATGGGGAAGTGGACTGCGCAGTTGATCCGATTTCTTTTGAAATATTTCATGCAGAGGTGGATTTTCCATGGGATAAAAGGCAAATGTGAAAATATTGCACTACACTGAAATATATTTTCATTTGTTTATCATCATTATTGCGGGGCGAATCCCAGTAAAATCAAGAGCTTTTATTTAAAATTCTGTACTGGTTTTACTCTTGATCTTTTACTAATGTAGATGTTGTAATAACATCAAAGAAGCTTATGAACATATTGAGAGTAACCATAAAGTAAAAAATAGGAAATCAAAAACTCTAATTAAAGTTTTAAATTAAAATACTCGATTTTACAGTGTAAATTTGGTTCATGTGTCCTACATGATATTGTCACAATGAATATATCTAACTAGATAAAACTCACTCGAGTGAGTTGTATGGGAATAAGCAGAAAGGAAAAAAAAGTTGGTAGCTTGGACTGTTATTATATTGTAATCTCACCGATTAGGATAACGAATTTTCCTTTCAAAGAATCTCACATGTCATGTGAATTACGTAATTATTTTTATTTCTTTCCATATTCATCAAAATCATGTGCATCTTTCCCTACGACAATTTTATTACCCTTCTCATATTTCTCCCCTATTTGTTTTTCATCCAATCAGTATTGTGTGTTCTCAGTTTGGAGTTCAGTTATCAATAATTTTTGTCACTTCACAGTTGTGATAATATTATAATAATGGTCTAATAACATTGGTGACAATTAATTATTTATTTGATAAAATCAATCATTTCTTGTGTTGTTTCAAGTTGATTTTAAGATTATTTAGTAATCTCTGTCCAAAACACATAAATGGCTGTAAACGTAAACAAAGAATAATTTTTTTCTCATGCATACTACAGAATTTTAAGTTTTCTACAAATACTGAAATGATACATCGTATGAATATTTTGTAAAATTTGAAACGAGTAATTTTCCATTTGTTTAATATTAATTCGAATAAAACTTTCAGTACTCAAACGATCATTTAATTTGTATCAGAAATATAAACGAAAATTTGAATTGGGTCGACAAAGTTCCATAAATATACGAGTTCGAATATTAAAAAATAAAGTGAAGATGTGAACACTTATAGAATCGTCAATATATTGGATATATATAAGGGAAACTATTGGAAATGAATATAACTGTATAAAAATATTTATTTATATTTATATTATCATTGAAAAATTTAGAGTAGGTAATTTATTTGCATAGTTGGGGTAACCTGATATTTACTACATTGAATTCCTAGGATTATTCAACTATTGAAGAGCTCATTTACTCCACGAAAAGACAAGCTATGGATTGTCACGTCTTATATGAATATTTCGCTATGGGCGCCGTAGCAGCCGTGGGCAGCGTCGCAAAACAGCTCAGTTAGTAATGAATACAACTGCAATGACATGAAAAGCACATTCAGAATTGAAATTCTTCTTGATTGGAGAGTCTATTGAGGTAAATAAATGAAACAAAAGGACCTGCAAATCAACCATGATAATGAGAGGAATGAGGAGAGGAAAGGAGAGTGAGAGAAATAGTAAATTTTTGGCAATTGGCCGAAATTTCAATGAAATAAAATTGTCAAATTGAAGATGAAAGAAACAAATGTGAAATGCCCACGCATATAGAATAATCGATGAAACATAAAACTTCCAGATGAGAGGAAAAAATCAATAACTCCATTTACTGCTGTTTGAAATTGTGTCAGTGTGAAGAATAATGGTCAAACTGGACTAAATGGACCGAAATCAGGCGAGTGGTAACTATGCACCATATGTTATCACAACTGTTTGTTAATCTTCAAACAGAAATGAAGTAAATTGAGCGTTAATATATTGGAAATTAAAACATTAACATAAAAATTAAATGGACGAAAAAATCAAACAATAAAAATAATTCTAAAATATGAAAATTATTTTATTTTCAGAACTAAATTGATTTCTTTAATAATTCTCTTGCTTCACAGATGTTCATTATAAGACCACATCGATATCTGGAGCGTTTCAAATTTCGATGATAACACTTGCAGGTCACATGAAAAAATCAGGAATGAGCTGCCACACACATCGTAAATTTTTAAACAGACTTCAATAATTCACATATAAATCTCGAACTGAGGTTTTATAAACTCCCCAAAAAAAGATAAACTAAAAATATCAAGGGTGAGTCACGCAAACAGTGAAAATCAATTTCATTACAATTTTAATGATTTGACATTCATGAACGACATTTTAAAGCTAACCAAATGAATTTAAAATCACGAAAAACCTCAGATTTTTTCAAACAAAAGAAAACTTTACTTATAAAAATTGTCATTCTACTGTGCATCCACATTTTACATAAATCATAGATTACTTGTCAAATACAAAACTAAACTCAGAAGATTCAACGTTCTAATTGTCACAATATTACATTTTACCAAATAACATCCCATTTTCACTTTTAATATTTGACTTCAAAAGCTTTTTAAAAATATATCAAAACCCCAATTCACATTCATGATTATATTTTCAAAAAATCATTCTAACTTTTCGCCTTAAAGTCGTCACAATACTCTTGAATCATTTATTGCTCATTAAAATGATGGTACACAAAAGAAAAAGTATAACAATCAAATAATCAGCATTGTTCATTCACTTAACTGAAGCTGATCTTGTTGATACTAATCGACATGCATACAATCATACAATATATAATTCAACCATAGTGGAGTCCACTAATTATATAGAGTGGACACCGATTAATAAATGAATTCAAACTGCATGGGGTCAAATAATACGTCCGAAAGACCAAACTAATTAGATCATGAGACAATTGAAATAGTCAAAATCTGAATTAAGAATGAATAATAAAATTGAAGAAGATGATTGATTGTAATCAACAATAGTAAATCGATTCATGGATGACTTGAATATGAAAATTGTGTAGGTGGAGTCGATTTTTATACAATCTAATCATAAACAAGTTTATGCGCTCCACAAAGCCATGAAGAAACCTTCAGTTGTGAATTGTACAACAAACTCATCCGGCGCATGGACACGCGCGCATGCTCCTCATTTCTTGGTTGTTACATACACCTAATGGCCCTAAATACACTTTGCCGTGGTGAAAGATTGCTGGACGAGCAGCATACACAGTCGTTCGTTCACGTAGAATTATAGTTGTATCGCCAAATGCCACGTACAGAACTCCGCCTTTTTCAACTTATACAACTTTCAATGCTTACAAACTTGCAACGGTACCAACATCAACAGTACATCATTAATCTTACATTATTGCATTTGATGTTGATTATATAAACTGTTTTCAGATGAAATTCAATTTTTAATTCATAAAAAATTGTGTAATTTTTGCCGGATTTTTTAAATGAGGAAAATTGGTTGGTGTTGGGTGGGTTTAAATTTTCGATGAATTTTAAAGAATTTCAGGCGACATGGCATTCTGGTTACAGCAGGTGTGGCTTTATATAATGTCAAAGTTCCAGCTGGAGTAATTTAAAAACAAATTGCCAGATATTTTGTATTTTACAGAACAATCATATCCCATTAGGATCCAAAATTGGGAGATAATTTTGTCATATTAGCCACTGTTACAAATGACAATTTTTATATTCTTTCTAAAATCCACTTTTTTTTATCAGCAATTGTAGATGACAAATGACAAAACGTCGAATTTTTTTTCATCTATTTCTCAATAATCCAAATTTGAAATTCATCATATGTCCTAACTGTTGAACATTTCATAATTTCGATTATAAAAACCATTAGAAATCTTGAGAATAAATTCTACGAATCGTCGAACAATTTTTTTCAATAAATCTGGCATCAATCAATAAAAAGAAAAGGTTCAGGCGCACGAGTAATTCAAAGAAAGTACAAGAATCAATTTTTGATAAAATATTTTCAGGACAAACTTTGATGAGTTTGAAAATACTCAGAACTATAATAAATTGCGTGTAAAAATCTCTTATTCACACAAAGTTAATACATGACATGCGCACACGCAATGTGGGGCAACCACTGACGAATTCAGCTGCCACTGTCTATTTTCTCCTGCGGCGCAAATGATTATTTTTTAATTTTCTTCAAGTGCATCATACATTGTCTATGTTGCAGACACGCAATCTTACAATATATAAACACATAAAATCATAACTTTACTGTGTTCCAGTAGTAGCAATAGTAGTAGTAGAAGTAATTCGATTATTTCATCTCTATTCCACTATACAGAATGAAAATAAAATATTCTCAATGCAAAAATATAGCTGTACTAAAATATAAACACAAATATATCATCCACATATTGTGGGAAAAATCCAAGACGTCAATTCTGTTATGTCGAGGGCGGAAAGAAAAAAAGAAAGCGAGTAATTTTTCAACACTTGCTTCATACACCTCATAAGCAATTGTATGTAAATGAGATTGAAAAAAAAAAAAAAAAACAAGAAACGAATGCACCTCTTTATTTTTCCAAAAAGGAAATTGACAAAAGATGACGGTGAATTGTAAATTCACCGTTCAGTAAATCAGTTTTTATGATTCCAACGATATATTAAATGAAAGTTTAATATTGCATTGAATGTTTGAGGCTGTAGAACAAAAAAAAAAAATTCTGAAGTGCGCATGCCACGTGTGCGATGACGTGCTACAGTATGAGTTGCGAACCCCAACAATTCTCAACGTCGTATATGCGTGCATCGGGATAAATATTGTATCCATCGCTATAAAAGTAATGGACGTTAGGGCAGCATATTACATTCAGATAAGCCATTGTGTGTTATCATTTTTTATTTCTATTATTGAATTAGTCCAAATATTATTTATTTTTATTATAATAGTTATTGGACAAAATTGTTCGCACACGTCGTTTTATTATTCTCATGATTATTATTATTATTATTATTATTATTATATATACAATTCAATGCGTCTGCTTTACCGACGTGTCCATTTTAGTCGCTGGAGGCGCGCAAAAGTGTATTACACTTATACAGCATTTATTAATTAATTTTTATTGTATGTTTTTATATATAACAAGTGTTGTATTTCGCACTTATTTCTTTTTATTTTTTATGTCAATGAAATGAATATAATGGCAAATGTATCACACAATAACTATTGAAATTATTTTATGAGTAAAAAAATTATATTATTCATGATTGCCCGAATTGATTAGACTTTTGCTCTAATTATTATTACTAACAAAAACAGTAAGATGGTATATTTTATTTTTATTTTGAGTTGTTCAATACTTTCAATCAAATAATAAAATATTGTTGTGGTGTAATTGATCAGTATTTTTATAATTTTCGTGAATGAATTTGCCAATAACAATTAATAGACAATCAAAAAATATCATTTATAACGCAAAATATTTTGTTTGGTTTGCATTTTTCAAAGGATATAATTTTTATTTGTCTTCCATTCAAACAGAAGAATTTTCGCAAGGCAAAAAAAAATCTGAATTATCAATTTATATAAAATTTAATATGTCTATGATGAAATTGAACACGTTGGTATATTATTCTCCAAATACTTTGGATTCTCTTTCGATTGAACACAAAATTCCAGAGTTTTTTCTGTCTAAAATCAATCCCATGAACATTTTATAGGATAAAAAAACTATTGTACTGATTTTGTTTTTTTTTTTTTGCAGCTGTACTGATGGAGGCCACGAAAACCTGGCCTTTGTGACAGCGATAGCTTTAGTATTTATACACACAGGTCGCGATTCTGATAGAGAGATGAGCGAGTGTACTCGCGCTTCTGATATGCTATTATATACCGGAACGAAAAAGCGCCGAGTGATGGGGGCACCAGTTGCCTAGCGACCAGACCACCCTCGTACAACCACTTGCACGCGAAATTGTGACGATACTTCGGAAATAAAAAGAGGTGGAAATAGTATAAAATAGTATAGGATACAATTGTATAAAATTATATATAGATCGGAAGAAGATAAAGCCCAGGGATGTTCCAACAATCCTGTGAGTTTTTGTTCACTCATATATTTCAAAGCCTACACAATTTTTAGTTAGCTCTCTTTGTTTCTACGTTCATTAATGCATATGTGTATACTTTAATTGTCATATATACAATCTCTTTTTACACACACCAAAACATTGCATCAATTGATTATGTTCTCGTCACCTGTTATTTGTTTTTTATTTCATTGTTTTATTGTTCGACATTCGAACTTCAAATATTTAAAATTTTTACTATGACAATTTTTGCAATGTGCATTTATTCAATGTGAACAATAACAGAAACACACAAAATCAAGAACATTCATCATTGCCCAAATATTTTTTAATATAAATATCACCTAGATATTATGAATTGATTTTCATACTTATAAATTTTTAATACTCAACAATTATTCTACAAAAAAAAAAATTAACTGACGACGTCAAAGAAACGCAAAACCACAAAATGAATAGCGTCCACGCGGCAAAAATTCCATTGAGTATACCAATTTGCTCAAGGGGAATAGTCCGTCCCCTTATTTCGACGATAAAGACAATGCTATGTTGTACGAAATTGATACTGAACAATTATTTTGTCTTACACTTCACTGCCAACATGTGATAGCGATCTATTACGGTGAAATCAGTTGGTTGCATTAACATGAAATGTTTTCAATAATTTAATTGAGAAAATAACGATAAGGATCAAATAATTAAATAGAAATCTCGTGATATCAGTGATTGATTCATGATCAATAAAATTAGTTGATTCAGCAATGAGTGTAAAACGTTTAACAATATTTGTGTTTTTGAAAATGTCAACGTTATGACTCACAGGACCATATCCATATTGAAAGCTGCCTAGCAGAATCACGTATTGATTTCTCGAATATTTTTTCTGATTTGTGATCACCTCTATTGTGCATACAACGATACTTTCTAATAAAATTTCACAAGCAATGAATTATTTTCAATCGATCAATTACTTTATTCAACATATTGGAATTCAAATATTCTATCAATAACTCCAATGACAAACAATTGCTTCAAGCATTTATTTCCAAGATTTAGCTTTGAAAGTATTTTTATATCAACTGCAGGTCCAATTGTTTGAATTCATTGCTCTTCAACCAATGAATTTGATCTTTTTAACAAAAATCAATTTTCACATTCAACATTGAATGTGATTTTGTAGCTTTAACAATTTTGTTTCACGCATTGATACAGCTGCACATAATGCCTATGTACTGTGTGAGTCAGACCCTTTTATGAAGAATACTAAATGTAAATAAAAACAATACGCATTGTGACCGTTGAGAGAGGCCCACACTGACCGACATTCAAGGACAAAGTTATCGTTATACCAATTTATTAAAGGTTCAGAGACTGAGTCCTCTAAGAATCAAAAACACCTTTCAACTATATTTACAAGAGCAAGTACAAAGTGTGACGCAATTTATGTATGTGACAGAGCTATTTACAATGTACCTTAAAATTCATAAATTGTTTCACGCTGACTTGAGTTATAAATCATTTAAGTTGATATATAAACTAATAATATACAGAAAAATCCAAGCGTACATAATTCAGTTTGGTATATAGAAAGCTATCCTACATAATGATGATCACCAATATATATCATCTATAGAAAGTTTACGTGATCAATGTCAATCATAATAAAAATCTGCAAAATGCAAAGAAAATAGGGGTAAAGTACAAATAAAAAAATGTAAAATCAGAAAATTCCCCTATGAATTGCGAGCGTAGATTTTATTTTTTACAATAGCTGATTGAATTCCTCGAATAAATATATGCATACGTAGATTCAATATGTTCATGATGAGCATGCGTATTGGATAAATCAATTTGCAACCTCGAAATTAGTAAATATGAAGCGCAGAATTATTGAACCATTTTCAATTAATGGCATGAGTAATTATATCTACCACTACAACAATTCATTATATAATTATCTGTTTACCACTTGTTCCATCGATTTGGAATGGATTTTACTCATACGATAAGAAATTTCTAGAATATTTTTATCACATTATAAAATTAACTGTTCACCCATTTAATTTTTTAATTCATTATATTATGACGAGGAAATTGTTTTGGTATAATATGGGGATAACAAAACCAATGTCGTTTTATTTATTTTTTTCTTTCTTTTCAAATTCAAATAATGTTGATTTCGGATGAGAATAATTGAATGCACTGGTGGGTCGAAACGGATATTACCGAGCAGAAACGAACGCCATGAAACCGAGACATAATAAAAAATTTCAGCCTAAACTAATGTTCGCGCGTAGTGAGAAAAAAATTTCACGGTCATTGAACTGACTTGTAAAGAATAATTTTTTATAATATGTAAAACTATAATTTTAAAACATTTTCAGCATCGTAAATGTATTGATAATCGTGTCTTATGATCCCACAGAATTTTTTTCAAATACACCTGTCAAATAAACTTGCGAAATCAAAACAGATTGAGAGAAAAAAAAGACATGACAAAGTCAATCAATTTGTATCAAGTACTGATGGAGTTTTTTCACATTTATACTAAAAACTCTCAGTGAATACCAAATTTTCCAATTAATTCAGAAAAAGAAATTTAAAAAATCCAATATTTTTCCATCATCACTCAATAATTACTCAAATTATTGGCCTTACAAAACAAATACAAATAATTAATAGAAAAATCAAAATAACAGGAACCTATCCCTTCAATCACAGAGAATTCGTTTTCATTAAAATTCATGATCACTTCCCTGTTATTCCCCCATATGAATTCTGATTAAATTTCCAGCTATCGATCATTTTCATCTGATAAATTCAGCTGAATTAAATATCAACTCGGTAAAAAAAATACTGTATCTATATCTATCGATAATACAAATAGTTCTCTGTATATCCAATGCTATACTTGTGATATACCTTTTGCAAAAAAACTAAAAAAACCCAACTATAACTGGTTCCTCCTCTCAGTGAGGGAGCCAAAACTATCTGGTTTTTTAACTTGTCTTTACTTCAACTTGTTTCATATTTTTTTCCTACCTCTTTATATCTTTTTTTTTATCACCGTTGCTCCATCTGTCCGAGTAGTAGTCGGGCGATGGAACAGGCGGCTGGTTCTACGGAATGCCAAGCGCGTCTAGCATAGCTGCTTTACCAGAACAGTATTCCGCCTCCACTCTTCATAACTATATATATTTTCTATCCTACTTTCGCGCTAGTTAATCACTGCGTACAAATATCCCAATTTTGCATTTCAATTCACTCCACACATTTAACATCCAATTCAATAACATTTAATTCTTGTCTTTTACACCAACGGTAGAACCAATGAATACTTTCCACAATCATTCAGTCCAAAACTTAATATAAAATATCACATTAATTATCCTTAACTAAAATAATTATTTTCCCCTGTATATAATAATCCTTCGTTGAATATTAAATCAATAAATCCATGCAGACTTGAAAAAAAAAAAAACTTGAAAGCTACATAAGCATAATATGAGAACCACTGAAGGGTTCACTGATTGTGTGAGAGAGATGGGATGAGATTGCGAAAGAAGAAAGCGACAAAAATAAAAAAAAATATATAAAAAAAAAAGGGAAAGACTGAGTTAGAGTGAAAGATCCATACATACATATCCGTATACCTACATCTATATGCCGATATGCACATATAATACTCCAACGCCCTTCACCGCCTACACTCCTACATCTCTCCCACTCCTCAATCCCTTTTTAGTATACACAATCGAAGCTAACTGCTACTTCAGCCGTCGTTCTTTGCGGCATGATCATATTCTGATCATTTTCTTTTTCCTTTTTGTGGAAAAATTGTTAATTACAAAATTCAAATCAAAACAGATTAGATAATTCATTAGTTTTTCCTATTCCCTATTCGGTAAAAAACTGCTCAACAATATGTTCAATATATGAATCAATCACCTCTATGTTTTCATATTTGTTTACCTTTCATAAAAAAAAAATAACCACTTGCGGATACCTCGTAAATTTGTGATCACATAAGTTGCAATATATTGCAAACTACGATATGAGGAAACCACGAAGAACCGCGCACCGCAAATTGTTGAGAAAAAATAAAAAACAAGTTGAAGAAAAGAAAAAATAAATGATGCAACACGCTCGAGCGCGTATCATAGTAATTCTCTATATACATATCCAATATATATTCGTGCAATATACAGATAATATTCAGATGTATGATCAAAATGTTATTTAAAAATTCCTCAGATATATATTGATTAATGTCTTTATATCGTTTCTGCTGATAACAAATAACAAATAATAAAGTATGTGTGACATTTATTAAAATATTTCATGATCAATTTGATTGTAGTTATGAAGAACAGGATAATCTTGAGATAATTCTTAATTTTAAAGATATTGATCATAATTTCTATTTCATCACAAATTGTCTTGATGCATTTCCTTCATTTGAGGTTATGTAATTATTATTAATATCGATTTTGTTTTATATAATCTCTGTTGGTTTACTTCTAATGATCATAAACACATCATAGACGTCAATTATGAGAATTTGACATTTCATAGAAATTAATAAACCTTAAGGTCTTGGTGTGATAACACCAACTTGATGCAACATTGTCCAAAGTTTATTATCTCTTATTATTTCTATATTTTTTATAAAAGATAATATAATGACTATTGGATTTCGAGGGAAATATGTGTTGGTTTGAATGAGATAACCACGACTACAAATCCAAACCGCATTCGAACCGGCTGAAATAGGGTGGGAGAGCTTCTCAATCTCACTGTACTGTTCTCATCACTTTATATTTGTGGTATGGATACAGCAGAGAAATACAAGCACGCGAATGTATTCTTAATCTTTTGTTGCGTGAAATAAATATTAGATACTTTCACACACAAATTGTATTTGAATTTCACACAATTTTACTTTTCACATTTTCGGATTTAGACATTTTGCCAATTCTAGGGATATTCGATTTCCTTTTTCAAGGAAAATACACATTTATAAAATATATAGCGCACTACACATCGCTGTGGTTGTAATAAAAAAGCGTACAGAATTGATTTGAAATTTAAAGAAGAATTATTTTTACATCTTGGCTGAACTAACAAATGATTTGATATGCATAGTTCATTGTGAGTCAAAACTCTTTGTCATACTTTGTTATGGAAAATCCTACAACAATTGAAAGTGAATAAATCAGAGAAGAATTTTAAAGTGCCAGCGTTTGTAAATTTTTAAAATAGGCGAAAAAAACCGTTCACATGTTTGAGATGCGATCGGTCCATGTGTTTATTCAAGTGAATAATTAACGTAGTATCGCTAATTTATATCGTCAACTATATCCACACGTGAGATTTCTCATCTTTCATATCGACTTATTTGCCACGGAGAAAGTAATAAAATACCGTAGAAAAAAAAACATTGATAGAAACATATGACTGTTTTTTTTAAGAATTATATTTGCGATTGCGGAAATTATTCCAGTTTAGTATGCATAAATAGTAATAAATTAATATCAACATTGATGAATATTGCAAACGTGAAACATTTGTTATTGGATTTGTCGCTGATACATAAATTAAATATTTATTACTTGAACAAATCGTATTTCATCGTTGATATCATGAACTTATGAATGCTCAAATGTATGAATTAACAAAAATATTTTTTTACCAATCGTTGAGTTTCATGAAAAAATCGAACAATCCCTGAGAGTCATCAAATCACTCCATTCAATTAATATTCAATTTCATAATTCAAAACACAATAATTTCTTTCATCGCAATATCACCTCATAGTGTGAAATCCCATTATTTCCTGATACAATATTTGGTATATTCAACATAACAACAGAATTTTCGAGGACAAAAATTAATAAAAATAAAATTCGTGATATTTATCTGTTCGATACTAATTGTAAAACAACAGAACAATAAATGAAAAGATGTATTGGAGATTGTTTGTAATATTCAGTTGATAAAAAAATATCGAAGCAATGCCATTCATTTGATGTAACAATAAAATATTACGACTAAAAATAAAAAAATACTATAAGTAAAAATGTATAAATATAAAGAGAACAAGCAGCAAATGATCAATATAAAAGTCGGCTATTTTTTCTACACTTAAATGTGAGGAAGGCAATTTTAACCGAATGACTATGCGACCGCTATTCCACGTTGCCGG
Organism: Meteorus colon; assembly: GCA_030523085.1. Taxonomy (NCBI): domain Eukaryota; kingdom Metazoa; phylum Arthropoda; class Insecta; order Hymenoptera; family Braconidae; genus Meteorus; species Meteorus colon. The sequence continues at coordinate 431,358 of JAPYZH010000050.1, forward strand.
TTACAGATTGGTTTGAAGTTGTGGACTGCACTAGTAGATCAGGTATAATATATTATTGAATTTGAATCCCATTTAGTAATTAATTTTAAATGTAGTTACAAGAATAGAAACTTTTGTATCTTTAATTCACTCTTTATATTCTTCAATATACCATTTCCATCTAATTTAATACAACTACAAACCACTGTATCAAAAGACATCAGCTCTCCGAATATATTCAGGTGAAAATCAGAAGAAATTAAAGCAAGAATAATTGATGAAAAGAACATGCTTCATAACACCAAATAATTGATATGAGAAAATTCAACTTTTTTCTAATATGAAAACTCAAATGAATAAATTTGAAGACAGAATTCACTTTCTACATAACTTATAAGCGTAATTATTATTTATATAATATCAATTAAATTATTCCAGAATAAAACATGACGAATAGCAGTCGACAACTCTTTCACTTTTAATGTAAAAATTATTTTACTTATTGAACAAGAAAAAAAAAATGAATTTACTGGACTTTTTACATTTCTTATTAATGTGCAATTGCACAGAAATTTTCACTAAATCTGTAAACAAGAATTGGAAAATAACTGTAGAAAGGTTTTTACATTTGAACAAGAAATGTTAATATGCGAAAAATTAAATTCATAATAAATTCCATTATCATTATGAGAATATTTTAGGTAAAAAAACGATACAATTCCTCATTGATATTCCAAGATGATTTAATTCGAAAAATTGATTCAAAATTATAATAATCGAACTTCGAACAACAAAATTAAGTCTGCACGTTTACACTTGCACAGGCGACACTGTGTGGGGTCTTTGTCATGATTTTTTTTTTATTCACAAAATTTTGCATCTGCGAATTAGTTGCGCACTATTTCTGGGTATCATCTATTGTGGAGCGGGCGAATAGCGTACGAAAAAAGAGCACGCTTGCGTGCGCCACTAACCCACTATATATCGTAAAGGGTTCTGTGGTATTCACAGCATATGGCGATAATTAGAGTTTACCGATTTTAGGGTCAGCCACCACAATTATTTAGGGCTGAGATATTTTCTTTAGTACTCTATTTCCTGTCTACATACTGAAACAATACTTGGATCAGTAAACTAATTTCATAAGTCTGAACAATAGTTTGAAATTCCAATCGTAATCTTATAGCGGAAAAAAATCCTTCCGTAATTTTAATCTTTTAACTCTTGTGATTTTTATCTTAAAAATCTTTTTCGATATTTCTACGGAAATTTATCGAAAAAGTCAGCGTGCTCATGATGTATTTCAAGTTTTCAACCTTTTTCCGCTTGCTAATACGATCAGGACCAACGTAAAATCGAGAAGGGTAGTGAAGTTATTAGGCAGGGTTGTGCTTTGGGTCCGAAAGGGTCTGTAGTTGTGATTGTATGTAGGTATTAGTGGATGCAGGCAAAATGAGTCGAGACGAAATTTCTAATTGAATTCCATAGATATTCAGTATATTATTAATTATCAAACGTACTATAACCAAAACATCATTCAATATGGATTGGTTTTGAAACGAATGGAAAAAACGGTAGGCCAATGATCAAAATTTATGAAAATTTTCATCGATTTTTATCAATTATCCAAACTGTTGGATAAGACAGACTAAATATTCGATTGATGAAAATAAATGTGCATTATTTTCCTCTTCCAATTACCTAATGCCGTCTATTTTTCGTTTTTTTTCATTGCAGATTGATCATGACATAAAGTTTTCAGTCAAGTCTCACAGAAAATTCTAACAAGATTATCTCCACATTAAATAATTTGTTTATGTGAATAATACGAAAAGGTTTCTTCACTCTACAACAGTTTTTCTTCGTTTTGTGTTCGATTAAATAATTGTTCAATCATGTAAATACTGTGACATACAATTATTTTAGAAACAATTCCAAATAGCGCATGAAAAAAGCATTCTCATGATAAAACTACAAATCAATTCGAACAAAAATAACTAACTCACATGTTGAATGTAACGATATTCATATTCTAATTTTCCCGTCTTGAAAATTACAATTCAACGCCATAATTCCTCTTATGGTTGACCAAAATTGATTTATTCTGTTCCTAGATTTGTAATTCAATTCATTTTCTATCCAACCGATATTCTCATTCCTATTTTTTTCCTTTTTCATCCAACTAGATTCATCATATCGCATACACATAAATTTTGTTCATACCCAACTCAAGAGTTTTACGAATTCAACAGGTACAGGTTATACATTACACTTACGAAACATCTTCAATATCTTCACAAATCTCATCACTATCTTTACAGAAAATCTCTTGTGTGAATTGCACATGATAGCGACATAATCCTGAGATGCTGACATATCTTAGTTGTACAATTGACACAAATTCAGTTAAATTCCTACTGAAATATTTTATTTTCATCTAACTTTACCATTTATAAAGTATCAAATTTTCACGTACATCACTAATTATAAATTGAAAGAAAGTCAGATGATATATAGAAACTGCATCACACTGAGATTTAAAGACAGTAAGTAATCAACCAAGCAAAGAAGCAGTGAAAGATCTTATTCAAAGTTGAATGACCGAACGTACCACAACGTATGTTGAAGTCCATCGTTCTGTAATCATCACTTCTATTTTTTTTTCTCTTCCATATTGAACTAACGGCATTTTATAATCCTATGCCATATGATTAAGTTATTCCACTACGATGACGACAAAATATTAGAAATGAAATTTAGCAGAGATTAATGTTGAAACCAACTTGGCAAGCGCGTCTGCATCAAAGTTTCCATTGGATATTCGTGTCAAATTTTTTCTATATATAGCAACAGTTCATTATTTACTTGGTGATATTTGACCATGTCTACCTTGTCGGATGGTCATTTCACATGTATGCCATACACGTTATTTAGTCATGAAATGGTGTTATTCTGACCCTATTAGTTAATGATCCTGCACTCTATTTGTATTAGTGAAACTGTGGATCACGCGACGCAATTATACGTGATGTATGTATAGGGTAAAATACAAATAGGAATCGCATTCGCAAACTCACGATCTCTGTTACTTTCTCGATAGTTATAGAGTTGATTTTGATGTCTATATCCTTGAAGGAAAATGAAATTTCTACTGAAGAAAAATTCTGAATGTTAAATCATTTGTTTTTTCATCAGCAATAGAAATGATTCGAAATGATATTTTACAAAATTGAATTCACAAATCTGACAAAAATTATAAATTAAATTCAGACTGAAAGGATCCATATATTTATTGTATAATATATACGACGTTATATCGAGTCTGTTCTTCTTAGTTCAATAAAGTTCGATGGCTTCTTGTCCAATGCTGAAGGCATTTGTTGAGTGCTGCGGTAAAATCGATTGAATGTAGAGAAAAGAGCTTGTTGGCACTTTTTACGCCGCAGTAATTTTTTTTGATAATTGTCCTGTGTTACAGTCACTTAAATCTCTTCAAATATTTCTGTCAGTTTAACTCATTCACAATAGAATTTGTGCTGTTATATTTTACCTTCGATTTATTGTATGATCAATTGTTAAATTAAACAGTTTGTATTTTTCATTATTCATTACTTCGAATGTAACTAATGTAAACATTGGAATTAAATTAAAATCATTGATACTCTGAATAGTCATCATCAATTATCATAATTTCAGATGTACATATGTACGTTATCGCCAAAGCGTGAAATATGAAAGCAAAAGTAATTTTTATTTCAAGTTGTTCAATCAAAATGTAACTACAGAAGTTAGTGATATAATTTGAAAATTGTTGTTTTGTGGTTTTTATAAGTTACGAAACATAAATGTTCGTCAAAATTAGGAAAAGTCTAATTTTGAAATGAACAAATGCTATTTCAATCGTTCCAATTGTTAAAATCTGAAGCCATCGAAGTCAAAGAAGTATTTCAAAATTTAACTAAAGTTGTAGAAGTGAAATTATTAAATAAAACCGAAAATATGAAAACTATTATAGAATAAATTCACAAAATTTCAAATAGTGAATAGTAAAAATAAATACAGACAAAAATTGATCAGTTTCTGAAGTGGAAAGTACACTTTCCAAATTTTATATAACACAGAAATACAATCAACGTATTTATAGTCTTCCCATAAATGATATTCATAATCAATTCAAATCTATCGAAATCTAACTGACGAATATTTTCGTTAAAATTGAAAAACTATAAATATCTTAAATTCATCACACATTTCCTCGATTCTCAGTAAACTCATCTCAATTTCTCATAACTGTTGAGTAAAACTTCATATAAAATGAGTATTATAACTTTAACATGAATTTTCTTGAAGGGAGGAGAACAATATTCGAATAAAGTTGACATGTGAGAATCAAGAAACTTTAATATGAGTTTGAGTTTGCTCATAAACTTTTCATGAAGACTTTTTTTCGCGCAATTAATATCAATCAAGACGAAAATATTCATTCATATATCAAAAAAATATTATAAGAGACAATAATTTAATCCCTGACTGTCTATCCACATGATCAAACTGTCCTTACTTTATCACACTCAATTAATAAACAAAAGGAAAAATTATATCATACCAATAATATTTCCAAAACCTCATGAATCACCAACAAAAATAATTTGATAAATAAAAAACTAAAAAGCAGTCCGCCTATCTTAAATTCAAACGCAATTTGTCTTTCATCCCATCTCTACATAACTGGTCAGCAACGCAGTTTCTATTTCTATACACAAAAAATATCTCCATACACAAAATACCTAAACAACAATATAAATTCATGAACCCCCACTAATTTCAACTATCTCTAACTTTGCACACCTTCCAAACTGATAAAAATAAAATTGATTGTGCTCGCGAGTTTGCGTCGTGACTACACCAGGCCTAATACAAACTTATCACATCCTCCTCTTTCATACAAAAAAACAATTCATCTTCCACAAAACCTAAAATAAATTCACCAATTGTCTGAATAACTCTGATAACAATCAAGTTATCAATCCAAGCTGATGTAACAGAATATAACCAATTAAATACATTTAATTGTGACCACATTTAAACTCACCCAATAAATGGACGCATAACAAGAAAAAGGAAGCGAAGTTGTATCATTTTGTGGTGTAAAGATGATTGCCGTTTTCTATCTACTGGCGAAGCTACCAAAAGCATCCACGTTACTCAAGGGATCAGTCTATCGGCTTTAACCACTAGTTCCTGTACTCGTGTTCTTCTCTCCGGTTCACTCTCCCCCCTACACATTTGTCTCTCTCTCTTTCTCTATCTCTTTATCTCTTTCTCACTCTTACCAATTGCCCTAACTCCCCCTCACACCGCGTTTGCCTTTCACCCTCTCTCCACCACTCAATGGTGCTGCAACACCATACCAACGCCGTCCGCCGGCTCCTTTTGTACCTCCTGACTCCTCCTTCGTCACCTCCTTCGGCGATCACGGCGCCGCTCTTTATGCTTGTTTCTCATTTAAATCCTTAGTCGTTGTTTTTTTTTTTCTACGTCGTGGACATTGAAGAAAGGCGTGCACGGGTTACACATTTCAAAACTGCATATTTACTAAGACTTTTGTCATTACAGATATTTTTTTTTGAATTTTATTCGTCACGATATTTTTTTTATTATATTGAATTTGTGTATTACATAAATATGATTCATCAAGAATTTATAATAAATCAGTTAGACTGTTCACAACTTATAGTTGGAAATATTTGTCATAGTTCTTCAAAGAATTATAAAAAGAGAATATTTTTCTATCATTATAAAAGAAGGAAAATTTTTTTTCTGGAATAAAGGGAAAATATTTTCCCACTTTATTTTAGAATGAAGGTAAATATCATGAAAAAGAGGATAGTTTTTATCCATAACATTGGCAATATGTGCTGCTTCTCTAATTATCGTAGCTGGAAGTTGTGAGAAAGTTATCGAAGCCCGGTTGGAAACTGTATAATGGAGAGGCCGAACATGTACATCTCCATTCCATCGTTTTCATGGCAGAGGAGGAAGTTATTGAGGTAAAAGAAAAGTTATTGAGGTTGTTAATATATTTTCATCTTTATAATCTGATTTTTTTGTTTAAAATATGAGGAGCATATAAATATGCAACAAAATTTGGTTAAGAATTTTTCTCTAATTGGATTTTCGAGTTTGCGCCTAAACTGTCAAATCTATTTTTTCTTCTATAAATAATTAATTGTCATTCCCCAAGAACATCAGAAAAAATCGACGTAAAAATCGACGTAAAAACTGATACATTTGATCAACTCAACTCTGAAATTATCAATCGTTTAATACATCGAAAGTCATTGAACAAAAGATTTATATAAAAGGAATTCACAATCATGAAATGACAATATCTGTCATAATATCGAATTGACCGAACCACCACAATGACAAAGAACAAACTTCATGTTTTCCAAGCTTCCGTATTTTACCGATAAGTCATAGTGACAAATCAATAGAGAAAAAAAAATGCAAGGAACTTATCTGACTCAACTCCTGCGTAAATATTAATGAATTTAATCATCCAATGAAAATTTCAAGTATCACAAAATTTTCAAGATATTTTGCAACATAAACATTTAAATGTTCATCAACAATAATAAAAGAAAAAAATTAATTCAATAAAATTACAATATTGAAAGCCATGTACAATGATGTACATTCCGTATTGAAAAAAAATTTCATAGATTTACTGAAGATAAAAATGATATTCTCAATGGTACAAAAGTTTGACAATTATGATATAATATCAACTGTAGCGAATGAAAGAAATAATAGAAATTCCATAACATTCTAACAACAGACATCTTTATGTGTGAGATATAAAGGTGAAAACCACAAAAATTAAATTATTTCTAATTATTGTGCCCATCCAATACGACCTTCATTGATGACAACTTCCTATAGACAAATTTATGCGGATTCCCAAGTAACCAACTTGCACTGCCAATCCAACCGTGCAAATTCCTTATATTTCCTCTCAACATATAACACCCTCCAAATATGCGTAACTACTCACATAAAGTTGTGTAATCAGCACGACAATCATGCAAATTCTGTCATTATATGACGTCAACTTTACATGTAATTTATCGCATTTGTTTGATAAAAATAAAATTTTCTATGAATTGTTTTGTGAGCATCATTATATGATTAAAATAAATTTACATCATGCAAAGATATAAATATAATTCCAGTATCGAAAGACATAAATGTGCTCAGTTTTCTTCAAGTGAATAATAATAGATTACATTTTTAAAATATATATCAAAAAATATTCTAATAATGATGGCAATCATGGAAAAACTTAATTGAAGAGAGTCCAGTTTTTAGAAACAACACCACTGACAAGAATTTACATACCTGAGGAGTTAACATGCAAGAACAATCGCCGAGGCAGTTGACTATAAGCAACTTTTCTTAAGATAGTTGGACTGGATGACATATGAGTATAATTTATTTTTATCCCAATAAAAATTGTGTCAAATGTGCCCAAACGTATAAAATGCATGAAGCTGATTTTCGATTTTATTTTTGTAATAATAGGGATTATGCAGGCACTGTTCAACCTTTTTTTTATGTGCATTCAAAGAATCCACTTGGGATTTTTTAAATCTCAAATTACATGGTCTTTCTATTGATATTTCATTTATGACGCATGTGAGATTGACGTTGAGACCCAAGTGGTCAAATTTGTTTGAATAACTTCTAATTCCTGAGATAAAATTTCAGATGATTTAACTTTCCACTTGATTTGGGTCTCAGTAATTCGAAAAACTTTCGTCATAGTTAGAGATTCTTCAACAAAACTAACCAACTCTAATTTGACATTACTATGTCGAGAATGATCGCAGTGTTCTTTAATCCAAATTTCAAAAGTCACATGACATGAGGTATCAAAATTATTCGAATCCCATTAATTGTAAATGAACAATTTTAATAACAAATTTACATCGCAATAAATTTCATTTAGATTTTATCAATACAAAATTTCCAAAACTGAAATCAAAAGAACTCGAAAAACATTTGGAAATTGTGGAAATTATGAAGGAATTATTCAAACATGTACACGTGAAAAAAAAAAAAAGACAGTGAACGTATGCGTGACGCACAGAAGTATATGACTAGTATGCATTCAAAATTGTTCAGAAAAAGGTGGGAACGAGCAGAGAAAAAAAATCGATCACCTTTTTGAAACTGTAGACACAACTGTGTCTCTGTGTACCTCAGTGAAAGATAAATATTAATGTTTGGATAGATATTACAGGGGCAAAGAAAAAAGTGTTCTCCGCATCAAAATGCCTCCGAGTTTTTCATACAAGAGAATCGAAATAAAAAAAAATAAAGAATGGTCTTTAACAATTTCCTCTATTGTATTATTGAAGTTGAACACAAGTTTTTTCGCATATTTCAAAACCTCAAGAATTAAAATCGCTCAATTCGCGCGTTGTAAACCATGCGCGCACGAGCTTGAAGAATGTGACTGCGAAGAAGACACGTTTGAAGTTGTGTAGCTTCCTATTGAATCTTAATTAACCGCAATGGTTCAACGGCTGTAATCTGTCATTTTGAAGAATTCAAACTTGAAATTTCTATCACATACTTTAAGAAAAATAATCTCCGAGAAAATGCCAAGTGTATTTTATTCTCTGACTTAACAAAGCAAAAACCTTTTTTTTCATAATATATAATTAATTCAACTTTTCAGATAGTCTAAACTCCCCGACCCTGAGTAACATAAAAACTTATTACAATTCATCATTTGACCAACCACTGGATTTGTTAGAGAGCTTAGTGCGCGTTCAATCGCTTGTACAGACCATGAAGGGTCGCTAGGTCTAACAAAAGAACCACTGGACTTAGACAGCCAAACTTCAACTGGCGCGGTGGTGTGTGTCAGCACTAGACCACTTTCAAGCAATACGTGAAAGCTAATTGTCTACATAGGACAGTTCAATGAACATCCTAACCCTGTGGACTAATATTCAACATTCACCAATTGAAAAATTCTGGGGTCATCAAAGAATTCATTTCATTGGAAAATAATTACATAAATTTTTTGTTACATTTATATATAACAAATTTGATGAACAAAAGCTGTATACAGTTCATGTAAGCTTTCCGAAACTGATATGCCTGAAAGCACACGCAAAGCGTGTCCAGTAATGGCCTCGTCACTTTGAATAGTTCCCTCAAGGATTTTGAATTTTTCTGACCTGGCAATCGATTCATAAATTCGTGTCATAATCATCGAATACGATAAATTCTGAATAATGAATGTTGCATGCGACACATTACCCTCATTCTACACGTTTTTTTTTTTTTAGAATTTCGCATGCAATTTACTCTCCAACAAAGTTTTTGCCAAAGACTACTCAGCAAAAAATCATAAGTTGGAGCAATATTTAATCACATCGCACAGTTTCATGAGAACACTCTGTAGATGTTGGATTGACGTACAATTTTCCCCCTACCATTCGAATTTTTAATAATGAATGCACTCATGCAAGACAAAAGTTCGAAAAAAATTGGTATAAAACACTAAAAAATGTTCATATCATTGTGATTATGGCAGAATAAAAAGAAGATAGATAAAATGTGTTTCTTGATATTTTTCCAAGCACTTAAGAAAAAAATTAATGGATAATATTGAACATTCTTTTCTCAAGATACAACTCCAATTGTATGTGACGAGACTGCAATGCTTCAAAATGAAGATCTAAATCTGTATGTGTTTTTATCAATAGCAAAATAAAATGCACATCAAAATATTCCAGCATTGAATTTTTATAAATTTTCTTTTCACCCAAAGATTCTTTTAAAAAATACTCGAAACATCTTTTTCCCAAGCTCATTAAATTTAATTAACATTTTTTCAATGTTTACAACTCGTCACGCAATGCTGCAGCAGACAACTCAAGTGAAATCATCAAGAATATTAAAATGAATCAAATAAATGACATTCATGAGTGTATTTGAATGTATAAACAAGAGAAGAAAGGAAACTGAGTATTTCATACGTAACTCTGTGTATATTTTTGGCGGTCACCCATTTCATTATTGTCCAGACTCAACTGTGCTCGGCTTTGATGATCGGCACGTGTCCTCAAGTCTCTCAATGCATGGACATTTTGCATGTGCGTGACAATTCATTCAATACATCAGCATAATATGAACAGGATTTATTTGTGTATTCCAAATCTTGTGATTCATTCTGAATGTTCGAGTGGTTCAAATGATTTACCATGTAACAATTTGAACTAAAGGGGATATTATTATTTACATAATAGCATAATACCATTCGTCTATATTTGTTAATGCATAATATAACAATGTCAATCACTGTTTCCCTCATTTATGAAGGAAATGGACCCCTTCAAATTGTCATTACATGACGCATTTAAATATCCAAACGTGTACAAACCAGTTCAACGACTTCTTTAGCGTTGAATGAAATAATTGCAAATAACTATTTTTATCAACCATATAAGTAACACACCAATCGATTGTCATTTGTCGAAAACATGGCGTAGATAACGAACAATTGATTGTTTCCAAGAAAGCTATTTTCACTGACAAACATTCATCAGTATACTAATTGCCTTAAGCGTAACAGAAAAGAATTCAATTCACGTATGGCACAGAAGCCACCCCACTACTCGTTGTTTTTGTCAGTCTTGGAGACCTTTCACGAGCAACAGGGAGCAAGAAGAAAAATGAGATCATTTGTGAGTTGATGGCTTATTTAATCTCAACACCAAATTATTCCAACGAGTTCGATATCACCCAATTGCGGTCCAGGATGAAAATTTGGTTGAACATTAAATGAGAAAATACATTTTGCTACTAATCATGAAATTATGTTACAGACATTGCACAAAATTCAAGAGACTCTGATGGCATAAGTGACAAAAAATAAAAGTAAATCACTACAGAAAATTTACATTGCGAAAAGACGTGAAAAGGTGACGAATAAAAATCATAATATAACGCCAGAACAATTTGAAAGAGAAGAATTTCTCACAGGAAAGCCTTCAGATCCTACACAAAGGTTTCGTATCTTTCATCATGTTCTCCTTCTAATCCTTCACCAAATTCAATATCAACTTTCGTCTTATTGTCTTGTTACAATCCCCTCATCGTGAGTTGTAGAATAAATTTATCAAGTATGGAGGCATGAATACAAAAAGCAGCCATACTCTGACAGCTCATAATATATTATGTGGGCGAATGTGATGAAATAACGTAGGGTATATCACACTGTTGTAAATTTCCACTGAACATATTGCAAGATATAAACCAAAATCATGTCAAAATGTGCAAAATCATTGTTTATAGTTAACGAATATAAAGTAAGGAAGATCTTTTAATATTGTTTAATAGCGTAGCAATTTAATTGGAATGAAGTCAATTAATTTGAGAAAGTGTTGAAGAAAAATTTTGCTAATGATTCAACTTTAGCAGTCCGGCACAGTTTATGTGGCCATGAAATTAAAATCAAACTCTTTTGTGTGTGATACTCATTAATATCAAGATTGATAAAGAATTCGTTAATAACCATCATTTATTGTGAGTTTAGAAATAGTTTATAAAAATTGTGATTCGTCCAAGTGAAAAAATTGAGGAAACCGTCCAAAAATGATATACCAAAAAAAAATTCCAAAACAAATTCGTTAAATCCAACATTTATCAAAATATTTTTCACAATATACCGAACTGGGCAAAGTTATTTACATCCTCTCGTTAATGAAGATTTATGCAAATTATTAAAAATTAATATTACACTTTTCAACATGCCATTGAATATTCTCTCTCATCACCCTAGAAGAAACTCAACAACACTCACAGTTGATCAATAATTTCCTCAACAAAGTTACGGAAAAAAAGACACCGCGGATAACACAAAATTATTTGCGGTAACTTGTTGAGTATTGATCGTGGTACTGCAAACTTTGACTCTATCACTAATTGATAAACACCTTCCTCACGTATAATTTTCAACAATATAAAAGTTTCCGACATGTTGAAAGTATAGGCGAACCAATCTCTTTCATCTGCCCCAATTCGCCCTGAATAATAATTGCAAAACCTAACCAAACAATAAATATTCCAAATCCCCCAATGACCAAATCCATGTTCCTCCTTGCCACGTACCCATTGACATAATCCTTTTTCCCGATTATCAATTGACAATCAACAACATCATCGTAGAATGAAAATAAAATTTGTTCTAATTTCTCAAAGATTTGATCATTTCAACTTTCCAAAAAATAAACAAAAAAAATAACAATCGTTTGCGATAATCACAATAATGAAAAATCTCTTGAATAAAACTTCCACATGACAGCACTCCTGTGAAATATAAACCCCACTAGCATTATAATAAAAAAAAAAAATAAAAAATAATAATAAACTCCTAGAGAACGGCACTGCAGTGCGATAAAATGTATAGATCGACTTTCAGCGGGTTTGCGTGCTTGTATATACCTATATATACCACTTGATCTCCGATAACGCGCAACTGGGTTACTCTTTACTAGCTGAACTGTTCGACTTTTTAATTGCTCAACAATAAACAGCTCAAGTGATGAGCACTGTGAATAAAACTATGAAATAACGTCAAGCAAAATCAAATATCGAAAGAATAACGAAAATTTTTGCTCAGAATATAGTCGGTTATGATAATCTTCTGCATGATAATAAGAGAAAAGCGAATACCTTTCATTTTACACTAGTCCAAACACAAAATTATTCCAAGTAAACATCATTACAATCACCGCAAAGATATAAAAAATAACTGTGAACAAGTTATGGTTGTTAATCAAAATTGGTGAAAAATTTAGTTCTTTACAAATTCATAAAATTCCTATCAGTGTTTTTCTAATCATCCCCTTAATGTTGGTCGTTAGATAGGGTAAATAGTTGACAGAGGGCCGGAATTTATCAGTGGGATTATTAAAATTTACGAATTTTAAATATCAACTGTTCCAGTCAAATTCTCTATAAAGTTCTTCCAACTTTCAGCATTAAATCCCTGAACCATTTCAGAATCAAATAAAACAATAATTCCTCCAAGTCTTTAGTGTGAATATCATAAAAGTACGAACAAGAAATAATCTCACCTCAATATCTCGCAAAATTGTCGTTGATTTATTTATCAGATATTTACTAATCATAATAAGAAATAATGTTCAGCCCCTTTCAGCTTATTCTTTTGTTTAATTTATGTGTTTAACTGTTTTCCAATTTTTTATACTTCACAGGATCATCATAATCAGCATGAATATAAAACTTTATCGTTTACTATTTATCACTATTACTTTTAGGGTGAAAATAATCACATTTGCTACCACAATTAGAGTTAGAACTCTAAACGTTGTAATTATGCATCGCCAATTAACTCAGTACACAGTTAAACTCCTATCAAATGAGATTTTGTAATTGCAATAGGATATTTATTTGTCTTAACGAGTTTTCGTCAAATAAAGAATTTTTAAATTACTACATATGATATAATATCAATGAAAATTTAATTGTTTGAAAACTGTTGTCATAGAAAAAAATTCATTCTAATTTCACTTTCACCCTGGTTCAATAGTGTTCATAAATAATTATTCAAATTTTAGGAAATGAGTAGTCAAAAAACCGCCTAACAGACCTCGTCTTAATTTATTTACTTCTACTTAGACCAATATCCAAATTTCACTTTGATCTCTATTTCTTATATATACATAAAAATAATAATTTTTACCTGTCGCAAATTTTAAAAGTACGGTACTCTATAGAGTACCTATAGATACACAAATACCCATATATTTCGCCACTTTATTCTAGTGACCATAAAATTAAACTATCCAAAATTTTTGGGTTTCCCTTTTACACTAACAATAAACCTAACCAGTGTCATGCTGTTCAAGATATGGAAAACGTCCCAAGGGCGGACGGTTATTCAAAGTACAATGACAAATTTCAGTTTTAATATTATTTTCTCTTGTACATCTTTCACCTTGATGAGAAAAAAAAAAAGATGATAATGGGAGTAGAGCTGAGTTGATACTTGAAACTAAAGAAAAATAATCAGGTGTATGTCATGATAACTAGCCCTAATGAAAGATTATAATCCAATACTGAGTGGTTGATGCTGGTTAATGCATGTGACACACCAACAGAACATTTCGATCAGTAATTTCATATCAGTATGTTTTTTTTTCGGAACTTATCAGCACAATTCATGAATATAGATTATGAAATTCGTTCAATTGATTGAATCAGCTTGTATTATAATGATAACAGTCAACAATATTTTTGTTGAATAAGAGAATTTGATTTCATTAGAATTCATATCAATAAATAGTTTATTGAATGTGGAATTATAGAGAAATGTAGAATTGGAAGAAAAGGAAAGAAAAATATCGTTAGAATATTCCAATGGTTGATTTGGCATAATAACAATATTCTCATCAGAAAAAAAAACTCAAGTACAGGAATTCAATCCCAAATGATAAATAATTCTGAATGATCATTGGGAATTTTGCTATCAATAAAAACGTAAAAAATAAAAATAATTCATTCGATCAATCAGCTATTTGTCATTGGACTTAAGCTATGAAAATAATATGAAAAAAAATTTTCATATTTCGTGTGCAGACTGTGCAGTACGTGAGAAATTTCTCAGAAAAATTCATGCGCTAAAAATTATATGAAAGTTTTACTTCAAATTTATTTTAATCTTTGAAATATAATTGTAATAGCAATCTCCAAAGTTTGAGATTCCGTTACATAATATTATCAACATAAAGTTGTAGATGAATACAAATGGATCAAAAATAATAACACAATACACAGGACACTGTGATGCGAAAACTTGTGTCACCATCGATCACAACGGCATCCACTGCAGCATCATAATAACTAATTATTCAATGCAATAACTGTAATATTTGTTAACATTACACATGCCTTGGCTATTCGAGTGGAGTCCGAACAGACCATACTTCACGTTCCTTCATCCGTCGTATCATAAAATACTTCACAAAAACATGTTTCTACATCTAATTTCAATCTCAACCAACAACTTTTTGTTCGTTACCATATACATAAACAATAGCAATATATAAACAACAAACTATAGTTTATAAACTATCAACATAACAAAGACTAAATAATAAGTGTGCCAAATATAATAATTCATGATTTCAGTTATTCATCATCACGCAAAACATATTCAATAATTATAATAAAAATACAACGCTCAAGAAATTCCAATGAAGATGAAGGAGTTTTTCCTCAGCATCTTGTCAATCATCTATTTCACTTGATGATTCATATTTACGTACATTAATAACGCTACTATAGAAATAAGGGAGTGAGAGTGTGAGCGTGAGTGCAACTGAGCGAAGCAACGAGAAGGAGGAAAAGGGAATGAAAGTATAGAATGAAAGACGAAGGCGAAAAAGGGGGAAAAGTTTGTTGAAATAAAACGACTGAGAGAAGGGTCAGAGGAACGGTGCTACGAAATGGGGGTTAATCCGGGCCTCGTGGCGGGACAAGAAAACCGTCAGAGAGCTCAAGGAGAGCTGTATACCTAAAATGATCGACGATCCCAGCGATTGTTAGATCGTTCGCTCGTTTGGACGGTCGTTCCAGCAGAGAAGAGAAGAGAGAGGAATTGAGTGAGGAACGTAGTTGGAGTGGGAGAAAATGAGGGACGACTCTTGATAGTCACAACAGTGATTCTCAACTTATGTCCATTTACATACATTTCACATCTCGAATAATCTCATGGAGCATTTCATTGAAATAAAAATAAATGATCATGTAGACATTGGTGCTCAAACATGAATCACCATAAGTTGTATATGAACGACTGAAACAACGAAAATTATATTAGGCCCAATGAATCTCCACAACCAATCGAAATGAGACTCGTTATTTTATTCTGACCAGTATGCAGATGAAATAGCATTGCTGTGGTATAATAATGACATGTATTGCTATGACACCACTGTCGGTTGTTATCAACCAAGAAAAAAAAATAAAACATTTCTGTCTGAACACATCACTACACAAAATTCAAAGCGTCCAAATGTCACTTTGAAATAGAAGAAAATATAATCAAGAGACGTTGCGATTACATAGAAAACATTTGATGAAAATTATACCACAAAAGAAAAAAAAGGAAAACATAAGATGATGATTCAATAATATATTTATCACCATGTGAAACATATTACTTCCACTAATGAGACATTTATATCAGGTAGCATTGGAAAAGGGAAAATATCATATAGAATATTGTGGTCTGCTATAATTAGACAAGCAGGTTATCTTTCATGAACTCATTAGCAAGAAACCATGAGAATTGTAACTGGTAGCACTTTATCCATACAAAGTGTATAATTTTTGTATTCAATAACTAATTTGTATGTAGGAAACGAACATTTACTTGATTAGGTCCATACCAATAAGCAGAATTTGGAAAGTAGCGATTACATCTTGAAAATATATGATGAATAGAGTAAGAGTCTTACACAACAACAGTTTTGTTAAAGACACTTTGACATGAATAGAAACAAAAAAAAAATAACGAACATTCACCATGGGGATTGATATTTCAGCGAAAATGACGAGGGTTAATCACGGACGAAAGGAAAGAGTATTTAGATACGTAATACCGGACAAAGTAAGAAACAAAACAGACTGTGGAGGATTGGTGGAATTTTTAGCGATGCTCACCAACGATTGGTTCAAACCGGTTCTCCTTGGCACAAAGGAAGCCACGAGTGGAACGGTCACCTTCTTCCTTGTCCAAGTTTAGTTGGTATTTCTTCGCAAAACGTATTTTCAAATTCTATACACCTGATCTCAGGTAAAACTATATACTTATTGTACAAAACAGTATAATAGGGTTGGATAAAGAGGAAAACCAACTTTTTGGTTCATCTTGTAATATCATCATTATACGCATATAACGTTTTGTATATAATAACGTTGTCTCATATACAATTCATTGCAATGAAATAAACATGTTCCAGCGAATAATAACAAAAAAAAAATACAACACATTTCTAGATATAAAAAAAAAACTAAACAAAAGAATAAGATAAGTATATCAATTCGACTGAGTTCATTTTATAATATTGATACAACGATATTTCGAACATTGTTTGTTCAAAACTTAATGTTTATCTGATGAAATTTCGTTTTTTTTTTTTCTTGTTCTTCATTATTTATAAACATTTCCGTAGGACAAATATTTGTCTGCACGTATCCAATAACATCATTTATTAAATACATCAAATAGTAATTTTATAAATTACCAAAATCTCATGTTTATCATGATGTCTCGGATATTTTTTCATTTCTCCATCAATATGAATTTTTTTTCAAATATATCATCACACACACACACACGATATATATAAGGGAACAAATGCATGATGCACAAATATCATCGCATTCAAAACGACAAGTACGTGCTTGCATTTCAATGTTGTTTACGTACAAATGATACAAAAATATAAAGCACATGCCTTTATGATTAATCCGGCGTAATTCATGAATAAACAAAATTTTGGTACTCACCAGTAAAAAGACAGAACTCCACTGTGATAATTAATCAACTGTGCCGTCGATGCAGGATATCATCCTGCAGCTCTTGCTTTTTAAGAGGAATATAAGTATTTTCCTCAATTGATCATTAAAAATATATAAAACTTGATCAAATTTATCCACAAATTACAGATCCACCGTACGAACACTCACATGATATTTACATCAATGCAAACTATCTTTTTAACAATTGCAATACCAATTGCAAGTGAAAAAAAAACACAACTTCAGAAGAGAATTCACAATTTACATATCATATACGTATATATATACAATATATATACATATACACACATCACAATGACTGATTGCGCTCACTTTTTTCACTCGGGAAAAATTCCCGGCTATTAAATGTCCCACCCTTCAGCCTACATCTTTATCCCAATTCAAGTAACTGTATTTGATTGAACGTATTAAAACCTTACCACATACACTTAAATCCACAAATTATCAGACACATGTGAAGTTGCATTATGTCAATAATTTACACCTGACGAGGTAGAATTTTTGTTTAAACATTCATTTGATAAAAGTAGTTGGAGTATGTTCGAGAACATCAACTACGCCGTCGCAGCTTTGGCTACATTCCCTTTAATTATGGGCGCCGGCCAGTCCTATCGCTTCAAGTGCTATCCATCTCACTCAAACACACATTTTTGGTGCAAACCACATAAAACTGATATTTTTTATATAAGCACAAACATTCATTCAATTATAATTGAATTCTGTATGTCTATCAGTTGTTAGCAAAGTGATTTATTTGTTATTAGACAAATATAAATAATGAAGTGCACAGCAGATTTAAGATGTTTCCGACGGTACCGACTATCCACCACTTTCATTTCACAATATCCATTTGAATTAATGCAATTTCTTTTATTTAATTATTGTTTAAATGCAAAATTAATTTCACTATCACTGAAAATGTATATGTGATGAAGTATTTTATAGGAAGAAAAACTCTCAATTTAAACAGACACAATGACTCTCCGTGCAACAATACATGTTTATCATCCGACGGTTGGATTGTGACTGTGGTGAGTGTATTTTGCTGCCTGGCAGTGCTTGCTTCCCCTCTTCCGCTTTGCTTTCATATGATACTAGAGAATTGAGGAAAATACACACCCCTCAGTGGGGCTTAAATGGTTAAACCACGCCCATGGCTGTTTCGCGATGTTATCGACATCCAACCACCTCTGTATCAAGCTCCGCCCAATTTACTTCACCATCGTTCACAGATACAAAAATTCTATGGTGATAACAAAATTTTGAAATAATGTTCAAATTATTTTTCGAAATTATTTGATCTTTGACTGATATCTGTTTTTTCACTTTCTTGTTTCAATATTTCGGCCGATTTTTTTTGTAACACGACAACATATTTTTTTATTTACCGTATTGCAATGCAATATAAAACAATGTAAAAAGTGCACGTAGAATTGTATGTTTTGCGCAGAGATTGTAGTGCTCAATTATTTTATTTTCATTGTTGTAATTCATTTCGATACTACGCATCAGTTTCTAAAATTCCGGAAAAATAGTTGTTATATTTCTCCAACATTCATTGAATCACTGAGCAAACATTGAAAGACAAAAACAGTCAACCAATTATAAGTAAACAAAACCAACAAGTTTTACTGATTCACGGTAATGCTGAGTTTGCAGATTTTTCCTATTCATTTCGTCAGCACTTTGGGGAGATGAATAGAACGATCCAAAACTCTGCGACGTTAATAACACATTTCGCGTTTGAGAATAACAAACTCATCTGTGCGTAACTCGAAAGTAGAAACAATGGCGATTGAGAATGTCAACGAAGGTCAAGCGAAAATATCCGAATTGCTCAGACTTCGGCATGGTTTGTTTTTGTATCGCCTTTTTTTTTCACTCTGCTACTAACCTAAGTATGTTCCCAAACACCTTGATCCCCATCTCGATCATTGTAAAAACATTTGACAAGTTTTCGAGTGTTCATTTTAAAGAATAAACAATCGATATGTTTGAAAACGAATCGAAACTGTTTACAATGTTGCTCGTAGACAACTTCACGTTTGATAGAACACTTCGTTTTAAAATGTCGGATTCTTTATCATTATTGGCGGAAAATATTAGACTGATCGCCAATCATATTCGAATTAGCCTAATATTTATAAAACACATTCATTCGATACGCTAGAAAGAACCAATCAGTATTTCGATAATTGATTCTTACACAAAATTCTCTCCTCCCTTTTTGTCTCTACATTTTTGGATTTCTCTTCCATATTCTTTTGTTCAATCTCCTATTTTTAACTTTTGAATGCTCGGCTTTTGTCTTTTGTCCTATGCTGAACTAACAAGATCCAAACAATTCACTCTGCTATCCATAGAAGTCGGTTAGTCAAGTTGAAAATTGGTTTGTTCATTTATTGTTTAACCTCCAAGCACAAATAATATGTGCACAAAAATTGACAAAAGATAGTCATTATTATAAAATCATGAACTTCTCTAGGTTGATTGGTTTTTATCTGTCTATTCTGTTAATCAAAAACGAAATATTAAATTGATAACAAGCAGCATTTTTGAGAAATCATTGTGATGGCTGTTAATGAAATTCCATTACAATTATATCATAAGTATCACAGATGGCGCAATTTTATGTGATTTCAACGTTTAACGGAAGTATAAAATTCTGTTGAGTTAGTTAGTTAATGTTAAAGTAAGTTACAAAACTGGTTTATATATTCCTGAACTGGTTGAAAGATTGAAAATGAAAAATTGTGAAAATCCAAACAAGTATTTGACTGTATGATAAGTGATAACAACCAGAGTCAAAATTTTGAAGCTTTGGCGTTACTTACTCGCCTTTCTTTCTTTTGTTTTCACTCGTGCCCATCCCAACTCTTGACTTCATTCGGGATTCTCTAAAAAACAATGATTTCTACAATGCTTACACTAATAAAATTTATCTGAGTCAAATAATCAATTTACAAATGTTTATAAACACATAAAGATATAACTGAATTTTTTTCTCCAGTTTATGGCCCCTGGCTTCCTCAAAAATTTTGGGTTCAGTAGAGGTTGGAAATAAAATAAAGATTGGAATGTTTATACCCTCAGTTGTGAATTGCAAATGCAAGGTAAGCCTGAAGGCGGGGAAATCCGCAATTGAAGTTTAACGCCCAAGGTAAATTGAGAAGGTTGAACTACGACATTTTTGAATGCTTTATGACAAGGAACAAAAGAATTCAAGATTGGTGAGTTGAAAGTACGTTTGGAATTCAGACTTGTAATGGGGTGTCAATAACAGGAATATGAAGTGAAATTCAAAGACGTAAATGCTATAACAATTGAACCAACTGCCACTCTTATAAGAAGTTCGATTAATTGATTTTTCGTAAATGTTACTGAATACAGATCAGGTGCACCTCCATATTGCTTCAGGATTCGATAGCGCCACAGTTATATGGAAAAGAAATTCAATGAGAGAAGTTCAGTTCCACTCACTGTAATGAAGTTTGCACACAATCTACAAAAGTGTAGACTAAGTGTTTCAGTTAAGAGCGTTGAGAAAGAAATTTTTTTTGATCCTTACAGAGATATCAAGAGTGACTACAAAACTTGACAAAACAAAATCACGACTTTTTGTCTTGCCTAATGGCAACGGTTTATTCACCTCTGTCCATTTCTTCATAAAAATTCAATTTATTTACTCTCTATGGAGGCAACTTTATGTGATGCGCCACTATAAATATAACTTACTATATAGCAATTTAAGATAAAATTTTTCTGTGTATCCGACATACGCGTCACGCTAGTCTGCGATTATCTACCTATACTAATGTAGTTCTTATTAGTATAGGTGATAATACGTGCAGATATGCTGTACGTGCATGCTATGTGCAATGTGTACATGTTCACGTTCGTGCTGTAATTCGCGTGGTACACCACACCATATTTTTTTTAGCTCCATGAAAATTATCAATCGTGATTAATCTTTTTATATACGATGTTTAATTCTGAATTTGATGTAACTTTGATGAGTTAACATGAAATTCACTATTCGCGATCATTATGATGGTTCTTCATATAAATATACTGAAACTTTCGGGGCACTTTAATCATTCCTAAGAAAAATTTTCCGCCCATAATCGAACTTTTGGTTCATGAACATCAATGATCATCACAAATGAGCAGCCATAATGTAAAACCCGATTCTCACTAAGGAAAATGACAGGATTGATAAAACATTGAATGAATTATTAACAAAATGTATTCATATATGGTTCATTAGTCAATAAATTTATCATTGACTGATCAGAATGAAGTTATTAGAGTTGTGCAATCTGTCACGTATTGAATAACTGATATTATCACGGAATATAAAGTGAAGTAGGATAACTTAGGACACTTGAATGTCGTTTTATTCCAAGATAACTCCACGTGTATCAATGGTATTCTCGCTAAATTTTACACCAGTTCACATCAATCCATTCACATCGAATGTATTATCATTGATCAAGAAAATTTGGTTTCAGATGCAGCCAGCTTCAACACATCTATTTCACATACAGTCCCATGTGTTACTCTAATCTACCCCATGTAATGTGATGAATAGCCTCACTGCAGTAGACGTTGAAATTCATACGAACCGACGATTGGAAGCAAAGCCATCGTTGAGATTACCACATGTTATCATGCTCTCTATATCACGAGACAACTAGCGATACTGAAAGAGACAACAATACGACGATTCGATTACTGATATTTATCTACAACAGTGTAAGAGATTTGGTTTGTATAGGAATAGAACTGGTAACATTACAATTGATATTCCAAGAGCCATTAAATACATCTAGTTGCTAAGCAACTACATTAGTGTTGCTGTAGACTTTTTCTATTTTTCAATAATATATTTTCTAATATGTGAACAGGTATTTTTGTTGTGAAGTTAGGTCAAGGCATGTTCATGCTCTAACCTATCATTGATAAAAATTATCAACCGAACATTTATATGTTGAATCAAGAACACCATGAACAATTACTCCAGGAAGTGACTTTTTATGCATAATCTCAATGGAAACAATCATTTCCTTTTTTTCTTAATAGCTCGTGGATCAATTATTGAACACTGAATTAAATACAAGATAATTCAAGCATGCAGTGTCGTATTTCATGATGCATAACAAAAGCCGGTGTTGAACGGGAAATTTGTTAGTCTCCTCTTGTTAAATTGGCTACATCTCCGTGATTCCGGTTTGTTGCTGATGATCTCAGTTGAATTCACGTTGATAGAGCATCGCTTCGTATTCGCTTTTCCATAGCTGAATTAAATTGCGTGTGCTCTACAAAGCTCCATCTTTCTAATTAGAGAAAAAATAACGAATTTACAAGCATATGATATTTTCACGACTTCATTTTCACATCAATTTCCATTGTCTATTCAAATTAAAACTTGAGAATCTCTGAAGTCTCCACAGGATGATCAAGACTTGGAAATAATTAAAGGAAAGTTATTGAAGTAATTGCGATAGATCACGCGTGATCGAAAACGCACATTATAAAGTAAAAAGTGATGACAATGAATAAGAAATCTATGGAAATTTCAGTAATTCCAGTATGCATACGTGTAAACAGCGCATATATCTACCGACAATTTAAAGTCTCATGGATGAATGATTGTCAGGAATCTGAAAAAAAAAGATAAACGAGAAATAATCCAGTGAAACGAAAAAAAATTGGAAAATACAGTAAATTCTTGGAAGAACCTGCATCCATGCCCATCCTGTTGCTCCAGCTGGCCAACCAATCGCTATTGTCTTAATGTTAGCCTGACCTTTCGCTCAACAACACGGTTAAGTTCTTATGGTGCCACCGAAAGATGCGAACAATCATAACGTTTGTTGAAGAACTTGTCAGGTGTTGGACATGTCCAAAAACATCCTACACCAATTTTTGCAATTTCATCATCATTCAATGATTCGCAATTGTATCCACGTTGATACTTGTAAACACCTTGGGATGTAATAATGAATCATTGTGAATCATAAATGAATTCGTTGGAATTTTGTACTACTATTTTTTCCCTTCGATCGATTGCGATGATATAATGACTGCAATATAAATGGGAGTTGTATTGTATTACGTGGCGGAGACAGATTAAGCATCCTCTTGCGAGGTTGAACTGCTGGGTGAGGCTGAACGGACGTCGGATTTCAAATTATTCTAGAATGATTCCTAAAATTTGTCACTATTCTATTTCAATTTTCTTCTAATTCCACAATGAAATGGTTTATTAATTTTGTAAGTGATAAATACTCAGCTCGGTAGGATCAAAGTGCTAAAATTATTCTTTGTGTTCATAATGGCCTGTACACAACTTTTGACTATTGTCATCATACAAAAAGAATTCGTTCAAATATTTTATCTATAGAAACACCAAATTTTTTGAGGAGATCGTGGTCAATAGTTCTCATCGACGAATATAAATATTTATGTGTATACACACGTGTTTTCCGATACTGGTGTTACCTATCAAACAGCAGCGCGTCGAATTTCTCGCTTTTGCTACAAATACAATTCTACATTTATATTTTAACTGTATTCACGTTGCAGTTGGTGTGTCGGTCTCACCAGTTATGAAGCAGATTGTCCGTCCAAATTGGAATAACAATAGCAGTTTACTTTTTTACCTACTAACATATTGAGTGATCACGTAGCGACATGATGCCCATTCCAATTTTTGAATACAAAATTATATTCCTGTTCTATGCCTCCACGTAAAATTAATGAGTTGTTTCCAATGAATTAAATATTATTTCCATATATTGGACTCTTTCATAATGTCGAAAATAGTCCACTGCCACCACTATTATTATTATTGTCACTGTTATTATTCTGTACTTGTTTCGAGGATAATGAGCTCTTAGTAAAAAAACATCTACACTTGAATGTCACCCGCTTAAACTCTAACATGCTATAAAATAGTTGATACATGGATTTTAATACATTTAGTATTTAAATACCTTAACTAAAAATTATCAGACTTCTCTTTATAAATATGACGTAGAATCATTCTCTAGGTGAACAGTGGAATTGAAAACTGCGTTCCATCGAATCGTGATGTAGTCAACCCATGAAATTGTGCTTCAATGATTCAGTTTCATACAAAATGAACAACTGGTACGTTATTGAAATACGCGGCAAATACGTTATACAGTCAACTCTATGGGTAACTTACACACAGAACGATCCATATATAGGAGGAAATAAACGAAGAAATAATTTATGATAAGTTGTCAGATGAATGAAACCGTCACTGAATCAATGTATATATAAAATTCTACGATGCAAAACATGAATAGGATATAAATTGCTTAAATAAATATCATGTTATATATACAATATGCATATCTTTTTTATCTTTTTCTATATGTGATGTGATCCTATTCCCACATTTGAATCAAACATCAAGCTTTATTTGATTCTTTCTCTTCAACATGTAACACCAATGGGAATTGTTTATAGAAAAAAAAAATTGCCGAAACCCGGGATTGAACCGGGGACATTTAGATCTTCAGTCTAACGCTCTCCCAACTGAGCTATTTCGGCTGATGTATAGTCATTGGTGTTGATATCAGCTGTTCAAGAAAAAAAAACGCATTACACAATCTTGATTACGGTTTGTCCGGAAATATTTCATAAACGAAGACTTCTTTTGTGTTTCTCTACTAAATACTACGCCAATGAATTTGTAGATGTTTTCACAGAGGAATCATCAGTGAACTGTATTTAACATCCACTTGCTAACGTAATTTTGGATTCATTCCAACACCTTCCCCGTATTTCTTAGGTGTATGATGCAGGCGAAATTATTTCTGGAGGAAAGAACTTTCAAATTAATTCTTATTGATCAAAAATTTCTGATTCTGTGAATATGCAATTTTTGGAATGGCTAACTCCTTGGTAAATTATGATATACTTCAATGCTTATACTGATATTGACCAAGAATCTCATCAAGTTGTTTGATTCAAATTGTTCTTGGACTCCATAACCACCTGTACAGCAAAGTTATCTTTTCTCGGCACCACTTCGTCAAGTGATTTAGTTACAAACGGAACTTGAAATGTTTTGTCCATCATAATTTGGTAGACTATTTTAATATTCTAATGAAGTAGACAAAAATTCGTGACTGTAAAATGTTTAGTAGACTGAAAATGAAAGTTACAAAAAACCACACATCCATATGACATCTTAACCAGAATGGACTCCATGAATAGCATCATGAAAAATGTTCACTACAAAGGCTATTATGATGGGGATGATAGAAGCAATAATTGCATAAAGATGGTTCCATCTAATATATAATAAAAGTTTGATCAATCAATTCCATTACTACATGTTGAAAAGATAGCGTGCTGGTTCATTAATAAATCAACGCTTCTAAAAGGTTGCACTTACAATGCTTTCCTTCAAAAGCATTTAGCATTCATGAAGATTCAAGAACGCAAGTCATGACGTTAACAGTGACGTCATATCTGCTTTTGTCAACGTGTAGAATGCAAAGAGTGAGCAGGATAAATAATGTTTCATGAGCCGCGTTTGCATTGCATGAGCGTCTATCAAGAACCTCACGAATAAATCCGTAGCTTGATAACATGATGAGTCACTCCAGTGACGTATAAATATCGCAGGGCGCCAATATCTACATTAGATAAAAAGGAAAGATTATATTATGAATGAATGTGTTGTCTAATATCAAACAGAAATAACATACATTCAATATATAATTTTTGAAAATGTATATAAGTAGTAGGTTATGTTAAGTTCATTAATGATGAAGTGATATTTTCATTGAAAAATGTTTGAAAATTCAACGTCGATTGAGTATGAATCATGTATATAAATTTCGCTTCACGATATGTGACTATAGATGAGTCCAATATTCAAACACACGTATGTTTTGTTACAGCTGGCAGTGAACTGGAAAAAAATTTCGATCCATAACATTCAATTATCAAGGTCTATGAAGATAATATTTGTTTAATATCAAATTTGGAATGGCAACGTTCAAATGTTGAATATTTATCAGTGAAATATTAGTTTCTTGAGATACAAGGAATCACGCAATGTTATTTTGGTGTATAAACATCAAACGGAACATTACAGAATTTGGTGTTTCAGGATGCAGCAGGCTATGCTTGAGATCAATGGAGTGCCGACTCATGTTGTAACCGCAGGACGATGGGTTGAAGAAGGCTTAGCATCGACGGGTCACAAAGATATAGTGCTTGTGATTCCAGGTAATCCTGGAATTCCGAGTTACTATGAAGGTTTCATCAACAGTTTGAAATCGAGATTACCTACAGAAACTCCGGTGTGGGCAGTAGGTCATGCTGGTCATGTTGTTCCATCAAAAAATACCTGTTTTTCTTTACCGGATAATCATTCTGATTGGCATCGGTATGATTTGAATGGACAGTTAGAACATAAGGTATATTTTATTTGCTTTGACTCTATTTATTCTAGATTTTATTTTTCGTGTATTTGAGTCGCAGCATCAATTGTTGTATGAGCAACTTTGAAGACTGTAAAGCAGAATAGGGAGAGTGGAGTCGAGATTAATTTTATCTCGGAGCAGGTCTGAGAGATCATAAACGCGATTACAAGTTTAATATACAGTATGTAAATATTCAAATTGCCATTGGAAAGAATATATATTGTAGAAATTAGAGCTGAATTATGTCTGATGAATATCAGATTTTCCATGAACAGTTATGAAATCTAATAATAGTCAATATGGACACAAACTAAGACAAACTTCCACGGGAGGAAAAAGATGAATTTGATGAAGTGTCCAAATAATGCGGAAGAAAACATGACATATTTTCGTCCGAAGCTTGTTGACGAGTGTTATTAAACTTCCTACAGAAATCATTTATAAAGCAACACATCCCCAAAGATGCACGGCTGCACCTCGTAGGGCATTCCATAGGATGTTGGTTTATCCTTCAGCTACTAAAAGATAAAGAATTTGCTGATCGTGTTGTCAAATGTTACATGCTGTTCCCGACTATTGAACGTATGAGAGAAACCAAAAGTGGAAAATTTTTGTTGAATGTTGTGAGTACTCTTTGTTATTAACAAACTAATGCAAATCTCTCGTCCATATGCATTGATGATAGACCTTACTTTTATCGAATGTATTAAATCTTTTATAGATATTAAGAATGGCTACAGTTATCATTTTCCTTTCTTGGATTTTCTCATTATTACCAACGATTCTGCAGAAAATTTTAATCCGAATATTTGGTGGATTTTTTGGTGTCACAAATAAAAGTGTAAAACCTACGCTGCAACTGTTAGATCCAGCTGTTCTAGAAAGAGTTTTGCGGTTGGCGCAAAATGAGATGCGTTCAGTACGTGAACTAGATCACGAAGTAATTTCAAACTATGAAGATAAACTGTGGCTTTATTATGGAAGTACAGATGGTTGGACTCCCAGGTTTTATTATGACGAGTTGAAAGCGAGATACCCAAACATAAATGCTCAAATTTGTAGACGAGGATTCCGTCATGCCTTTGTTTTGAGTCATGGTGAGCAGATGGGCAACATGATGGGAGATATAATCAATGAAACTATACAACAAACATAATGATCATTTTTGCTATGTCTTGTTATGTCTTAAATGTGAAAATTAGAGATTACTATGTTTTGCGA
Source organism: Meteorus colon (assembly GCA_030523085.1). NCBI lineage: Eukaryota > Metazoa > Arthropoda > Insecta > Hymenoptera > Braconidae > Meteorus > Meteorus colon. Next base: position 459,686 of record JAPYZH010000050.1, read on the forward strand.
GGGTAAATTATAGGGTTGGCTATGAATATCAAATAATATGTAACAGAAAAGTGGAACAAATGAATGTAATAAAAATAATTGGGATGACAAATAGGAGTTATACCACGAAAATCGTAGTCTTCACATTATTTAATAAATTTTATCAGCTTTGACATGAAAAAAAGTGTTTGAATATACCATCTTAAGTTTATTTATATTGTGTTGGATTTTGAAGTTGAATCAGAACCAGTATTACTCTACAGCTTTTGTTTTTCCTTCTTGGCTTGTTCAGCCAATGCTTCTAATCGATCATGTTCCTTAATTAAAGCAGTTACCTCAGCTGCTGGTAAAATTCGCGTAATGGTTTTGCCATTCTCTCGTGTTAATGTTGCCATCTCGACTGCGAATCATGCAAATCATAAAGTTAAAATACTTCCAACTAATTAGTCATATAATAATGACTATATAAAGCTACATAATCATTTCTGTATAGTCGTACCTTTATCAGCAGTCAATTTAGTCATATCGAGAGTTTTCGACAAAACTTTGATAGCGAGAGCTTGAGCATCCTTCAACGTTGTTTCACCTTCTTTGTACTCTTGTTTCAAAGAAGAAATGGCTGCAGCTGAATTGTTACCGATGCACGTAGCTTTCCATCCTCCATAATTACCACTTGGATCAGATTGGTACAATTGATAGCCATAATGTTTGTCCCATCCCATATACAAAATTGATACTCCAAATGGTCTTTTACCACCAAATTGAGTGTATGCTTGTTTTACATCGCACAACCATGAAACCAGTTGCTCACAAGGTATTGTCTCACCATATTGGAGTAAATAACGCTGACCAATTAATCTCAGCTCATTGGTCAAAACATTAGCATCCGACGTTATGCCAGCAACAGAACAAACAACATCCTCATTCAATTTATATATTTTTTCCGAAAAAAATACTTCATCAAGCAGTTTGTTTGTATTTCGCCTTTCAGCTGCTAAAAGAACACCGTCATTGGCCAAAATTCCAAGACAAGTACCGGCATGACTTATAGCTTCCATTGCATATTCCACTTGATATAAACGTCCTTCAGGAGAAAATATTGTTGTTCGAGTATCATATCGACGAGCCTGTCAATAAATTATCAAAATATACCATTTGTAATTTCATTGTGTGATATCAATGACAGTGCACTTCTCACATAACCTCAAACTTCATAACATACAATCATTAATCTGATCTATTTAATTATTATCATTCGTTATGTGGTGCCAAAGACAAAGAATTCAACACTTACCATTGTTATCAATTGTATATTTTACTAATTGCCAACTATTTCAACAACTATCTCAAATTATTTATTCGTTTTCAACTATCCAACACTCTTAAAACTCAAAATGCTTGAATTTGACTCCAGAGTTTCACATATATACACATACAAAGTATAAAATATCACCGACAATCACAGATGATTGGGGCTTTTCATTTTGTAACACTTTCGGGGATAATGTACACTGCAGTAGGTGGCGCTGTAAATCGCGTAAGCGCGCGAAAATGTTTGCTACATGACGCCATTTTGACTGCGGATATATTGCAGCCATCTTTCTCTCCTATTTTTTCACACAAGATGAATTTGAAAACAGCATATTATGTTATACGCTTGAAGAAATTCAATATTTCGGCTTCTAAATATTAAATTTTATATTTGGAATTTGATTTATTATCAGCTCTATATGAACAGCTGCTTTCAGCTATTCTCAAATTTGAATTTTGCGGTCAATATTGAACAATCTGATTGGTCAAAATACCCACTCGAAGAGATGTATTAGGGATTCTCATTATTGATATGAAGAATTCTGAAAATTTTTCTTCCCTATCGGAGCACCACTGCTTTGAGCCATTCCGACTGGTTGCGATTATGATGCTTTTACTGTAAATTTTTTTTCGACTTTGCAGTAGAGAAAAAATGTAACCCCAAATATGATGACCATTGAAACGTAAACTTCTCTTCGTCTTTAACTCATAGTATAAAATAATAATATATGAATAATAAATGATAATCCTAAGATAAGATTTGAAGAATTTATCATGGTTGAAGAGAAATTAGTGTCAGTTAGTTTAGCTATCGAAACAAAAGTATTACCGGTGTCATACTCTGCAGGTTCAACAGCAGAAGATTTATGTATTAAGGTAAATTTATCTCGTTCACTAATTTTTCCTCTGTCTGATAAATAATGACAATTTATAAATGTTTATACTGGGACTTTAGGTGAGCAAACAAATTGGTATAGGCCCAGCAGCAAAACATCTATTTGCTTTGAGGAATAAAACTACTCGACTGTGGTTTGCACCTGGTTACAAACTGTCATCTAAAGACAAAATCAAATATGAGTTTCGATTACGATTTAAGCCTGCCAGCCTTCAGCGACTTAAACATATAGATCCAAAGGCATATGATTATTATTTTCATCAAGCACGATGTGATGTGTTAGAGAACAAAGTGCCAGATATTGTCTATGAAATGCACAAACGTGAATTGATTGGACTTGGTGTTTGTGATATGTACAGGTAATGAGGGAGAAACAAATCAATTACAATGGACAATAAAGAATTTATGTATTTATTCATTTTTCTAGGGTAATGTTAGAAAAAAATGTACCGAGAGAAATTGTTGAAGCAGAGTACAAGAAATATATACCTAAAGAATGTATTAGAAGACATTCATTTTTTATAAAGAAACCAATTCACAATGCTTTAGCAAGAATATCAGGACACGATGCATCGTATGTAAAAGAACAATATCTCAACCAATTTGCGAGCATGGTGCCTGATTATCCGTATGAAGAATATAAAGCCTTAATGGATAAGGGAATCCCAAAACCACCTTCTCGCGTTCTACTTAGGGTGAATTCTTCGGAAGTCAAACATTGTGAAATGGATAATAATACACAATGGACAAGTTTATGTGCCATAGAGGATCTCTGTTTTGTCTCAATAAGGTATTACATGTTGTCATAAAAACGGGATGGAAATATTCGATTAAAGTAAACATTTTTCATCGTTGCTCTAGACAAGACAGCACAGTTGAAGTATCACGGAAGAGTGGGATACCTTCGTATCTGAAATTTTCTACGAACGCTCTTCTTATGTCTTTTGTATCAGCATTGGATGGTTATTATAGACTAGCAGTCAAGTGGACATTCAACTTGTGTCGAGATTTCGTTACACCTAGCTTAGAACAATTGCAGAAACAAAAGTGCCATGGGCCAGTTGGGTATTTTGAAAACAATATATGTGGTCGTACATTTGCATATTTTACATACCAAAAGAGATATTTATAAATTTGTATTGTTTAGGGGTGAATTTTCTTATGCTAAACTTGAGGCAAAACGGTCTAATCGACCAGGGACTTATATATTACGAGAAAGTGAAACACAGTACAATGTTTTTTATCTTGACTCATGTGGGAAAGATGGTAAAGCTCGGACGCACAAGATTGAGCAGTGTGGACCAGAAAATTTTTCTCTCTTGGATTCCGCACAAACATATAAATCGCTGGCACATTTAATCGCCTGTCATCAAGATCCCGAAGGATCATTGTATTTATCTGAATGTTTACCACCGTCAGAATATGGTATGACTATCCATTTCACTAGACTTCTTGGGCTGAACTTGTTGGTGTCAACTGATCAATCATTCACTTTTCAATTTAAGACAAATCACCTTTGCTGATCTGCGCTACCGAAGGTGTTGGCAGTGATGTGGCCGCTGATGAAGAATTACTTACTGCACTCTTAGAAGGCGGACCCCGTTGTATTCCACCCCAACAATTACAAGTATATAAAGCGCAACCATTTCCTGAACATATAGATCCCACCGATAACCGCGCATCAGCAACAGTACTTTATCGTGCTATGTGGAGAGTTACCAAAGGTAAAAAGTTAGAAGCTGCAATAAAAGTGTTGAGGGAAGAAGAAAGCAGATTTACGCGTGAATTTCTCGAATTGATTGGAAAATGGGGGCAGTTACGTTCAGGAGCTCTAGTGAGGTGCGTTACAGAATATCAGACACCCTTATTATTTATTTCAATCAATTGTTGATAACGTTTATTCCTGAATTTAGATTGTATGGATTAACAGTGGCACCAGCAGTTGGGATGTTAATGGAGCTCGTTAAACTTGGCCCACTTGATGCTTATTTGCGTAATAATTCACCACAGACTGTGAAGACTGTGGATATGGTTGAAGCTGCGGCATGTTTGGCAACTGCCCTTTGGCACTTGGTGACTTGCAAATCCATATATATTAATAGAAATATGTTATTTTCATGATTTAATTGTTATTCAGTGTATTCTTTTTATTAGGAAGAGAATGGGGTGGTCCACGGCAATATAAGATGTCGGAAGTTACTCGTCCATGTACACACGGATAATAGTTTCATCGTGAAATTGGCAGATCCAGGTCTTTCCAGCTATACACCGGCTGAGTGAGTGAGCTCGACTGCTGGTATGCTTTTATCTTGCGTACTGGTGCTTATGTGAGCTATTCTACTACACACAATATTTACTTGAATGAATCTATATTTTTTATTTGTCTCCGCAGCATTCATTGGTTGCCTCCAGAGTGCTATTCATCACCAGAATCCGCGCGTCGAAGCACTCGTGCTGATGTTTGGGCATTAGGAACTACTCTATGGCAAATATTCTCTCGTGGTGCTTTACTTCCACTACATCGAGACATTGACTCTGTGAAAAAGGTTGAAGACTCATTTGCAACTTTTAAATCCACACTGCATCACTTTTTTCTTGTATCTGCCACTTCTATTGGTTTTGTAGTTCTATACAAGTGGAAAACGTTTACCAATACCAAACGCTTGTCCGATGGAAGTATACAAGTTGATGACTGAATGCTGGGGCGATTTCAATGGACCCCGAAAACAACCGCAAGCAATAATGCGTGATATAAACCAAGTACTTTATCAGGTTTACAATTCACGTCGTACTCATGCATACGCAACGGCATTTCCAAAACTTTTCAATGATCACGCAAGAGTAGATGACGATGATACGGAAATGACAGATAACAATTCATCATCAGATTGTGAATCGCGAACTAGTAGTCTATTCACTGATCGTACCAGTCTACCCTGGGACGATCCAGATGAGAGTGAGAATATGAAATTCGTGTGATAATAATAAGAATAAGTTTAAATTGAAAGTAAATATTCATCGGAATTTTGTTTCCATTTGCTCACAGGTAATGCAAGATTAATTCGATTGAGTGAGACTGATCATGATGCAGAGGAAGAGCTGTCTGCATATTTGGGATGGTTAGCAGAAAATGGGCCTGTTGACGGTGGAAGTAACGTACCCATAAACAGTGAAGAACCACTTGTAGATAGAATAGTGAATGAATTAGATAGGAGTTGTGGCCGAACAGATGGGCCACTTGGGCAAATGCAAGGAATTTTCGAACTCGATGCCGAATGCAATGTGATACTACAAGGGAGGATAGGACAGGGTTTTTATGGTGAAGTTTATCGAGGAACGTTGGAGCGAGATAATGCAAAAGATAGTGAGCCACAACAGGTAGCTGTAAAAAAATTGAAAACTCGTGCTTTAGAGGCTGATTTGCGAGATTTTGAGAGAGAAATAGCAATAATGAAGGTGAGTATTCTTTCACATTGACGAGATATGTATACAAGCAAAACGAACTACTCCCTCTGACATGTTCCTAATTTCGGACCATTTGTTTCAAATGTACCCAGACTCTGAAGCATCCAAACGTTGTGGAAATTTTGGGCGTAATTTCGGAACCAGAAGTATGTCTTGTGATGGAGTTTGTGAAACACGGCTCGCTACAGAGTTACTTGGCGATTCATCGCGAGAGCCTCACACATAAAGAACTTCTTGGGTTTTCCCTTGATATAGCAACCGGGATGGATTATCTCGGTCGAAAAAGTATAGTCCATAGAGACCTTGCAGCACGAAATATTTTAGTTGCTGATGAAACCAAAGTGAAAATAAGTGATTTTGGCTTAGCGCAAGTCACAGGAAAAAATGATTATTACATTTTACAAACAAATCGTGATCTGCCGATAAAATGGTATGCACCAGAGAGTTTGCGTGATGGACGATTTTCATCGAAGTCTGATGTATGGTCGTTTGGTGTGACAATGTATGAAACTTTTGGTTTGGGTGAAGATCCAAAACTACCTGGTGTCGGCATCGGGGGAGAAGATGGTGAAAACATAGACGAGGGAGGTGCAGAGTTACTGAGTGCGTTGGAAAGGGGTACTCGATTACCTTGTCCACCTAATTGTCCCCAAGTTGTGTACGTCAAGCTGATGCATCCATGTTGGCATTTACAAAGCCATCAGAGACCTGATTTCGCAACTCTTTGCAAAAGCATTCGTGAATTGATCACCAATTATTGAAGAAATTATATTTTTTTATGATCGAAATAAGCACAATTGGCACATGATATTACTAAGTAATGTAAAAATAATAATTATTGATATCTTTCCATATGCTTTAGCGCCCAATTTGTCATTGTATTTTCACATAAAAAAACCCAAGCATAGATATATATATACATATGTATACATGGTATATATATGATATGATTTAAATTATTCTTTCAAGTATAACTGAATCGAAAGCACGAATCGATCCTATCCTGTATAGGTAAAGGCATTGAACTGTGTGAATAATATTACTCTGCTGATCCGTTCAGTGTTATCACAATCTTGAATGAACATGTTTTAGAGGCACTGAATGGTTGACGAAATAGTTGCGCATGCTGCCATGAAACATCGCCTTCACCTCCCTGTAATCCTGCCGTCACGTTTATTCTTCGTGCATTCTTCAATTCTGTTGTTTTGAAGGATTTACAGTCTGGTATCGTCAATACTGTATCACTACTACCATCACGATTGATGCCTCGAACAGTCCATTCCACAATTCCATTATGAAAAGTTGTACATGATGTTTGCAATTCGAATGACGTAACATTTGTGGTATTATCACTCAGTTCAATACTCCATGTTATTTTTCCTGTTTCATTGCCAGGTGATCGCACTAAATACATCATCTTCCAATCATTTTCTACTTTTCGGAATATTTCACCGTCACAGCTGTCTACGCCTTCTTTCCAACCATCTTTCATCTCTAAGACTTTATCATTTTCATCACGAACATCATACAAATCTTCAATAATGTAATATCGCAGCTGAAAGGTACGGATACCGTTTGGCATTTTCCAAATGTGTGGTTGATGGGCTTGCTGCAAAAATAATTGATTATAAAGATTAGATGACAGAAGACTAGAGATTATGATTAAGTCATGGATGATATATGGAAATGAATCAAACCGATAATTCGCCACGTGCTGATCGCCAGGCAGCACTGCCAGAAATACGACCACCATATTCATTGTCATCATTTTCAGATGGTTTTTGAAGTCCTGGTGGAGCTTGTAGAAATTCAGCAAGCTCCATCAATCGGCGTTTTACTACAAAGCGTTTTCTTGCACTACTGTATCCCAAAGAACTTTGTCGTTCATCATTAAGTTTAAGAATTAATGTCATCAAACTGTCCTCAGAGCATAAATTCCGTCGTTTCATGACAGCCATCTGATCTCTGGTGTAGCGCCAAGTAACATCTTGAATTTCATCTCTTGAATAAGCAATGATATATGTTAATTTTTTTTTCCAACCTTTCTCATACAATAGAGGACTGTCCATCACATTTTCACATGGGTCAGTATGGATCCATCGTTGTGCAGCAACAGACCAAACTTCTGTCCATACATGATCAGTTTTATCATGTACGATTCTTGCATCATAACCAACAGCACGACACATCAAAGTGAAAACATTTGCCCATTCACCACATCGACCCTTTCTTGTGGTTAAAAGCATTTCTGGATTTGTGTATCTTATGAATTTTTCTTCTCCACCGCATGTCGTACATCTAAATTCATTTTCGTATATTTAATAACTGAGAATAATAATAAATTCTGTACTTGCATGAATGCTTACGAAATTTATATACTTATGTATTTCTATTCTCGAAATATTGACGTCCTGGGTATATTCATTCCTTTCAAAGCGACATGGCTTAGAGCATGAACGACAACTTGGATTGTCTACCCAAGAGAAAAATTCATTCTTGAACCAATATAAAAGTTCCGCCAAAAATAAATCTTCCACCAATATTTCATCATGACCAACACAACTTTTGAGTTTAATTTTTTTCTGCATCGCTCGAAGATTTTTTATTGCTTCCAATTGTAATTTGATAATCGGAATCAGACATTTGGCTTTTCTTTGTAATTTCTCATTCTCATATACCAAAACACTTTCAAATGTCTGTACAACTGATTGAAAAAAACTTGGTATAGGCAAATCCTCTTGTTTGGTGGCAGCAGATTGGACTTTTTTTATTGTCGTAGCTCCTGCTTCATTATTGTACCACAATTCACGTAAAGACTTTTCAATACTTTTAACTCGACTTAATGATGCATTTGACGGCAGTGAAAAATATTCTCCATCCTGTAAATTTTTCATGGCTTAACCAATTCACACTATAATACAATCAAATTCATTATTCATATATAATATTTATTCCATACCTCATTGAAACCCAGTTCGAATAAACATTCAATACCTCCTGAGGCAGACAAAAGTTTATCAACTATTGCAGCATTTGCCACACGAATCCGCCGATACTTTGACACATCTGGGTGCTTAATAATATTATCACAGATTCTCAACAAAATTTTTAATGCATCGTTACGAACTTCTTCACGATTCTCAGCCAATAAATTCAAACAACGAACTGAATCTTCATCCATTATTGATGATATTGATAATAGTCCAACCAAATCTTTTCCTTCTCTCTTCCTTTCTGAAAATCGCTGCCAGTAATGTATATTGTAATCACTTCGTTTATGCAGAGCTCATATCAGATACTGAGGCCAATGACGAATAATCAAACATGAACATATCAATCTTTCCGACACTGTGTACAGACTGATGAATGATACCAGATGATACTATATATTCTGTTGGATTATGCATGAAGGATGTAATAAGTGCAAGATAATAACTAACTATTAATGTTGATTGATGAAAATATTGAAAGAGAAATATAAATATTATACTTTTTCATTCCGCCTCTGCGAATTTATTGAATATGAACAAGTTGAATGTTTCTGATATATTTGAAGGTTTTGATAGTGACTGTACATAATTCTTTCAACACGCATGTGCCACACGTGTACATAGTATACGTCAAAATTACCTGTCAATGCTGTCTTTGTCGGCTAAACTTGACAGTGAAAAATTAATGGGACAGTTATTTGATTTCTGTTATTATTGCATTACCAAAGTTATGATACATTCATATCATATCTCATTTCTGCATTTGTCAAATGATAAATAGCAACACGAGTCACTCAGATGAGAAGGAAGAAACAGAGGGATTATTTAGAGTGATGAATGCAATCGTGCGCTGTATTTTGAATGTTCAAACTGTAGATATTTATTTTAAGAGTGATAGGAATTTCGTTTATATTATTGAGGAATAAGTGAAAGCACTCGTTGGAAATAATTGTATTTGTACATGCAAAATATCACCATCTTATCAATCCTACACTTGCCAAACACTTTTTAAGTCTTCACAATTTACAAATCACAGTTTAATTCAATGAATAACAAAAATAACATATTGTGATTTAATTGTAAAGATTTTTGTATTAATTAATTGCCATGACGAAATATTAAACCCTTCTGACTCGAAATACCTAGATCATAGTAACTGTTTCCATTCTCCAATTTTCATCAAAACGTAGTGAACAATTAGATTGATTTTTGTTTCAGATTCATTAAAAGGTAATGGATAATGGTTTCAACTTGTCACTATTAATCATTAATGAAGAGGAAAAAAAGTAGAACAATTATACGGATAATGTATTATTCAGAAATCGTTTCTTGGATCAGCTCCAAGTGTTCTCTGGTTCATTTACAAGTAGAAGAACTGAACTCTGTCAAGCCACCAAAAGTCTGCAAAACTTTTCACCAACTTGATGAGATTCCGTACGGACATACAGAAATATGATGAGATCAAGATGAAACATGCAATAGAACTAATGAACAATTATGAATAATAAATTTCTTTATTTCAAAACAGCATTCTATTTCAAATCATTCAGAATGATTCACGCATTGAATCTCAAATGAATGCTATACTTGACTGTAAATTAATTTACAAAAGCATACTTGTATGATACATTTTCTGAGTCACACGCGTGAAGTGTCAAAATTATAGACGGATTTATGATTATATTCCAATATATATGCATATATATGTAGAATATAATTTGCATTGACAAAGTATAAAAAAATGAAAAGTAACAAGCATCTATCTCCATCATATGTATATAAATATCATAAGTAGTTAAAACTGATGGGGATATTCAACGAATCAAAAAAATCATACCTCACTTCATTTATTACAAACTCACATCGATTAATTTCTCTAGTTCATTAGCTTAACATAGTTACGTCAAAAACTATACATAATAGTAATCAATGGTGTTCTATTTACATTCTAATCTCATTTATTCCCTATGATTTGATAGAAAAAAAAAAAAAACACATTGATTGTACATGTATTTTCACATGCGTGTCAAAATTGAACTTAAAAATGTATCGCGTACCTCATCGTTCTAGAGCTTCGTCTCATAATATTGATATCTTAATAAGTGTGCTGAAAAACTGGTATAAATGTATTCTACTGGTAGGGAATAATATTATCGTAATAGTCATCATGGCTTAGACATAATTTGGAAGACCTGTAACGCTGGCTAACTGGAAATTATAAACTATTACATTGTTTGTTGATGATACTCGATAAGAAGTGCAACAATATCGCGATTATTTATGCCATCACCTAGGCAACTATTACGAGAGTATCAATAATTCCCATCCATATATTAATAGTAAAAATTTCTCATCGCATACCATTCATCGAGCACCATTGGTCTATCAAATTTGAAATAATTCGCAACTTCATCTAAACAATTTTTGCCTAATTTTGTATATTTGATTATAAGATGAATATTATCCATTGAATCACTCCATCATTTTGGTCCTGTGACTCGATATTTTAATTTCACTTTTAACGTGCCATAGTGGAAATTCGAATGGAATTATTTTTTTCGTGAGTCAAGTTATTGAACTCGATATTGCCATATTATCAATCATGCATTACATGGTCACAGAAAATTGCACTTGCATCTATACAAATATAATGGATTAATATAATAGTTAGAGATTTGTGTTTTAGCGCCACAGATCTTCCATACATTATTTAGAAATGTAGATAACTTCATTCCTCAATTTATAGTATTAACTCATTCTTAACACCCATTTACCTTTACTTTTTTGAGTAATTTTGGCGGCGAAAAGTGCGCACATTGGCATAATGAGTCTTGATTCATTTATTTTGATTGATTTCAGTCTACTATCTGGCGCGTGGACGAAGTGCGAGGATGGGTCGTGCATTTTTAAGTTTTCTATATGGAGCGTGCGAAGCTTTTGCATGTTTTTATCGCATTCTCCGATTATCTATATATGCTTATGATATTTTATTTATCCAGCCCACATTGTGAATTTGCTTAGTATTCCCGTTAATTCACAATGTTTGCTCAAAATTTGTTCTCTTATAATGCAAGTCATCACAAATACCAAACACATCTCCTTCTCTCAATCGATGATGATTTGATGTGTTGATGAATTTATGTATCACTTCATATTGCTATCTCGATCATTGAAACTTCAGGAAATGAGAATAACTGAAGACGCAACTGATCGTTATACCGTGGATTCTCCGGAATTTTTCTATAAAATCAAAATTAAATTTGCACTCGCAATGGAATCTCATGCCAATTTCCAAAATCTACTATATATTGTTTGAATTTTCTGAATTACGAAGAACTAGATTAAAACGATATAAACAATGATACCGAGAAATGAAAGTGAACAGGCATATAAACCAATGTCGGATACGTCTTCTTGCATTTAAATTCCTGCTACATCATGAAAACCAATAATAAAAGGGCGTATTGACCAAAATTATTTGTTATGGGATTTAACAACAGTCAGGGGGATTTGAACCTCACGAAAAATGACGAAGCAACTAATTGCACGCACTAGCAGAAAGCAAATTCAATGATATTCAATAATGAGGATAAGTGAATCAAGATCTAAGAAGTAGGTTGCAAGGGACACATTAAATAATATTTTATATACGCCGATAATTTTTTCTGTTCGTAGTGAACCATACTTCGACGGGTAATATGAAACTTTGGCGTATCCAATCATCAATGGTGTCATCAAGAATGCCTGGACTTTGAATTAATCAACTTTTTATGAATGCCAAGACCGAATCATTTAAACAAAATTTTTTTTGGTGAAAATTTTAATATTACCACGATCGTTTCGACTAGATTCAAGTCGTCGTTTTAACAGTTAGTTCTCCGGTGAAAGAAAGGTCATCATCAGATGACTTCGAGTTAAATTCTGGGAAAATATTGTCACAATTGAATATCATTATCGTGTTTCAATTTGTAGTTTAATCAATTCAATTGGGAAATATATGGGCATATATTGATAAAAAAAGTGTCAACCATGTTGTTGTGTATGCTGGACGTCGGGTGTAGTATTACCTCCCAGCACAAAACATTGCCTGTCTGTTATGCTGTGAAAACAATTTTTAATCGATACACCCTTTAAAATTTAGTGGAAATGTTTCTGTTAAATTTAGTAGTGAGATGACGTATCTTTCAGAGAATATATGCCTTTCTCTTCTTGAATTTCTCGAATATTTGTCTCTGCGTATTCATCCGTTTCAGAGAAAGTTCAAATGAATGTAGCGGAGAAGAGATTTGTACGTCGCTTTACTCCCAAAAAGGGAATTTTTACGCATACGATTTTAGTTTTTATCACATGATATGCAAATAGCATACATGAATACGTATATATTTGCTTACGAGATCGGCGCTAATTTTGTTGCATCAAAACTGACCATGTGACGTTACAGTAAACAATATTTCATGTGAAGTTGGAGTTGCGTAGGAGTCGTTGACATATATTTGCGGTGAATCCATTTATTTCGTCGTCATTTTATTTCAATTATGACTTGAAATACCTCATCAGGTAAATTTCATCCGAATTAATAACTCACTTGTAGTTCAACATTCACTATCACTACAATCATTCATGAAAATTATTAAGAATTTTCTTGAATGATTTATACTCATGCTCAAGTCTTGAGTGCAGCATGACGCGCGTCCAAATACGTTTGTCGGGATTCAGTGATCAAATAAATACCCTCAACAGTGAAAATTGATACCTCTGCGGAAAAAAGTAAGAGAATGTTTGAATAATCATGATTTCAAAGTATTGCACACAGCCTAATAGTCAATAACAAGAACTTGTTAAAGATCAAACACTCGAGAGAACAGTACTCACCATCTGGCAATTCGTATAATTTTCTAGGAAGTGATGAAAAATAGGTGTGTCGTAGTGCTTCTTCTGCATCAATTCGATCGTCAGGATTAAGTTGAAGTAATGCTGATGCCACGTTATCACCGTCAGTGACATCATATAGCTTCGGAAATGACAGACCGAGTTTTCGCATTGGATAAAACGCTAAACGATGTGGTTTATAGCCAGGTAACCGTGAGACACCTGGCCAACTTTCTTCTGTTGGAGTTCCCAATATTTTGAATATCTTATCAAGCTGGTCGTAGGTACATCGTACACCTGGGAATGTTGGCACACCAGTCAGCATTTCGACAAAAATACAGCCCACGCCCCACATGTCGAGAGACGTGGAATATTCAGTGGAGCCAAGAAGAACATCAGGCGGCCTATACCACAATGTTACTACTTCATGTGAGTATGTGTGTGACGGAACAGATTTGGCTCTCGCCAATCCAAAGTCAGCGAGCTTCAGTTCACCTAATTCACTTATTAGCAGATTTTGCGGTTTCACATCACGATGTAAGACTTTCCTGAAAATCATGAAAAAGAAAAAGAAACAAGAAAAATTAACACAGTGCAATACATGACATGCGTGTAAAGTAAATTGCAAGTTGGACCATCGAAAAAGTATAAACGACGTATGTACGTCTAACTGGATACATTTTCAGAGGGCAAGTAGGTCCCACTTGATATGTGTTTTGTGACTGTACTGTTTTTTACAGTCAAGGTAGTTGTAACAAAATATATGTGAGTCAAGTTTGCCTTACCTGCGATGACAGTAGGCTAATCCACGCAATAACTGGAAAAGAAAGAGCTTGACATTTCGTGGATCCAAACCGCCACTGCCGTACTTCTCCATGTACTGTGACAAATCAGTATGAACAAATTCGAAAACAAAAGTAAGTGTTTCGCGTGTGTGAATAATATCGTGAAGTGTGACGATATTATTGTGTTTCAACTCTTTCAGCAAACTCGCTTCACGAATGGCAGTGAATGGAGCTCCTTCTTCCTCTTGCAGCCTTATTTCTTTCAGCGCCACAACCTGTTGAGCAAGATGGCTGTAGCCCTTGAACACCGTCGCGTACGATCCCTCACCTAACTGCTCCAGCTTTACATATCCCTCAGATTTACCAAAAGGCGAATCACCCTGATTAACAATAAATCGAATTATGTCGTGGATAAATTAATTCTGAATTAGAATTATGAATGAATCTCATGTTATAAGCTGCGCACCCCAAACGCTGAGAATCGCTTCGTTCGTCGTGGCGCTGAATCGGGGCCCAGGAAAACCTCGGACTTTGGTCGTGGTGGCCGACGAGGTCGTAAAATTACTCGTGCTTCCTCTCGTATATCCTCGTCTAACAGTTTGGAATCACTGGAGACGGATAGCTGCCGATGAACTCTATCACGATCGCCCACTCCTGCCCATTCTGACACATGCGATATAGACGTTGAAGTAATTGACTTTGCTGGACAAATCACATATAATTCATAAAATATGCGGGGTTAAATGACGAATAGACAATTGCAACAAACTGCCGAAAGGGGAAAATGCTCTTGCCTTCTTCTTCTTCTTCTTTTCAGCATTACCATTTAATATATGTTAATATCATAATAAAAATGATGTTACACACCACGATAAATTATCATGAGAACTTTATTTCTATACCAACTTACCATATCGGTGATCCTTGTCCCCCGAAATATTTCCATTCCTTTCTAATCGATCCAGAAACTCTTCAGAAAAACCATTATAAGGTAGCGGACCTCTGTTAGCAACATCTTCTGCCTCCTCTTTCGATATTGCTGGAAATTAATTGTCTTTGATAATACATATTGATTGGAATTTTATTTTTATTTCGTATCAAACTTACATAGTCTCCCAAAACTGTGGCTGAGACGTTTTTTTAATTTCTGTACCCTGCTGAGGGCACCTCCTTTCTTTTCTCTCATTGTCACAGGACCTATTAATTTACATCAAAATTTATTCATAAAATTTTTGATTCCCCATATCCTTCATATTATTCGATTTATCAAAAGTAGAATTTCGAGATTTTCTCATTCATATCAAAGACAAGAGTATAAAATATTATACAAGAACACACAAAGACGATGATCATAATCAACTGAAATAAGACTACGGAGAATTCATTAGTTGTACATAAGGAAAATGAAGAATCTGAATCAGAAAGTAAATAGTGGTGTGTAAACATATGAATATAGATAAACAAAAATGCAAGATGATGTCCGTTATTTCTCCAATTAGGGTGCGATCACCTCATTAATAGGATTATTTTGTAACGCTCTGACAATATATTATCCCTCCCTCTTTTCTATAGTTTCATATAAAATTTCAATTCATCTAATTCTACTAGGTATATCTAAGAATAAATTATATCAAAGGTAGATTACTTTGTTTGTATCTTATTGTATCAGAATATTCAATTGCATTAGATTCAAGAATAATGAAAGAATGAGTGTTGATATATAGAAGAGGCACGACAATAAGTTAATACTCACCACCCTCTTTACTTCTAGATGCTGCCGATCCCTTGTCCTGACAGTACATGATTACTCATTCACTCAGACACATGACATATGGGCGGTGACGCGGGCAAATCCGCGTATTAATATTTCCCCTCAGTGTAGCTTAACGTTTAATCTTGTGTTTTCTAACACTTCTGAATATATAAGACTATACTTTTTCCAATGATCTGACTGAAAAACAATAACAAAGCTTCGCTCTCTCATTTTTCATTCCATCGATCGCCATTGGATACACGAGAGATAAATTTTTTTTTCTGGAAAAAAATTAACTATTCAACAGTAGTACAAAGTTGCAACTCTCAAATTCACATGTATGAAATCATCATGTATCTCACTTTGACCAACCTACTTCAATATATGAATGTATATCATTTTTTCACCATTCAAAGAAATATATTTTCACTCTGCCGACAAAATAGATCAACTTTTCATCGTTAATATTGAGTAACAATGACTTCCACACGGGAGAAAAAAAAAAGGAATACAATTCAAGTATGCTGATTATACGTGTGGTAAAAATTATAAGGATATTTAAACGACACTATCGAATATTCCGAGCATTTGCATTATTAGTACCAAGTGTATACATAGAGCAGTTCAATGCCATCAACACTGTCGTAAACTTCATCGAGGTATAGTACAGAACATTTCATCTATTCGTAAAATGTGCGTAAATGTACACAGATACATACATCTCGATCACGCACACACGCCTATACACACACACAATTGGCATAATATACACCTACCAATGTTCATATATTATTATCTACTGTGCACGCTCATACATGCCATCTTTGATTCACATCATATCAGAATTTACAATCGTGTTATAGTTTTTTATACAGTTCAACTCTATGGATGCCCTGTCCAGTCCTAATCAATCCTATTTTACCCTACTCGGCGCTCATTTCCACTGGATATTTCATACTATGGATGTGAACAATTTGTTATCTTCCCCGGAAAATTATCTCAAACCATTGGGAAAACAATTTAGAAGATGGCTGTATGGTCTGTAGATAACTTCAGAGTTCATTCATCAGCAGTTCGTTGAACGGCTACTTCAGGATTATCTGTGATTGGTTCATTTTTATCGTCCGTTGAGTTTAACCTCAAACCCCAAATCAAGTTCCAGTTTTGTGAATGTGACGAATGTTTGACCAATCACCAATTAGAATTCGAAATCTTACAAAAGTTCGAATTGATGCCTCAACTTCAATATGTACAGTCGTCTGACTCGCTGCTAGAATATAATAAGTAATATTTAAGTTTCTAGATATAAGTATACGAGAGCATTTCCGGGGTATTTAGATTGATTGGGTTAGTAATGGTATTCGTTCAGTTATTTCTTCGTATCGTAGGAAAAAGTAATATTAAGTACTGCAGATTCAAATATACCGCCAGAACACGCCAGAATGCGCGAGTGGTGCTGTTGCAAACTAAAA
This sequence comes from Meteorus colon, assembly GCA_030523085.1. NCBI lineage: Eukaryota > Metazoa > Arthropoda > Insecta > Hymenoptera > Braconidae > Meteorus > Meteorus colon. The sequence goes on from JAPYZH010000050.1 coordinate 477,205, forward strand.
CAAATCGACGATGTAGCCATCTGTTAACTGGATAAAGAAAACTTGCATGAAAAAAAAGTTTAATTCGATTTAAACAATTTGAAGATAAAAATCAGGAAACAAATGATGAATATTCGTAATATGATGGTTGATAAATCAACGAAAAATGATACGAGCGATCAGGGCGCATCAACGTTCATCGAAAATCCGCCCACTAAAATATCAAACGTCGAGTGGAATGAATCCATTGGATGAATTATGATAGCAGCGCCACTCGTATTCAATCATCCACAAAGAGCCAATGAATATATGCCATGAATCAATGAATACGTATATACACAAATGTATAAGTCGTATGTGCGTCAGCTGTAGGAAGCTTTGCCTTTATATATATGAACTGAAGCACAACTTTTGATAGAACTAGAGTAGAGGTGACTTCATGCGGATACTAAATTGTCAATCGTTTGAAACATTTCGTCGAATTCTTGTCAATAAAACTGTGCCAATTCATCGAAAATATTATTCTTCACTAGTTGCAGAATCCAAATATCAAGTGAATATGGCTACAACCGATAAAAAACCGTTTCAACGACTTCCAACTGATATTCGTCCTCGTCATTATGAAATAACTCTAATTCCAGATATGAAAAATTTCATATTTGAAGGAACTCAAAATGTTGATATCGAGGTAATGAATATTATGCTGTCTATTTGCTATTTTGTCAACAGTCTCATTGACTTATTGATTATATTTCTATACACATATATATGTGCGTCATATGATGGTGACGTTGTTGTTACGGTAAACATAACCAATAAATTTTTAGGTGGAGAATTCAACTGATACGATTGTATTGAACTCGCTAGACATTGCTATAAAGAGTGCTACATTCAAGAATGATGCTGGGAATAAGATTGCAGCTGAAAAAATTGATATATCTCTTGCTGACGAGACTGCGACTCTAACCTTCCCTGAAAAACTGCCAGTCAGCAAGAATGGCGTGCTCTATTTCGACTTTGTTGGCGAAATTAATGATAAAATGAAGGGCTTGTATCGCAGCAAGTATCAGGGGTAACAATGAACACATCATCTATTCCTGAAAACAATTCTCAACATATTATGTATATGTTTACACATGTGTGCACATCGGCTGTCCCACACATGTGGGAAAACGACTACAAATATGCTTAAACCGATATGCTATCTGTTCCCGTCCCTGCTTTTATGAATGCACAAATAGATAATTGTGAAATAATATTTTTAGTCCACCAAGACGAAAAACTGATACGGAAGCAGTAGCTATTACTTTTTTATGCCCCACATCTGCACGTAGAGTTTTTCCTTGTTGGGATGAACCAAACATTAAAGCTACATTTAGTTTGACTCTTATCTTACAATCTGCTGATAAATTGATCGGATTGAATAATATGGTAAGAATGAATCGTGATGAAATTAATTGAAACAACAAAAACGTATGTTACAGAGTTGACGGGAGTGTTAAATATGCGGCGGTGACACAGTTTGAACCGACAGATGCGAGACGTTGCTTTCCGTGCTGGGATGAGCCGTCAATCAAAGCCACGTTTGGTATTACCCTAAAAGTACAAACGGGTTACACGGCTCTTTCGAACATGGTAGGGCAACGCGTCGCACTGTAAAATCATAACAATAACAAGGTACACATTTGATTTAAATTTCGTAATAATTTGTTACAGCCCGTGATGCATTCCGAGACAAAAGGTGACGTTGAAATTCTCAAATTCGAAAAGACACCTATCATGTCCACGTATTTAGTTGCCGTAGTTGTAGGCGAATTCGATTATGTGGAAGACAAAACCAGTGATGGAACTGTTGTGCGAGTATATACTCCAAAAATGAAACGTGAACAGGGTCGATTCGCTCTAGAAGTAGCGACCAAGGTTTTACCGTATTACAACAAGTATTTCGGCATTTCTTATCCATTACCAAAGATGGATCTCATTGCTATTGCTGATTTCGCTGCTGGTGCAATGGAAAACTGGGGATTGGTGACATACCGAGAAACATGTCTTCTTGTCGATCCTGAAAATACATCAGCTGCATCGAAACAGTGGATTGCATTAGTAGTTGGTCATGAGTTGGCACATCAATGGTTTGGTAATTTAGTCACAATGGAATGGTGGACGCATTTATGGTTGAATGAAGGTTACGCATCTTTTGTCGAATTTCTATGTGTGGCGCATCTATTTCCTGAATATGATATTTGGACCCAATTCGTTACTGACACATACATAAAAGCACTTGAACTCGACGGTTTAAAAAATAGTCATCCTATCGAAGTACCAGTGGGCCATCCTACGGAAATAGACGAAATATTCGATGATATATCGTATAATAAAGGCGCAAGTGTCATAAGAATGTTGCACTCGTATATTGGCGATAGTGATTTCCGTAAAGGAATGAATTTGTATTTGAAACGACACAGTTATGCTAATGCAGAAACAGAAGATCTTTGGGCTGCATTGGAAGAAACCAGTAAGAAACCAATTGGTGCTGTTATGTCAACATGGACAAAGCAGCAAGGTTTTCCCGTCATTAATGTCAAACAACGTCAAGACGGTAACAATAGAATCCTTTCATTATCTCAAGAGAGATTTTTAGCTGATGGTTCTCATCATGAGAGTCAAAATCTCTGGATGATTCCGGTGAGTGTGAGTACTTCATCGGCTCCGACTGAAATAGCTTTCAGTACAGTCATGGAAGAGAAGACAAAGGAAGTAGTAATCAATAATGTACCTGCAGATGCATGGCTAAAAATAAATCCAGGCACAATCGGCTTTTACCGTACTCGTTACGATTCTGATGCTCTAGCTCTGCTCATGCCAGCAGTTAAAAACCGTACATTGCCACCCCTAGACAGACTTGGTCTTCTTGATGATCTCTTCGCAATGGTGCAAGCTGGACACGTTTCCACGGTGGAAGCACTGAAATTCATGCAAGCTTATCAGTATGAGGATAATTATACAGTATGGTCAAGTATTGTGAGCAGTCTTGGTAAAATTGGTATTCTCCTTGGTCATGATGACGATCTTGATCAACGATTCAAGGCTTTTGGACGATCATTGCTGAAAGACATTACCAACAAACTTGGCTGGGAACCGAAAAGTAATGAAACTCATTTGGATAATCTCTTGAGATCATTGGTACTTGGAAGAATGGCAGCATTGAATGATACTGAAACTATTGAGGAAGCCAAAAGACGTTTTGAACTTCATATAACTGGAAAATGTATGTTACCCGCTGATTTAAGGAGCCCTGTTTATCGTGCTGTCCTCTCAGTCTGTGATGTCAATACTTATGAAGCTATGCTGAAATTATATGATGACGCTGATTTACATGAGGAGAAAGACAGAATACTTCGAGCATTGGGGGCCATTCGAGATCAATCGTTATTAGCAAAGGTTCTTGACTTTGCTATGAGCGATAAAGTACGTGCACAAGATACTGTCTTCGCTATCATGTCAGTTGCTCTGAATTCTAAAGGACGTGACATTGCATGGAACTTCCTAAAATCTAATTGGCAAACTTTAACGAATCGTTATGGCGCATTCTTGCTCCCACGTCTTGTTAAACATACGACGGAAAACTTTGTGTCTGAACAACATGCTATTGAGATAGAAGAATTTTTCAAAAAGAATCCAACACCAGGAACAGAAAGAACTGTCCAACAAAGTGTTGAAAGCATTAGATTGAATGTTGCATGGCTTGCAAGAGATCAAGCTGCAATTAAACAGTTTTTAAAATAATAACCACAGCATTTAGATTCATTGCTCAAAAAATCTTTCAAATACGCTGATTATTATTGATTAATACATGATTTCACAGGGCCAATGAATTTTTCTATCATTTTCTAAATATATCTGTATTGTCATTAACTGTATTGCAATATATATATATATTAGTAAAAAATATTTGAATACCATAAAAATATTGAGTATGCATACATTGATATACTTTATTTTTCCATGAAATTATTTTGTAGCGACGTGTCAGCACAAATTTAATGCAGGATTTGTACTTCAAAGATCTATTGATCAAGGCTCACCATTTTGGTACGCGTGCGCAAATACATTCAGAACTCATGTCTTGATTTTGGCCATAGAAATGTATCCAGAAAGTGCGACAGTCATTCCAAGAATTATGACAGCGAAAATTTGCAATTATTCAAGAGGTAGTTGCTTTCAATTATTTTTTAATGACAGAATTGGGTATAGATATGAAATGATATTCCACACAATATGAGTTATGTTTAAACTTTTATTCTTTCTTTCATAAATAAATTTTCAACGTAATGCTTCACACCCACTTGTCGATGTATTTACAGCAGTTCAGTCTTTGCAAATATACAATATTTGCGAACGCAATTGTCTCCATTAAAATAATATTGCCAAATTAGTAACAATGATTATAGTTGTAATTCTAAATCATATGATCGTAATATCTTTATGATCTTGATTGTTCCGTTTGAATGTCCTCATCGAACTATCGGAGAATGAAGACCTTACTGGCCATCTATACAATGATTGTTAATAATGATAATAATAATTATTATGATAGCAATAATGATAATAGTAATAATGAATTTCTTACAAATATAGAAAATTAATTCCCAATATTTTACACAGCTGTTATAATCTGTCAACAGTATCGCTGGAAGCAAATACTTTCTCAAGGAATTCGGAATTTGGGAAAAAAAAATATGAGAAGATGAGGATGTTGAATGGCAAAGAAGGGGAAGGAGGACAATACAATCAAGATGTTAGTACATTTTTCACACATTTTGCGTGTGTGTGTGTGTGTGAAAAATATTGCGAGTTATATGTTTGTCCACTGATATATGTTTATAGTATTTACAGATTTTTTTGTTTGGGAAACGTTATCTATAGACAGAGATAATTCTGAGATAATTGTAAGCCATTTTTGTTCAAATGAGGTATCAAATCACCTCAAGAATAAATAGTGTAGGTACAATGAGACTGAACAGCAATCATTGCGACGAATGTACGGCTGTTGGAAGACATCGTATATTTATTTATCGCATGGGCTATCTGACACAGAAGAATATTCATCTAATCGTCTATTGCTCCACGATAAATAGTAATCCAATGAACGTTTGTCTAGCCGCAATTCTTCTCAGTTGAAGTTTTGGAACAACACTAAAGTCTGGTTGTTTATTTGTTACAAAACATAATAAACACATACAGATTGAACGTTACTTTTCATGAGTATTATCGATGAAGCTTTCTTGGTCACCGTTCAGTAACTGCAGCAATTGGAGTTGAAACACTTGTACTACCAGTAGCAGCATTAAGAAGAGGTTGAAGCGGTTGTCGAGTTGGTGTCTTTGACGTAGGTGTTTCTGAACTGTGAATATTTGTTTCTTCCAGTGTTGTCTGCAAATCACAAATATATTCAATAACTCTTTGAATAACTTCCAATTTTGAGAGCTTTCGTTTTCGCGGCATATCAGGCACAAGCGATCGCAATTTTGTGAGATAGGCCGCGACCTCTTCTGCCTCCAAATCACGTCTCGTTCCATTGATTTCCAAACTATTGTGAATAACTCCACGCGTTGGTGGTACCCGTCCGCCCACTGGACTCACTACCATCGCCTTCATTATGCAATTGTCCAATGTTCAATGTATCCAACACTTCTATATATATATGTATATATTCTTGAGATTTTTCAATGCCTATTAAGTGTACCGATGATTGTGGTAGGAATTGTCGCGCACTACGCTCACAATGGCGTTGATATTGGCGCACGTCTGTACATTCGTAACTCAGCTGTATTGATTTTCTGACAAGAGGCTTTTGCGCCAACACTTTTCTCCCACACTCCACCAAACCAACTGAAACGCCACAATTTTCGTTACTGCGTTATCATTGATATTCGACTTTATCTCCCTTTATTTTCTTCACCTTCAATCACCTTATTGCTCCTCAATGTTTCTATAAATGACAATTTGTAATATTCCATTCACTGAATTTCTTCTAACAAATTAAACAACGTTTTTTCTTCACAACACAGCTTGTCAATTACTTTGCCATTTATTTCATCAAATAAATGTGTCAAATATTTGATATTTCAATGATATTCATAGCTCGATTATTAAAAAATTGTTTGGTAAATTTGTGTTTTAAAGAATGTTGTAATTTATAATATGAGAATGGTAAAAGTGTTGTAAATATCAGTACAACTTTATTCTCAAGACATCCAAGTGAACTGGCATCCGCCCCTCACCTGCAAACTCTTATACTCGATCTCCCTCTCTTTCACCCAGTGCTCACCACTCCTTACCAACGGACATGAATGCGCACCAACGCACATCAACGAACACCACCGGCAAACACTGGGGACCGGCGCATTTTCTATTTCCCCTTCTCTACTTCTTTATGCTGCGCTTCGGCGAACGTAATCGCACGATGAAAGTCAATGATACTGATTACTTCAAGTGGCGTAAGTTTTTTTTTTCTATTTGTATTTATTTATAATAATTATTGAAGTTTATGTTAAATTTTAGGTTCATTTGTACGTTTGTTATGAGGTTTGGGATGATTCGATGAGTATACAGAGGAAGTTAACGAAAATATTGCAATGTTGATAAGTAAGATGAGATATATGAACACAGAACGTTGGATATTTCTTCGGTACCTATTATGGAGGAGAGTAATAGTGAAGAATTAATTTTCGACAACGTCACTGACGCAATGCTGTGTTTTTACAGCGATGGATATTACGTATCTCTTCACTACTCTTCAACTATCAGTTGGAACGTGTTTGTTTCAAACGAGATCTGTTCTTTTATTATTCGTTTTTTTTTTTCTTTCGTTTCACGTCTGTTCGTGTTCTCCCACCTGATGTCTCAATATGTATATCTACATTAAATATTCTGATCTTGACTACAAAAATCTTTAGTTGAGTAGAGATTTGGCGAATTGAATAGACTTCTGATTTCAAAGTAGGGTTCAAGATAATTTGGAATTTACTATTCGTTCTTCAGGTTCTGTGGAAATATTGTGAGACAATTTTTCTGTCCAGGCCATTTGTTTTCAGTTTTTAATTTAATCGATTGCCAATATTCCTTGTGTCATACAATGTTTGTTGTATAATCAGCAATGGCACATGGTCCACTTTATTCTTTGCCATTTTTATTCCACTAGAGTTTTTCTTGTTTTCATATAATTTTATTTACTATATACTTTCGATTATCGCGAATACTCTTCAAGTGTCTGTTATGTGTCGCAATGGGAGTTTTCTTTTCCCTTCATCATCATTCCCCGCAATGGTTCTGATTCTATCGCTTGTTGTTGCACGAGCAAATTCCAACATTCATTCATCCAATATATATAGATAAACTTAGTTAGATTAATTTAACAAGAAAAATTAAACAATTCCGATTTTTAGAATCAACTGCAACTTTTTTTTGTGCTCAAAGCCAAGACGACAAATGTACACTTTCATACATGATGTTAATCACATCGCACACATCATGAATATATAAATTGTTAAAATATTTAAATTGCTCTTCCGTTTTATTGATGTAAAACACATAAGCATTATTACAGAATTCTGTTAATCATGTTGAATAAAAGTAAGGCTGTGAGCAACAAAAATTTTTTGCTTGAGTGTATCGAGGCATCCAATCATTGCGTGCCGCAGGCTAGATTGGAGAGTGCACGTGCGGGTTGCACGTGTGAGTCGTTGGTTCGACTCTCTCGATTCTGATTCTTCAGTGAACACCAAGGAGATACATGTATAAATATATCTCTCAATATATTTTTACATACATACATGTTGAGTTGAGGGAAAATTGCGTTAACAGTGGGAACAAAATGCTGTAAATCTTTACGTTGATAAAGTAATGCAAAAAAAATATTGCTTATCGTTATTTTTTAATTGGTATGAATGCGCAATCACGACACATTGAATTAAAATTAAAATATAATTGAGTGTTTGAAAGAGTAGAGTTGTTCCAGTACGTGATGATATGCATACTGCTTAGATACTTTTCTCTATGAAGCGTGTCTGTTGGTAAATTCCCATTATATTATTCCAACCCCGTGGGAACGCGTTGGTCACCAGCTGCAATGATTGCTGTGAGGACGTGACGTATTTGAGCTACAGTGCTCGTATAGTAGTAATAGTATATACAGCTATATGATATGGACTGGTCAACATTTTTATTTGCATTTGTTATATTATATAGAGGGAGTGAGTTTTGCCACAGATTTTTATGTTATACATGAAAATAATTTATATATTTATATGTTTAAATTGGAATATTTTACAAAGTACACCATCGCCCATCATGAAATCCATGTGAGGTATGATTGGGTGATGAAAATGCTGTTCCAATGCGGCGTATTGCATGTATAGTTGGATATTATATAGGCGCAAGAAAGGTGGACTTTAGGTTTGTAGCCGACAAGTCCAAGGAGTTGCAGCATAACAAGAGACGGGGACAGGACGAGTATGCATTCCAGAGAGGCGCCGGCAAGTCTACGGCACACCTGCGCGTTCAGCTGAATCACGGCGCCGCCGGCACAACCGGATTGGCCCTCCCTCACTCCGTTCCTCCGCGTCACGAGTTGACAAACAAGAGAGAAAGAGTAAGCCAACATTATACTGTATATCCAGTTCTCAATATTTCTCACTGTGCATGTACACACGTGTGAATAAAGCAGTTGTGCTCAATGGATTTTTTTAATGTCATATCAGTTTTCACATTGAGAAAAATCTGATTAGTATTTAATATTTACCTGTTTATCAATGTTTATTGCTTGGGCTATTGATATTGTTGCTTTTAGATACGTACGTGTAATCCACACAGTGATAGATCCAATGTTGTTATGATGCTTCGTATTACTCTTTGAACCACTTTTTATGCTCCATTCAAATTCACCTGATGATATAACTCAATTTTATTTCAGTTACCACCATGACACGCATTATTTATTTAATTAAAATGTCGATAATTTAAGATAATTAATTAATAATACATAGCGGGAGCATTTTTTAATACAAAACATGATCGAATGTATTCATGTTCTCTACAAATTGTCTGTTCATTTCGTGTCGAATGTTATTTCCAAATATTTTCAAGTTTGTGATGAGAATTCTGGGAGGTTCAAATAAGGGAGTTGTCAATGTTCCTTTAGTATTCATCAATAGGAAATTTTTGTACATGGAATCGTCAATAGAAAAGGTGGGTTTTCTTGAGAATGACCCTAACTATTGTCTACTATTTTATTTGTTACCCAAAGTGCATTAGGCAATGAGGATAAATTCAAGAATATTCATATTGTTATCTATACATAAAATTATAGAATTCACTAAATTAAAATAAAGTGTATTCCCTGTGATTTTTTTACAATTTGCATAGTGAAATTTAAATTCACAAATGTCAAAGGTTTTGAAAATGCAAAATTTTTTCGTAACATTAAAGTGTTGAATATAAAATTAATTTGATATCACGACGTCGACACCTGTGCATGACATTGAAGATTACTACGCGCAGGTGGTAGTCAGTAAAGCGATGAAGCCATAATGCAGAGGTGCACGGTCATGCAAGTGCGATCGCACTCATCACGAGTTTACTTACAACGCTGACATTTGGATTTTAAAAATATGTTTGCATTTTAATAATTGTAATTTCACCTTGCGTTCTCTTCATGAGGGAGTTGGGCTTCAAAGCAAGATTGAGGCTCACATTGGCAAGATAATGATGTTGATAAATCCAGTGAAAAACCCATCAAAAAATCAGATCAAAAATATATTTATAAATGATTTAAAAGCAGTTGAAATGGTTTTAGACTCTGAGAGTTTGTAGCAAGTCAATAAACACAAATATGCAGAGTCAAAAGAAATGTCTGACAGAGGTGATATCTCTTGTGATACCACAGGTCGCGAGCAAATATAGATATATGAAAGTAGGTGTGCATTGGCAAGTGTAAATGTAGTAGAGAGGTATTGCGATAGAAAGAGAGAGGAGAAGAGAGAAAGAGCGAAATCACCAGTTAAAAGTGGGTAGCGGCGCGATTTGTTACATGGGACTGTGTGGGACTTGGTTGTGACTCGACGAGTCAGAAGCAACCACTTCTCAGAGATCTTTGGGAGGGGCCAGGGGAAACGAGTCTGGCGACAGACTGGCGGGCGCGCACCTGCACTCGTTCAAGCTTTGCGACGCTACGAACAGTCAGGGACGCACCTAGCTATAACTCACTAACAATACCACCTTATTTATTCTCTATTGTCTCATACAACTATCGCATTCATCATCATGTTCATCTTGTATCCAGCTTCATTGACCCTTGAAATTTATATAAATATTCTATTTTCTAAAATAACATTTTCTCTTGTTGCTAAAATCATAGTTGTCTTTGGTGGAGTACATTCCTTTAATTTCGTACGTGATCTCAATGAAATGATTATATTAGTGGTTCGATTATATTCAATGGAGAAAACAAGAAATCTATATTATGAGCAGGAGCAGACTTCAAGAGATAGACTTGATACATTAAGGTGAAGCTGAGTTATTCCAATCGCATATTTAGTCATGACAGCATTGGGCAAATTCCTCATGAGTCCAGTACTGAGTGAGCGCTCGGAGCGGATAGGGTTTTGCTTCTAGTTTGCAACGTTTCCTAGTAGAATGGTGATTGAACGCTTTTTTGAATCCAGCACAGACAATATCTGTCGATGATAGTCTTCAGTCTTACCTAGACTTAAAATTGTAAAGTTGAATGATTAGTAAACACTTCATTATCAAATACATAAATAATCAATTGTTCAAATTTTATGCATTGATGAATAATTATTTACCAGGAAATGAATGTTGTGATTTCAGGTATCCAAGTCGAAAGACACCAGGGAACTATTCCATTTGGAAGATAAGTTATCATCAATTGCGTTTGTAGGTAGCTACTTCATTCAAGACTGGAATATCAGGTTCCCATGATGTTACTCTATGAGTCTTCTGCATACTTAACAGGTGATACAATTTATTTTTAATATTTCAATAGGAGTTAATTCCCAATTAACAAAATCATCTTCTCAAATATTTCCAAATGATTCCCAAATGATCAGACATGTTTCCGATGGAAAATGAATTTTTCTTCTGCTAACTATATAGCAATGGATCACATGCATTGCGGAATCATGACCATCATGACCACGAACTCTGTGGATGTCGCATGCCCCTGCTATATTAACAATAGTCAATATATTGCATGACGCTCCATTCTCTGACATTCTCAGCTCGCAAATAGACACAGATTGTGTTTGCAAAGTACAACACTTGTGAGACTAGTGTGTTTGAGGCTCAACGTGTTATACAAAGTGCTGTAACTCGTTGACAATAACAATTGTGGAAATCACTATCGTTTGCTCAAATTCAACTGACAAACGAAATAATCTGATAGCATTTTTTTATTCTTTTAGAAATGTGAGTGAATTATTTGATGTTTGAAGTCTTTATTTTTATATGTCGGCAGTTGAATGTGATTATTCAGGAACCAAAATAAAAATCATCAGTCTTATATGCCTCGTCGGTTCCATTTTAGTTGATAAAATGCGTAAATAGCGATTTATTATGAAGTTATTATTCCAATTGTTTTATTCCTCCTCAGTTTTATCTTATACGAGTTTACTGTTTGCTTCAAGATACGTTAAACGGATCGATAAATATTAGCAGTTGCGCAACATGCAATGTTCGGCTTCCGTTTTATGATAATAAATGAATACATACTCATTTTTGCTATGTCATGTTCATTTTATTGACGTTTTTATATATTGGTGATATGAAAGCTATAATTGTTCAATTTCTTTTATTCACAGATGAAAGAAGGAGTTCAATTGCTGGAAGTCCTGTTGAAGGCATCTGAGAAAGCTGCAAATGTTGCCAGAGTCTGTAGACAAAATGATGCTCTATTCCAGTTGTTGATACAGGAGAAAAAAGACGATGAAAAGAATCCTAGATTTTTTCAAGATTTCAAAACTCTTGCTGATGTTCTTATCCAAGAGAGTATATGACATGAGATAAAGCGAGAGGTAACTATTGGTTCCAGATATATATCTAAGCAGTTGGGAAATCCACATATTTTTTCTAGATTTTTTTATGATCTTTGTCTGATTTTGTTGAATCTAAGCAGAATAATTATTGGCGATGTGTATTCAACTGAATCACCTTTGACCATCATCTAAAAATAGAATATCGTGAGGACGCGTTATCGAATATCGTAGAAAATGCAAATTCAAATCATCTGTAATGCCGGTGATTTTTGATGTTGTCCTCCTCATAATTTTTTTGTGTCATGCTCGGAAAATTATTCCGTCACACTTCAGTAAAGTTGAAAAAATTTGCTGCAATATTGTTAACGTTTTTTTATTTCCACTATTCTTATTTCTCTACATGACTGTATGTATGATATGAAACAGATGTTAAATAGTTTCCAGAGTTGTCGAAGATGGTGAAAGGCGAGGAAACAAATATATTCAGCAATACATTGGGCAAAACTGTTGTTGTAGAAGTTTGTTCGTCTTGCATCGAGACAACTGAATTATTGTTAGAGGTTTTGGACAATGATATGGAAGCTGCTGAATTGCTCGCTACAGAAATTCATCGCGATATAATTCTTACACAAGTACCAATTGATGGAACATTAGATGACTGTGATATTGATATTGATATAAATGATCTTGGAATTTGGATCGATCCAATAGGTAAGCCGAAACAGTTTGCTCAAATATTCTTACAGTAAAAATTCCATAATATAATGGGCTCTTTCAAATCTTAACTCAATTATTTGTATAGATTCAACAGCGGATTATATAAATGGAAAAACACTAATAGATGAGGCGACAGGTTTGCATTTGAGCGGCCTGAGGTGTGTTACTGTACTTATTGGTGTGTATTCGAGGAGTACTGGTCATGCAGTATTAGGTGTCGTCAATCAACCCTTTTACTCACTTGAAGACTCTCAGTAAGTTCCAATTTCACTCTGCAATGACAAAATATGTATTAAGTATAAATATTATCCATTTATCACTATGATGAAATCTTACATTTTTAGTTGGCGAGGACAATGTTACTGGGGATTCGCATGCGGCGAGAAACGTCAATATTCTTTTCCAGTTCCTAATTCCATGAATAAAATTGCAATCTTAAGTCGTGCTGAATACCCAGATGTCAAAGAAAAAATTGAAAATAGTGGATATAATATCGTAGAGGTTGCTGGTGCAGGCTACAAAATTCTTAGTGTAGCAATAGGTCTAGCAGATATTTATGTTTTATCTAAACCTTCGACTTTCCGATGGGATACATGTGGACCCCAAGCATTGTTACGTTCTCTTGGGGGTGGCATAATTGATTTTGCTAAATTCACATGTAATAATAAACCAGATGAGTTAGATATCAAATATTCAGAGTATGAAAATGTATTCGCAAATGCTGGCGGATTAATTGCATATCGTGATCCAGCATCACTAGAAAATCTACGTGAATCTCTGGTTCTCTGTACAAAACTTTGAATTGTGAAATATTTATAATACTGGTTAATTATTATTGGTGGTGGTTGTTTAGAAATGTTAAATATTTCAGAATTGTTTATTCAAATTATTGTATCCAAAATCATGGTATAATTGTCATATTAGCTCTCGTTATATTTTATAATCTTAATTAATATAGATATATCAACAATGCAGATTTAGGCATGAAATAAACTTAACATCGACAAATTTCTATCATGTGACTAAAACCAAAGCCGTATATACGTTCGCTTTCAATACGTATTCAGGCGTTGGGAATCTCTAAGAGGTGTATTATTTAACTTTTGTTGTAAACTGTGGGGATTGAAGCAACTGAGGTAGAACTATCCAAATAATCTACAATGATAGAAGTAAAAAGTCGTATGAATAGCACTCGATCCGATGCTACAATGAATTGTTTTCAATATTGTGAAAAATAAAGTCACAAAAGTGTATCTCGGCTTACTGGATATGGTACAAAGAGATAACTACGTAGTGTTGCACGAAGTATCGAATCAATTCAAAGGATTGAATGAATTGCGGTATGTGCTTCATGATAACGTTTCAAAGTAATATGTACACCTCTTCACTCTTAAACTTTCTGACTTTTGTTTCCTGTCTATGACTTGGTATATAAATAAGTCTGAAATAATAGAAGGAAAAAAATGATTAATTTTTTTTTCTTCCAATGATAACAGTAGAGTTTTCAGTTTACATGGATTCGGCTTCGGGTTGCAGTCACGCGATATGTAACATTTTGACATCATTTCTTATGTAAATACATATGAGCTCGGATGTTTCTTTATTTCGTTAACCGGTGTAAGGGGTGTCGATACATTTCTCGATAATAGTTGGCATTTGAAGTAAATGCCAAATATAATTTTGTGACTTATTATTGTACGAAAATTCATATTGACCATGTTCAACGTTCATACATATATATATATATAATGTGAATTATCTTCGAGATTCTTCATTCTTGATGAAGAACTCTACACAACGAGAAATAAAATATACAAATATATGCATACACATTCATTTATAATTGTCTTCTTCGTTACTATCAGAAATTGACATATCGGAGTATTTTTTATGAGCATTGAATTTTTAATGCTGTTACATCTGCTCTTCCTCTTGACGTTCCAGATGGATAAAACGTCGTTGTTGCGGTTGAGTTGGTCGCAGAGATTCGCATCGACGTAGACTAGCACTTCTGACTGGTGTCCAATGACAAGTGTCTTTATTACGACGTACACTCACATATGTTGTGCATGTATTAGTTCGCTTCAATATCGAATGATTTGCACCGTCGACACCTGAAAAATAAATAAATCATATTAATATTGTTGAAAAATGTAAGTTGTGGTATAATCTATGATTGAAATGAATGCAAAGTCGATTTGCTTTAATAGTCGACAGAAATTGTCTTTCTGGTGATGTCCCCGACATTACTCTTAAAAACTTGGTAATATTTCGAATTACTAATTGACTTATTCTTTACCTGTCAGTGCAATACCTGCGACACTTGTATTGTACGATTGCTGACAATGGTTTCGTAAGACTCGACCAAGTCCTGGTACACTTCCAATAGCAGTGACGAAACCTGCACGAAATCTCGCGTTCATCCAGCAATATATCACAGGGTTGTAACATGAGTGTGACATTGAGAGCCAATGAAGTGCTGTCCAAGCATATGGTAATCCTGTCCAACTGTTTATGCCCTCATGATTATCAAGTATCAGCTGGAATATGAAAAATAATTGACTGGTTGAATTTAAAATTGTTGAATGTGAAAGACAGTATTTGAAATCAGGATTCTCTCTGATCTTATTGTCTCTAAATTCGAGTAGTTAAGTAATAAGAATGGATGATCTGTTATTAGGATGATTTTTATAATAATATCTCATGTTAAATAACAGACTATCATTTTTGAAATTCATCAAACTTTTGTGTTCATCCAACCAACATCACTGCTCTGAATTGTTACCATAGGTCAATTATTCAACAAAATATTTTGACATTACATAAAATAACAATTTATTTTAAAATAGACAATGAAATACATAATGAGACGAACTGTTCCATCATTTATATATTTCACAAAACTGGTCACGAAAATGTTTCAATAAAATTATATTATCGTTTACTCAATTATACAATCCATGCGTTTCTTTTCACATTTTCAGTATGCAAATGAGATGGAACGCAACAATGGATCAGCAGACAATTTCAATGAGCTCTTAATCATGCGGTTTATGATATGAGCCACACGATTGCAATGTTATTAGAGGGATATTTAATAGTGGAATATCCTCTGCTGGAGTGAAAAAGTTATGCTAGTCTTTTTGGCAGAAATTCATTGAAAATTGATCCACTCCTCATGACAATGTAATGCCGTTTGAATTGATCTAAATTGCGGCTTTGTTACGTATTCAATGACTGGGTACGTAATAGTCATATGTATATACACCTATAGGGTATGTATGTACTTATGCATATGGATGATGGTTGGTGATGATGGAATTAACTTGAATTAAATTCTTATTTGATTGCTAATGCATATATTTTTTCGTGTTTATTTCATGATAAACTTGGACATGTTGTCATTTACGTAATTGCAAAATGCAAAGTTTGAAATAGATGAAAATTACGAACCACGCACCGTGAGAATATTGAAGGGGAGCCAACAAACTGTAAAGGCGACCACTACGGTCATCATCATTTTGACCATCTGAAATTACAAAAGATTAAATTTTGAAAAGTATTGAGACAGTTAAAAATTATCAATCAAATGTTAAATGAATAATTATAGCGATTGGAATAAACGATGAAATGTTTTGTTTTACATGAATTTGAGGATCAAGAACGTGAATGTCCAAGTCAATACAGTGTGTTACATTAATTTACGTAGTAATGTATGGAAAAAGAAGCGCCGGGGGAAATGAAGGTTCTGGAAAAAATGATGCTAAAAAAATGCTACCAAGCAAAAAAAAGTTGCTATCTCGGGTACCATAATGAAAATACACTATCGCCGAATCCTCAAATTATACAAAAGACCTCAGGATAATTTGGGGTTTGTCCCTAAAGTACCGCAATTTCTCCTAAGAATGAAATGTAATCTATAAATCTTCTCAAACTTTCAGCTTTAATAACAACATCTATCGCCAAGAACAATTTCTCTCTGGTATCATTTTTTTTCTGCCAATGTTTTCTTTCTTACACAAACAGTACAATAGTTTCACAGCTTGAAATTATTCGCAGTTTGGAAAGAATAATGACAACAACAAAATTCGTGTGTGATATTGATGAATGTTGAGTAATCAAATGTTTCTTGTACAAATTGAATTGAGAAACATTTTGATTAATTTGTGTTATTCTACATATTGTAACAGTTTGATTCTTGTTATGGGATTAACATCTATAGGGATTATACCAACCCACTGGATTTCAAACAAAAGAGTCAAACTATGCAACGTGAGTTGGGAAATGCTTTGGCATAGTCACAAAGTCGTGCGCGTTTCCTATGCATTAATTGATAAATGACGAAACTGTGATAGGACAAATAGGTTGTCGCTATGTCAAAGCAGCGAGTACAATGTGAGGTATAAAAGTGAGATGAAAAGAAAATTAGAGGTGAAAAATTGTTTCGTCGATTACAGAGTGAATTTTCCAGAGGAGCAACTGACATTGAATTATTGATAATAGTCGATTCACTCTTCATTGAGTTTAACAACTTAATGATACCACTTCATCGTTTTTCTTTTATATAAAGAGCTTTTCTATCGATGATTTAATGTTTGCTTATAGATTCTTTTCTTATACATTCAACTCTATCAGTAACGTCTCACACAATCTTAGCTATATAACATGGTTTAATAATGACTTGACATCGACTAATAAGGAGAAAATGAGCAATTTGGAAAATGTATCTATAGTTGAATCAGATAAGGATGAGATTAGAATTGAATGCTACGTATTGAGAAATGAAAATTCATACAGGCCTGTTGTTAATGTGGTATTTTCAGTTGCTTGATAATGAAATTGACTATGACAAGAGAATTCAAGAAAGGTAGAATGATTAGTAGAGGGGATAAACGACACACTATCCAGCTTTCGACGAATAAGTATTTATAAGACTTTGGAAAATTGTTCTACTGCTTAACCTTTCATATATGTGAATATAGTTATTTTTACATCAACACCCAAAATGTTTTACTAACTAAAAGTATATTTGTGAAGTAAAAACATGGAAATCTGATTAATTGTCCCTTGCGAATTTAACTTACTTCCCAATGTGATTATAGAAATTCTATTTTGGGCGTTCTGCTTGAATATTTATACAACTGCCGCATTATAAGGCGAATTATTATCAAAATATTTTTCTTCATTAAAGTAAATGGAAATATATATATATAAAAGGTATATTAACGGCCGAGAAAACAATGTAACCTTCATGGTATTAGTGTAAACAAAAATATATAAGAATTGGATAGTTTATTTTCCGAGCATGATTGCGATAAAGCACGTAGTCAGAGGTGGAAAAAAGAATACAGTGAACGCCGTTTTTCTTCTTTTTCTCTATCAAATTTTCCAGGTGGTATTGAGAAATTGAAATTAATTTTTTATCTATAATATTTTTGATTAAGGCGGGGGAATTTATTAATTTTTATAATAATTCTAATGATAATTTTAATAGTTTAATTTAATTTAATAATAATTTTAATAATTTAATAATTTTTCTTGTTGTTTGGGAGAAGTTTTTGCTTTGAGTTGTTCATTGTCTTTTATATTTCTGGGTTCCTGATTTAAACTCACATAAATATTCAAGTTCAGCATTTTATTTATTGTGTTGTACAGAAAATCGAAAGAATATCTTTTGTTTCAAGTTTCATTTCGTTTTCATACTTTTGTGATTTTCATAGCGTTGGCCATCAATTGGTTTGATGGAATTTGCTAGACGGCTGACATTTCCCCAATTAAGGAAAGGTTGTTGTCTAATGGGTTTTTCAATTTACTTCATCTCTATGCATGCTATATAGGATGTATAATATTGAACAGAATGACTCATTTTTCCATTGTCTATAATCGTGAATATTCGTAAGTATTCGAGCCCAACGTATTTCTTAATGAGTTATTCGATTTGCACAGAAAATTCGGCAGCGTAATTGTCCGGAGTGGTGGGAAATGGCGTCAGTGTGACGGAGAAAATTTAATGGGTGGAAAAAGTGGGGATAGTCTGCACTTTTGGGTCTTATAGCTTTTCCGAGTGTGGCTACCGACACACGGTCTTGAATTTCGTTAGAGAACAGAACTTCAGTGAGAATTTGTGCTTCATATCGAAATTTCTTCCAATATTCGGATAGAATAACAGTTTACATCGATTATATCTGTTTGGTATTTTCCCTGAATATTGTGCTTCATTCAAAATTTATTTCAATATTAATTGAAGAAAAATAAAGACCAATCAATTAAGATGGATAAATTAAACGTTGATTCTGAAAATGGTGCTTGTTCATCATCAACCACATCATCATCAACTTCATCATCATCAACTTCATCATCATCAACCTCATCATCATCAACTTCATCATCATCAACCTCATCATCATCAATCTCATCATCATCAATTCCATCATCATCAATTCCATCATCATCAATCCCATCATCATCAATCTCATCATCATCAATCTCATCATCATCAATTCCATCGTCATCAATCCCATCATCATCAATCTCATCATCATCAACCTCATCATCATCAGCCGATAATTCAACTCCAAAATTACCGCATAAGGTGATGGTTCAGAACCTCATCGATTTAGTATGTCATGCAGCACGGTGCCGTGATGAAAAATGTACAACAGATAGATGTCGACAAGTAAAAAAAGTTGTCGCGCATGGTGACGACTGTAAATGTCCTAATAAGAGGAATTGCTCAGTCTGTAAACATCTCATAGCATTGTATTACTATCATGCGAAGTTTTGTGATAAGCCTATTTGCCCTATTTCATATTGCGCGGTTTACAAAAACCAATTGCGATTAGCAGGAATGCTGCAAAGGACAACACAACCAATATCACGAAGGTTAGTTTTTCATTTTTTACGTTCATAAAATTATTGTGTTATTAATTTTGTTCTGAAATTCAAAATTTTTTTCATTAATTTCTGATTATTCACATTATCATCGTAATATCTTTTTTTGATTGTAAGTGAAGAATTTACATTTCATTGATCAAGAAATATTTTCTTATGTTTATAGTGAGGAAAGTCCATTGCCCAAAGTAGCACCACGCCAATAGCAGTAACATCAAGCAGATTGGAGTGGAACATTGCCAATAACTTTGTTCAATGTGGACCGAAACAAAAACGTTCGTTTCTAAAGTGGATTTCGATAATTTTCAATGCTCAAACTTATAACTGTAGACGTAATTTGTTCAATAATTGTTTTCTTAAACTCAATGTCAATATTTGATAGAAAATTCCGGTGCGATTTAGTCCAACTTTGTATTGTTTTTCCGGGAATTTGTGTGATTAAAATAACGTAATTTTTATCATTTTTTCTGACTTAAAACAAGTGCGGAATATAAATGCAAAGAAAAGGGAACATAGCTTGTTAACATAGTAGATTAATATATGGCATTGGCCCTGTCCAATTGAGAGACATTTCGAACTGGAGTCTTGAAATACCTAGCCCGATAGATGGAATGCCAGGAAAGTTAGGGTATCCATAAATCCTACAGTTGCTTGTCTTCTGCAATGCAACCTAGTGGTACTTTACTGAAATTACGTTTACCTCAATGACTGCTCATTGAATTGAAATGGCATCAGGTCAAAGCATTGACGACTCATAGCATTGCTATAGATTTAAAAGACAATCATGATTAAAATGCAGATAAATTCCAAATAATATTCAACTCCATCTGACCAATGCCCGACCAGTTATCAAGCAAATGCTTTGATGTAACGAAATGTCTTCATGAGAACTAATCCTAGTTTGTATATTAATTATGTTCGACTATTGTTGGGTTTTCAAATTTGACATTTTTATAATATTGTTCATTAATTTTGTAACAGCAAAGGTGAAGAGATGCATAAAATATAAAGTTAAAATTGTAATTATTCATTCTTAGATTGTTTGGTTGTTGGAGACCTACCAATTCCTAATATCCAATTTTGTAATATTATAGATGTAAGTGAAACTAAATTGAATATTTCAGTTGGGAAATGAAGAATAACGATAAATTGATTCATAACTGCAGTCAGTCATTGATTTTCATGGCGAATATATCACGATTTAAGGGTGGTACACGTTTTCTATCTAACAATTAGAGCAACTAAATACGCAAGTTCAGTAATATTCGATGCAGTCACTGGATTACAACAGCTCAGATGAAACAGTTTGAATCTTGATTAAGTTTAAGATTTGTTACGTGATATTTCGTACTGGAAGAAACTGTATTTAATTAATGACTATCCAACCATAAAACAGATCACGTCCGCAACTTCTTTTAGAAAAACTCTTACGATTTCTATTGTTAAAATCGTCACGACAGTGAAAAAAAAAATCCCTCGAATGAATCTGCGTTTGGAAAAAGGTTTTTATCATTCTATATGTTCTTGAACAACCCTGGTGACACGAACTTTCACATAAAACAGTAAAAGTTCACTATTTTTTCCAGCTTCTCTTCCATCTCTAACCATCTCAGTAAAAAGAATTTGAAAGAAAATGTAAATTTTTCGGTTTTTGTCGTTAGATGTTTATTCTTCGATGATTTACATATTCAAATGTATGTTAAAAGAAAATATGAATTTCACAATTCGCAAATGTTTATACTGCTAACAAACTCAACTACTGGTATGGATAATTATCTACATGAATAATCACTGAAGAAAAACTTATATAAAAAATTGTAATTCACTAATTATTGGGATTCATAGCTGCATACTTTGAGTAGGACTTTTTCAGAATAAATAATTCGTGTGAATGCAGGATTATGAGATATTTGCACGACATGTCGATAAAAACATGAAAGCAAACATAATGAACACATGTTATGAGTTCATGTCATCGTATGACATCTATTCCTTTTCAATATTTGATTGAATACAAGTAAAGATATTGCGTAACATGTTGACATCATGGGATGATTTCCGTTTCAATAACTTGTTGAGGACGTACTTGTCAATGCAATATCAATGTGTCCACTATTTTTTTCGTGCTTATTTATCTTTTGCTTGAACTGTGTGCAATTCAACTCTTTTTATCCTTCATGTTTCATAGTACAAACACAACTACGTCAGTAGGATAGTAAATCATAAAATGGTGAAAGGCTTCTCTATTTCCTGTGAAAACATAGATGGAAGCCATGTAGGACTCCAATGGAATATATTGATTGTGTGGCACAAGTAATTGCATGAATTATTCTTGCTCGGTTGTAATTTTATATATAAAACAAAAAAGAGTACCAAGTGAACTTATAGATATCTTTTTGTTTGGATGTATTTGTGCTTTCAAACTACCTAAATACAATTGTCTTGTTATTTGCTCACGTTCGTGCAATTTTTATTGATGAAAGTTCAAGTCGAGGATTTTATGATGATCATTAGATGAACTGTGAAGTCAACAAATAACATCCATAGGAGTTCCTTCATGTCAATTGATGATTTTTGAGCAAATTGGTTTATCTAAAATGTAATTCATTAAATTCGACGTCGAATCCATGTTGGATTATGTGACTTCATCAGCCGTTGAAGGATTACATTAATATTTTATTAATTGTCGTAACAAATTTCATCGACTGTCAGATAATTCTATAAAGTCTATCTCGGTGGAAGAACTAAGCAATCATCTCCTTAGCTATAATTCTACTTGGGTCGTTGGAGTTGCGATTGTGTATAATATTATTCTTGAAGAAAATTGTGCCTGACATTTGTGTACATTCAATAATTCTCAGAATTCTGCAAGAGACATCTTGGGTTTGCTGATGTATTGACTTGTTCTAAGACCTTCATCTTTTTATCTGCTCACAGGGCTTAAAGATATCAAGTTCCTTCAGTTAATCAAATTTATTAATGACAAAAGCTAGAAGTTGAGGTTAGAAATAATAATTGTAGAGCATAAAATTATGGTGGAGATGCTTCTTGAATTATCCCTCAAATTCATTACATTGAAAGTAATGGGAAACTTCTTTTTTCTGTTATTCATAATGCTATTGAGACTGCATCGTCATATCATTTTTCTTCATATTCTTCATCCTCAAATCTCCAAGATGCAATGTAAATCTGAATATAATGGGAGGATTTGTCTCAAGTCTCTTGGGTGAAATGCCAGAAGTATTTTTGTTTGTTTCTACCTCTCTTCCATTCTAACATTTTTTTGTGCAAGCCGGCATTATTTCATTTCGATGAAGGAGTCGAATAACTTCAATGTATTGAATCATCGACTGTATCTTCTTGGTGCATTACACTCATGTCATATATTAAGATTTCGAAAAATCTCTCATACTTTTCTTGACTTATAATTGCAAGGCAGATGAGAATCAATCCACATTTAATGGCCTGTAAACTCTATAAATTGGAATATTTTGAAATCAAATAGGAAAAAATTTCTGCAAATTATATAATCAATCAACATAATATTCAGAATGATATGATGGCAATAAATTTTTTTAAACATTTAGATTTAGGACAATTCCAATATCTTCCTCTTCACGATTGATAATCCAAAATGGAAATTATAAAGAATTCCAGTTTTGTGCAAATTCGGTGGTATCGAATCATTCGTAATATCATAATGACCATGACAAATAGTGCAAAAAGCTGGGTGAATGGTAATTTTTTGTATTTTTCTAGGTAATTGGGATAGATACAAGAGTCCACGTTCAGATACACATCATTACAGTAGATGATAGTGCAATATCGCATATAAATTATGTCCATGTGTTGCATAAATGGACTCGAACAAATGATTATATCCTAAGAAAGATGATTCTCTAGGGAAGAAACATTTTATCTGTATTACAAGAGAGAAAAGAAAAGAAGTGATTGATATTTGTGTCTACTTGAGATTGAAAAAAATAACGTGATATTAAGAAGAATAATGCAGTGAGTCCAACGTCTGATAGAGCATGTATATTTCTCCTTTTCTAGTATTTTTTCTATCACTGTCAAGCAATGAGTAGGATTGCACTGGCCGTCTTGTCAACGCGGATAAGAATAAACACGCCATAAATTTTGTGCGTCTGATATGGATAATTTTAAAGCCGTGATAAGATGTGGGGGCCGAGTGGAGGAATTATATTTATCGTGACCATTTCACTTTATAAGTGCGGCTCTATTATTACCTGCAGGTGAGATTCGACAGTTCAACAATGTCGATCAGTTGTACCAGTAAAATCAAATATTTTCTCTACTTTTTCATTTATTTTATATTGTTCAATAATGAATGTAAGTATCCACAATTATTGTCTAATAAAAAATAAAACTCAAATGAGATGAATTCTAAAGAATGATTAGTGTTGCTATTTCTAATAGCTATTAAAATTAATAATTTTGTGGAATAATTGATAATAACGATAATAGTTAACGAAAAAAAAAAAAAAAATGAATAATTGATTCAGCTCATTTCACGGTTTATGCGTCGACTGAAGAGCTACTCAGCACAATTTTTCTTCGGCTATATAGGCAAGCATATTAATAAAAAAATTTAATTTAATCAAGCAATATTTTTTTATATGTGCATATTAATGTTTGTAAATTATCTTTGATTACATTTTTTATCAGACCTGATGGAACAATATTAAGGGATGCGTATGTGAGTGATGCTGGAGATCTAGTAGATGACATTGACGAAACGAAGGAAACTGTTCTGTATATACATGGATATACAGAAAGTGTCAATAGCAAAAGCTTGAAGACTATTGTGGAAGGTATAACACCTATTTGTAATCATGAATGTATTTGAATAGATGAGAAAAATTTCAGGGTAGATAAATGCATATCACGAAACGGTTACTTGGCTGAATATCGAAAGAAATGACAACCAATTCGGAATAATAATGAAGAGAACAAACACCATAAAATAAACTCTGCTATTCCCGCGCTTTTATTCTTCTACTCTGAATTTTATATTCATTCCAATTGTTTTTGTGGGAGCTTTTTCGTGTTGTTTGTTCTGGATGTTTTGTAATTTTTTTTTAAATGCTGACTCTTTATTCGTTTGCACGAGTTCGAGCTGACGTAAATTTAACTTACTAAAAAATTTAATATTCCATGTTTTTTCGTTTTCATAATGCTCGAATTTTTTTATTTTACATTTTCTTTCAGTCTACAATTTGTTTTTTAATAAATCAGGGTAGGAAGTATTGTGTATAAATACTGCAAATCCTCGTGTTTCATTTGGCATCGATTTTTGGAGAGCTTTAAAATATTTTACAATCATTTACTGATTGGTAAAATTTATAAATGGAGCGTTTAGAAATGTTTTGAAATTTATACCAAAGTTAATGATGATAGTAACGAGGGATAAAATGTCTTCAGTGTGCAAACGTTCTTGATCATTTTCTTCTTTCTTCAATTGGGAAAATCTATATTCGATAATGAACATTAAAGAAAATGAATACTGATGACAATTTAATCAATCGTTATTATTTTTCATATAAATTTTACTGACTCTTAAAACTGAAAATGTAAACTATTTCACCAACTTTGGCAATAGACTTTCAGGTCTATATATTTTATGGCAAAATGAGTCGGTAATTAATCAAATTACCTTGAGAATATTTCATGTTTTACCAAATATGAGCTTGTGTAGTTGATCAAGAGGGAAAATAATAGAAATAGAGAATTAGAAATCGAGTTTCTCTTTCTATTTTGTGCCACTTCCTCATAAAAAGTTAATTAGCTAATTTCAATAATACGTTCATAAGATTTGATTAATTCATGATGTCACACAAAAATGAATATACGAACGTTTCCAAACGTATGTTGTGCATAGCAATTGATTTTATTGCATGGAAAGTATTCTTGATTCAAGATTGGTTATGTTGTACGACGTTATATGCAGGTATTTTTTATGTATCATAACTATAATTATTTCAAGGAGTTCGAATTAAGAATTTCATAATCTTAAATGAAGTTTCAAAATGAGCAATTAAATTGAGAACACAATTTATGTTTGTTTCAAATATAAAAATGGGTTTTGAATCAAGAATAATTCGTTTTTCTACTGTTGTGTCGTTGATGCATTCCTGAATGTTACTTTCCATGCATGATAAAATGGAACAATCATTGGAATCAATTAATTTTACATACTTCTTCCCCCCAATTCACATCAATGAATGAAATATTGAATCAGTAAATGAATCAAATTGGTTAAATGTTGACAGCATACTGTGAGCGCTCTGATCATAATATGATAGCAGTTGATTGGAGTGTGTTGGCTGGGCGTAATTATTTTGAGGTAGCAACAAGCGTTGCTGATGTTGGTAAATACATTGCCAGAGGTATAAAAAATATGTTGAATGCAGGGATGCCATTCGACACTTTTTATATTGTTTCACATTCAATGGGTTGTCATGTTGCTGGTGAAGTTGGTAGGAACTTGGATCCAATAACACGAATTGTTGGTAAGTGTAAATCAACTAATATTAATAATTATAGAATTTGAATAGTCGTTGGATGTTCCACTATTATAATAACTCCGTTACATTGTTATATTAAGAGAATTTTCTTCACTGTAAAAGCAGAAAAAATTGATTGGAATTCTTTTGTGTGATTGTGAAGTTTTTACTTTGAATGATTAATTTGAAATATTTTTTGCCATTTCTGTTATCAAGGATTAGATCCTGCGGGTCCACTTTTCGATCTCATCGTCATAAGGAATCCTCTTGGATCAGCAGATGCTCAAGTCGTTCAAATTATGCATACTGATGCCGGGTTCTATGGTATGAGGACTGGAATGGGCACAGTGGATTTCTGGCCAAATAATGGAGAAAGAATTCAACCTGGTTGTCCTTTGATTTCTATGCCTCTCAGCAATGAGGGTAATACAATTGTTCCATTTATATTGACAGTTGATCAGTATTATTTTCAAGATCAGCATTACTCATTTCATTGGAGAAAAAAAATCTTGTCTTAGTATTTGAGATTCATTGTAAAAATCGTGTGGTACAGAAGTCCATATCAAAGAAGCTCCTTTCATTCCTTCAGTTCATGAGCTGCCAAATGTTACGACAGTAAGAAATTCTTTGCAATTTCGAACTGTCACAATTTAAAAGTAGTGAAGTAAAGTCTAAAAAGTCTTTGCTAAAAGTTTCAACGAAATAATGTTGTCATTATTTTTTTGATTGAAATTCTCACTTTCATTAGACTTCATACTTTGTAAATATTGTTTATGATTAAACAGAGTTTTGCAGTCATCACCGATCTTGGATATATTATGCAGAGTCGCTGAGAAATGAATCAGCTTTTCCAGCAGTTCGATGCCCGTTAAAAAGACAACGTTCTGAAGCCCCAGTTATGATGGGCTATGCTACACCGTTGGACACGTGCGTATTTTCAATGAAGACTTGATTTTCTATAATTCCATCCTTTCACTCATATGTTACCCTTTAAATCATCGTCTTATCCATTACAGTAAAGGGAATTACTATTTAAAAACTGCGTCAGTCCCACCGCATGGATTAGGATTAGCTGGAGAGATATGTCCACCACAAAGCATAAAGTAAATTCAGAGAATATCTAATAATTTAAGGACGTTCATACGTGTGGTTTATTATTAGATAAAAATTCAAACGTTTGATGTTTGGCTAGAATCATTTCATTATGATAATTCCTGAAAATTTTGTTGTATGTTATTGTTTATTTGAACATTTCATCTTTCACACACTGACTGGTCAATATTTGAACCGATTCGGAAAGCCAAACGCATAATTCTTGAGTTATTTATATATTTTTCATAATTTAACAAACTGTGAATGAAATTTGTGATCAGTTATGCCTGGCATATGGACGTTCTTAATGTATTTACCGATAATGAATGATAAAGTAGGATCATTTTGATAGAAACTAATGTGGTACTATATATTTGATTGAAGGTCGCCCTTAGAATGGATCCCAAAAAGTGTGAAGCAACTGATATAACGATGAAGAATGTCCAGTTGGCAATATGGAAAAAACTACAAGCAATAAGTTTCATAACAGAGTGTGATGTTGGTATTTATCTGTTAACAAATACTATGAGCGAAGATCAACGAGTGAATATTAAACTTTCAATTTCACCTCTCCCTTTCGTTTTACCAGAAAGTTTAACACAGGGATCAGTGTTCGGGAAGAATAAATTAGAGTGAAATTTATCAATGGAATCTTCAAATGCAAAGAAGAATCGTTTGATAACATTAATTAATTTCAATTGTATGAATATTAATATATTTTTATTTATATATTCCAATAATATTGATTATGACACTCAGTTTGATCTGGTGTGTAGGAAGCAGAAGTTTGCTGAAATGTGGGGTGCGCAAACAATTCATTGCTTCTGATTGTATCTATATTATAGCTGTTGGAAATAATCTTTCTGTTGAATATATATTAACATTGTGATCCCTATGTATGATACGATAATGCAAAAGAATACGATAAATAATATAAATTATGAACACACAATGGTAAATCAAAAATGCGAAAGAAAAAAGTGATTTTCAATTCGAAAATGCTTGAGATGCAAATCGTCAATTGAGAGTGGATTTTATTTTCCTTCTCGTTTTTTCATGAAAAGTTTAGTGGTTCTTTAGACAACAGAATAAGTAGAAATTTTTTGATGATATGGACCTGATAATGCAGGCTTTAGAAATACCGAAATGAAATAAAGTAGTTGCAAATATTCTTGAACAACTACTCGTCTGTCTTACTGATACACGCTACTAAAATAATCGGCTAACATTCGTTACAAAGATACGAAGACTGACAGGCAGATAGACGAAGCGACTCTGTCATGCGTATGAACGTGTCTTGATATACAAACATGAATGTATTATTATATCTATGAAATAAGTGTCATTGTGGTGAACAACAGAAGATACTGCGATATAACAAATGATTGAGATGAACATTGGCCTGGATGTACTATTTGCGACCAGGTCCAATTAAAATATATAACGAAATTCAGTTGGCTTGACAGTGCACTAATATAGAATTTTTTATTGATGTATTTTGATTTCAATTGATCAAACTTTTCCAGACATGTACTGAGCTCTCATTTGTCAAGTTTAGTAACTGTAGGATAGAACAAAAATGACATTGGTGAATTGAAGAATTGAGCATCAACTGCTATGAAGACATTGATTTGTTGTACATTCGCGATCCATCTCACTTTAATAAAAAAAAAAATGCCACGTAACGAAAAAGCTTATGAGAATATAACAAAAATGAATGTTGAAAGAGAGGGAGAAAAAAAAAGCTAATGAGAATACATAGTAGGGGAATGTATTCCTCTTCTCGAAGGGAAAATGGCATACGTAGAAAAGTTGATGATTCCGAAGTTCTAATGTAATTCAGTTTTGTTTCCTATACAATTCAATAATGTTAATGAATGCAATACAATCAGCATATGTGAAATTCAATTTCCAATGGTAATAAGAATTTTTTATCGATGAAATTTATGTAAAATTAGCGCAGGGATTCTTGTTTGTGAAGTCGCTCCAACATATTTTGAATTCAATACGTCATCCTGTTTCTTGATATTTCAACGCTCACTTTTGATGTCGTAAGGGAAAGAATTACACCACCGACACGGTTTCGGGTTCGTAAGGATTCTCAGAAGGGATATACGAAATATGTAAATTGTCACAAGGCACGTGGCAAGAAAATTGCGCAACATCTATGTGAAAACTAGAAAAAAAACTAGAAAATGAGATTTGATGTGAAGAAATTCTGCATATACACCGAATATTTCGTGCAATGGCATCATTAAATAGTAAGGGTTTGTATAACCCTTATCTGGCTGGATAATGGGTAGTCTTTGGGGAAATTAGGAATGTCGGCGACATTACTCTTGACACTTAACACTACAATGACATCAGGGACTATAGATTGTGATAACAGAAGCTAAACCAATTGTTGAATATACATTCTCATGATGATTCCATGTATTATCATCATTGTGCTAGGACTATGACTATTGAATTTCATTGAACAAATAATGCATACCTTTCTCTTTGATCTCGCCATTCTCTGATCTCGAGTATTCTCAGCCTCACCCGGTGGTCGTTTACCCCAAACTCGAATTCCAATACTTGTATAGGTGAACGACAGGACAACTATTGGCACAAGATATTGCAGTACCAGCAATGCGATTGAATAATTGTACCTGTAGAAAATGATTCGAATATTATATTTTTTTACTTAATTGCTAATAAAATTTCAATTAAAAAAAAAACAATACTATAGGTATAATAAATATTTTGAGTTACGAGATAATTCAATTGATTGTAACTGTTCCAATTGAGAAATATTTGCACATTACGAAAAGGAAATAAAGATTATACGATTGCTTGAGTGATAAGTTTGCAAGTAGTCAAACGATCACATTTATTTGATGACATTTGGATGAACGTGCAGGAGATCAGGATGTGTGCTTGAAATCTTCATGAGTATCAAATGAAACTTGCCTTTGATGCAATGTCGGCCAATGTTCTTGACAGATGTAATGACCACACTTTGTGTACAGTTCGTCAGGTTGCGATACACGTGAGACAATAGCAATAGGTGATGAAACTGTGAAGGCTACAAGCCAAACACCCAAAATTAACAGCTTTGCTTGTGTCTTGCTCATTCGTGGCTTTAATGGCCACATTATTGCTACGTAACGATCAATGCTGATTATAATGAGTGTGTATGCGCTGACGAGCACTGACACTGCCTGCAAACAATTAAACAATTTACCATGAATTGAAATTCAATAAATGACATTGATTGGTGACAATTTCTTCTTTATTTACCTGTGAATAATTAACAGTAGGACACATTTCTGCACCAAAAGGCCAGTATTGGAGTATTAAAGTACTGACAAAGCTCGTAGGTACGCAGAATAAAGTCATGAGAATATCACCAACAGCAAGATTGACAATGAAAAAGTTCGTTACTGTTTTCATACGTGGACTATTGCAAACTACATAACAAACAAGACCATTGCCCAGTAATGCAATCACAAAAATAGTGCAGTACAGGAAATAAATCGCTGTTTGGAACCACATCGTTGCCAAAACACTACCAGGTGATAGAAAATTATCACAAGCGATGCCATCATTATCAGTTATATCCCCAAATGTGACTGTCGAGTAGCTTGTCTCACTGAGTAATACATTCAATGTTATATTTCCATCGCATTTTTCAATGGATGATGTATCGTTGGTCATTACTTCAGAAAGTGTATTGATGCATTTATTCATAATGATGTTTCATTTTGATACAGCAGCTTTGTTTTCGAATCATTGTCTTCCTGCTTGTAGACTTTCGATGAATCTGTAATACAAATGATTATATTATATATGTGATTAATATGTCATCAAAAGTCATTTTGTATTCGTAATATTGATGTATGAACATAATAAATTCGTAAATATATTGGACAATTAATGTCAAGAGGTCGTGCTCGCTAGTTTATGCTCTTTTGGTGTTGAGAACATTGAGGGAGAGCAGAGCGTGGTGATGACCCGGAAAATTGGGCGATTTCCTGTTCATCCCTAGAATTTGTTAGGGAAAAACGACATCAGTTGGTGAAGAAACTTTTGTCAAGTTTTAATTTAAAGTATTAAAAGTTATGGAAGAGGATAAAACAAGAGTGGATCAATTATGTATGAATGATGATGACTTCTTCAGATTCCAATTATAAAAACATAATGTTTGTCGATGCAAGACTGAAAACATAATCGACCAGCGAATTTTTAATTATGAAATATTCATTCACTTTGTAGTGTTGAATAACAAATTTCAATAGAGTTGATTTGTCTGGCTGTATCGTTTGTGTATCCTGAATTGTTCTGAAAACAATAGAAGAGTTCAAATTTGTTTGTTCTATTTCATTCATTCCAATCAGTTCCTATCGATTTTTTTCCTCATGAAATGAATTACTAAATTGGTATTCAAACTTTTAGACGACAAATAAATTTATTAAATATCAGCATTGATATACATTTGGTCAGGAATAATTAACAGAATTTGATTGAGTATCCAGACAATCTAACACAACTTTGTGATAGATAATGGTGAATTTCTGTTTGAATGATTGGAGTGAAGTATTTGTTGTTTGATGGAAATAGTTATATGAGCGACGTGTGTTGAACGTCAAATACTGAATGAATCAAATACATCCTGTTGAAGTTTATGAAACTTATATTGCATTGTCCTGTCGAAAGGTATTTTCACATATGTGTGACAATAGTTTATTGTTTCACCATAGACAGAGTTTCAAGAGTTATAGAAAGACACTACACCAAGATCTTTGGAAAGCAATTCCTTAAATATAGCACATCTGTGTTCATTTCAAGTAATCAACGTGTCTCAACCACAATACAAGATGCGTCGAAGAAACTTGCTAACTCGTGCATTTGCTTCCATTATAAACAAAGTTCTTTAAAGAATTCTTGGAACAATTGTTGCTTAATGGATTGAATGTGTAAAGCTTTGTAGTCTGGTGATCTAGTTCGTTCAGGTATATCACATCAGAGAAGACAAAGCTATTTCATGACATCGACAACTTTCTTGTTAGACTGGAAACATTCAAGAGTAATTGCGGCATATTTCAAAGGATGCATTTATATCTCGTGGAAATCTATGCAGCTACTGGCAAAAAGTAGTTCAAAGTTAGAACGAATAGTTAATGTGCTTTACACCAACCAGAGAGTTATTTGCATGAGATGAAATATGTTTGTACCCTATAAATCACTTATTTGTTTGAAAGCCATTTATTTGTGTTTCATCTATATTGTTTAATATGAATGAACTGTTTGATCACTTTATATAAATTTCGCATCTTCTGTTGTGAACCGATAAAACTCTGGAATTGTAAATAAATAGTTTCATCACTGTATGATCGATAGGGTTATAACTGGTGAATGAAATCTGTCTCTAGGATACCTTTTTTCCTGGATTTTTTTTTTCTGGTGATTCAGTTGCGGTTATATAAATATGAATATGTTTGTGGAATATTTTCATTCCTCTTTCGTTCGAGTTATTTCAACGTGTAGTTATCCCCATGTGTAGCTCATACAACATTTCCCCTTCTGGTGAATTCTCAACAGGATTTTGCTGTTTGATTGTGAAATTGAATTGTCTCACTACTGTGATCGAAAAATTGTGAAATAGTCGTATATAGAATGATGATATTTCTGTTGTCTGCATAAATTATATAGTGTATATGAGTTCACATGCATTCACAAAAAATTAGTGAATGATTATATAAAAACAGCAATCTGACGTTTTACAGAATTCAATGGGAATTTTTTTGAATTGTTCATTGTAATTTCAGTCCATAATGAGGATATTCATTATGTTTTGGCTTCGCATGATAACGTTTGAGTCTTGTCCAACATTTCACCGCTACCGCATTGTTGATTGAGTGTACATGGTCACTGCAGAATACCTTCATGCGATGGGGGATATTGGTATATTTGATTGCCCTTTGAATGAATAGAATAATAGAGGTCATGAGAGGATATTTATGAGATTTCGGGGTTACATGCTGTTGGTATCATTAGGGGAATCGATTATTTGAAAAATAATGGACATCGTTAGCACATTTAATTGATGATTTTTTCTTTTGAATTCTCACATGAAGTTTGTGGAAGCAACTTAATTTTATTAAGTATTACTAGAACATTTTTTATGTATAACAATCTTTGTAATTGATATCAGGAACATCTCAGGTATTGATTAAATAATTCCAAAGAGAATTTTCTAAGAATATTTTCAAGATTATCATTCTGTATTCGCTGTAGGAATTTTCAAATTGATAATTCTTAATTCATTATCACAAATTTATAGTTTTGGTTTTTCTAAAATTATTCTTTTCACAATTAGCTTTGAAAACTTTATATAATTGTGAATATTTTTGTGATGGGGGAAAATTGTTACATCGGTAGAGATATAATTAATCGATTTGCCAATAAAAAAAATCCACACTAAATACAAGTTCTTGCAAGCAGAAATATAGTAGGGAATTAAATTTTGCGGTTAGCAAGGGCAAAGTGACCTGTCGTTAAACTTTCAAGAGATGTGCTAACAAGTTTGCTGTTACTTAAAGGGTTAAACGTGACACTGATCGTTAGTTTGGAGGTTTTTATGGAGTTAAAGAGTGTCAGGTCATCTTATAGTGATCCAAAGTGTAAGCCCCAGTGTTTTGCTCCAAAAATGAGATCTTGTGCTACAAAACTAATGTTTTTCCTCACTTACTGTTTTCCATGAATATCATTCATTAATTCTATGGTGAATGCTTGAATAACGATGGAATTATGATTTTTTTATCGATGATTGCACCCTTCACACAATATCGTTACAAATTTGTTTGATATATTTGCAGCTGGATCTACATGCAAGCACAATTGTTATGAATATTCTCGATGGTTCCAATTATGTTTCATATATATGAATTATCATGATTATTGTTATTATTTGGTAGTGTTGCCATGGAGGATTGATATGAAAAATTGATTTCGGATGAAGCCTGATGATGTTACACCATAAGGGTGTACATTGGAGGGTGGATTTGTAGACCGGCTGCCATGGCTACATGTTTTTATATAACCCATGAAAACTTTTTTTAAATACTAGACCGAGAGCAAGTATTGTTGAATATTAATGAATGGCTTTATTGAAAAGTTTTTTGAGGGATCTATCGATAGTTGTTGGTTTTTGCCAATTTAAAGAATAAATTCCTTTTTGATCCTTGACAGTAATGATTTTTTCAATACTTTCGTGTATCATATTGATGATTTTGAAAAGTGTCTTAATTAAAATTCGTTCGTTATCATCATTGTCTTCATGTGATTCAATATCGTTCAACGTAATTGAAATTAATTGATCAACAACAATAATTGATTTATTACTGAGAATATTTTCACTACACAAACTTGTCTTAATTTGTGATGAAATTTGAATTTTTTTTTACTGCAAAATAAGAATTTCATTTCTTGCTAACACAAACATTGAATTCTAAGAATGCCAACATGGGAAAGCGTTCAGACGTCACCAACACAGATTTCACGAATGAAAATAATCCCAAGTCGTGACAGCAACAATTAAAGGGAAATTGTTCAGTTGATGGGAGTTCCCTAGTCGACAGTCTGTATCATAATAAAAAGAAAGAAAGAAACGACTCTAGAAGATTGTAGAAAAATCTCATGGTCAAATCTGGTCGTTAACGAACCTTTATTTCTCTTACTGGATGTAGAATATGCTGGTTGAAGTTGGAAGATTCTCGGAAACACGGAGAGGTTATCAAGGAAACGTTGGAAGATGCTGGCACATTTTTATCTCACAACACATTGTGATTGAGGTGGAAGGAAATGAGCTCCCTTTATTGTTGCCCTCTGAGAAAACAGAAATTGATGTCTGTGACGGAGTCAAAAGACTTTGGCGTCTGTTAAAACAAAATTTTTATGAAACCACCGAATTTCGCTTCTGAATTTGCCTGGCAATCTGCCAGAGCTCAACTCAATTGGAATGTATGGGCTGTTGGAAACATCTAAGAACTTCCTTGAAAGTATGCCAAATCGGCTGAAAGATTTAATTACATAAAAAGGTAGGTTTAAAAAACATTAAATATACCTACATCATTTTTCAACGATTTTCTTTAATGCCTTCAGTATGATTTATGCACTTCATTTTCCTATATCTGACTCATTAATTTAATTTTTACACGATAAACATCACGAAATCACAAATGGAAATGAAAATTATATCTCGAAAAAATTATAAGTGAATATATGTAAATTTCATGATATTTGCTTTTAATGTGATGCCTCAATCTAAATGATTTATCATTAAGCCATAAAAATGTTGTCATAGATTAATTATTACTTTATACTTTTAGAATTCTGACCCAAAATGAGTTTTCATTTGATGAAAAATAGGAAAAGAAGAAGCATATTCCATATTTTCTGAAGTAGATTCAACTGAAATTATTATTCCATTGCAGTATGAAATCGACAAAGAACTTCACCATTAGGCGATAATACATAATTTAATATTTTCAAAGCTCGTCGATATTCATTATACGTTGAATTCAAATCGAATTCAATATGTGAATAAAATAAATGTTATTCACGAAACAACTGAAGAAAGAAAAATAATTGAATACACTGATGAAAAGATCTACTCTGTCGATCTGAATAAATTCGAGCACAGTTGCACGTGAGAACACTCAATTATTCCTAGTAAGTAAATAATTTAGTGCAGCGATGCTGAAGTAAATAGATACTGGTAAAAAAGGATGATGTAGGAATGAGAAGGATTTTCTTTACAGTACTGTACTGTAAATAACTGCACTGTATGTGTATTGATGAATTGTGCATCATGTTGACCATGGAAGAAGTCTGAAAGAATGAGAGCAGTTGTATTTTTATTTCGTAAAGAAGTACAATACAATGGAAACGCTTGAAATAGAACAAAAGAAGAAAAGGAAATAATATTTCCACGTGTAACCATTCAAAAGGATATGATTAAAAGAGTTGTGAAAAAGTTTACACACTTTATCATTGTTCATGTTCTTAAAACAATATTCTTTCAATGACTTTACGATTGCAGTGCTATGAGTTAGACATGTACAACTGTCGCAATTGCGATCTCAAAAGCGCAGAAGTTAGCAAGTGGATATTGTTTACTTCTTGTCAAACTGTAATAAATTGAAAACAATTTTTTATTGAATGATTTTGCACATTGTGAAGATAAAAGCATTGGAGTAAACAAAACTTCTTTTTAAAAGCTATTTTTCTAAGTTGAATTACTATTTTATTGATCACTGATGAACTAAAAATATTGAACAAAATTCATTCTATCAAGAAAGTTATATTTATACATCATAAAGATTGTAAAAGTAATTAAAAAATTTGTGTTTCATCGTTTTATTGTCGGCATAATAATTCGAAAACTTTACAATATCTTTTCCTGATTATTTTTCCATTTCGTTCCAAAGAATTTCATAGGAATTTTAATCAAATTCTCTTTTCCTTGCACAACTTTGTTTTCTCAATTGTTTATAATATTTTTTCCAACTTTGTCAGCCTAAACTCACAGTATTCATCACAAAACAGATCTGCTCGCTATGAGCATGTTAATGCTTGAGTGAATGCATTCAGTAATTCTTTCTCAATGTTCATATACATTCTCTCGTATATCCCATCTTTCAGAAGTATCTGAATTTCACAGCAGTAGATAAATCGATGGAGCATACAATTTTGTTGCCCCAGATGCTTCTCAAGTGAGAATATTGATCCAATTTCAAAAGTACTTTGCGATTTGTGAACCCATTTGCAAAAAAGAATATTCCTCAAAAAGTAGCAAATTTTCTAAAAAAAAAGTAAATCAAACAATTTCTACAAAATTGAAACAATTTCTGGCATCATATGTCAACCTGATGGGATTCAAGTAAAATTGCTCCTGGCAATAGAGTGTAAAAGCAACTACAAACTATTCCCTATTGTCGGATATAATGATGAATAATGTATAAGGAAATGTGGAAACCGGAAATGTCGAGTGATTGTATCGCGGCAGGACTTTTTATACTCCGGCATATATATTTATTACACATATAAGATATATCAAGGAGAGGGATCGACGTCACTTGACACGGAATCAATGAATATTCGGTATATTCTAATGTACCTATTGGACTAAACCAGTATCCACAGTACTGTGAGGATGAATTAGGAAATAAATCTCCGTCGGAGCTCAATGTTCTTTATGAATGTCAATCGATGGCTATGGAAATTTTTCGATCTACGTGCAAATTGAAATGATGGTAGGTTGAGCGATGTAATGGAAAAAAAACATTTCGAATATTCGACGCAAATAAAAAAGCAGAGATTCTGCATATGCATTCGGTTTTGAAAATTGAACGAATTTATTTTTCACACAAATTGATTATCGTCTTTTTGAATTTTATTTACCTGTGCGGAATGTGATGAATGAAGGAGCTTTACGTTATATCCCATTATTGGAATGGTGGAAATGTTATGGCATATGACCTCTTCAAAGTGATTTGCAGAAGTTTTCATTTCCTGCAATGGGAAAAATTGTTTTTCCAATAATCGGAAAACGCTGAGTGATTTTTATCCTTTTATAAGTTTGAGTATTTTAAATGCTTAAAGATTAGTTCAAATTCTATATCCTCTTTAAATCGCACGAGCTAGAAGTTAAGATTCTATTCTTTGTCAACCATTTGTTCACATTTCGTCAGCTGACATGAAGTGTTATGAATGTCCCTTGTAGAGTCGGCTTTGGTCGGATAATTAAATGTGAAATATGTCACGCGAGTAAGGAAAATTTCTACCATTCTGTGAGCAATCAATTGTACGTTTCAGAAACACGCTCTAAAGGCATATTTTTGTTACCTATAAATAGCAATGTGTTGATTGTTCTTTAGTGTTTTGTCATTGGATTTGATTTTTATTTAAATGAAACTATTAGTTTTCTGTACATAGGAAGGACTGCGATGATTCTTTACACTTCAATTGTGATTTTTCTTTTGATATCTCGTAAATCCGTACACTGAGAACCAAATCTTTAGATATTCGACGAAAAGAATTGAACGATAGTTAATTGATATTATTCACAACTATCTAAAAAAATTGCAAAAACGTAAAAAGAATATGAACTCCTCGATTAATATTTATCAATAAATCATTCAGTGTTGTTGATCAATTTGTGTCAAATGTACTAAGCCATACCAAAGCTCTAAATTATTTCTGTTTCCAACTGATAACAGTAATGATGATGGATTAGTATCAATTGAAAAGACTTATAAAATGATTGATATACCAAAAATGGTATGATGAATTGTAACTGATTGTCTAAATTTAAAAGTAGAAGTGGAATGCGATAACACTGACATGTAAATCAGTAAACACGAAGATAATTATTCTGTCTTTGATCGTCTTTTGTTCGAATGAGATAGGACTGATATTTCTATTGAAGATCAGAGAAAAATTTCCATTTCTTTTTTGTAGGTTTCTTCTACACTCGACGTACCATACAAATTGGAATTCAAGTGTGCATCCACGTGCAAAAGTCACTTCCAACTATAAATACGGTCAATATTAACATAGAAAAATCGTGAACATAAAAATGTTGAAGAATTTTTATGCACGAAGAAATTTCTTTTGTATGGAAGATATAAAGAATATTTTTGTTATGAAAAACTTTCAATTGATATGAACGACATTTTTCGAATGAAAACATGAAGAATCTTATTAAATAATGAGGAATTTTATCAGAGTCGAACAAGATAATGTAAAAAGTGTTCATTGAATTTTATTTATGGATTCCAATTTCTGTTTAGATGTTGCTATTTTTGCAACACTGGAGAATATCTGCAATATTAACTAATTCTTCCAATACCTCATTAGATATTTATAAACATTGAAAATTATGCATAAAATTCTTTTCGCCATTATTCAATATGTTAAATTTGTTTTGGTCTTTTATGCTAACAATTTTCGCCATGAATTTGTAATATTCCCTTTTTCAAATAAATACCGGAAAGGTTGGAGAACAATCAATTCTCTCCATCCCTATTTTCAGTTCCTGATAATATAAAATATTGAATTGTCCATACCACACCTATTATTGACAGATTGCAAAAGGTTTATTTTTTGATATTGTTCATTGGAGATTCGTTGTGGAAAGATTCTCGGTGCTACAGCATTGCAATTCCAACCGAATGGAATATTTCAGGCGTATTGATGGACATATTTTTACGCTTTATGCAGGCACACGTTGGAGAATTTTTATATATATTTATATAAATAAATTGTTTCACGATGGAAGAAGTTGTGGAATTTTATCGAAATGGTTTTTCAACAACAAACGTGTTTGATTTCATATTCTTCATTTTATTTTTCGAAATCAATCGGCTAAACAAATTGGATTCTTCCATGCATATTTATTCACTTTTATTATAGTGCGTAAAAATCTGAATACTCTAATAATTATGGTTATATCCAGTTGGTTTCATAATTTACTAAAACAAATGTTCTATTTCTACATTGTTGGTGATATAGAAACATAATATGAAAAAAATGGAGTCGATCTTCTATAATTCTTTATAATATCCAGACATTATCCAGCAATCATTTCCATTCAATTCCAATTTTTGATGAATTCACATTGACGTTGAAACGTAGCATGGCAGGGAAATCATATAATTATAATAACCATAGGTATAACCATTGTATGTAATGACAGTACATGTCAATAAAGCTGTTTATTCACTAATAAAAACATTTTCTCTCCGAATTTCTCAACTTATCCGGAGTTCCTATTTTTATCGTTATCAGAAATCCAATATGATTCCAATAAATCCTACTGACTCACGTTCTATAATGGCTGAGGGTTGTTCAATTTTATTGAATATCATGTTGAAATTAGATGTTTCGCATGTAATGTTCGAAGACATGCTTGACGTGGAAATTTACATAAATAAAAATGTGCATATATTATCTATTTACATCCTTGACATTTGAAATGCCAACGCCAATTAAACTTGCACCTACGGCCCATATAATTGAATTTGCATGTACTTATACATAAATAATAATGTATATATATATGTATGTATATTATCTAGATCCAACATGTTTTAACTGCAAAACCAATAAATTTCGTATCATCAATATGAGTTAAGTTCTTTGATCTTGGTACATGGACAATCGAATGAATTCAATGAATAAAGTTTGATGAGTTCGAACTGGTGCTTCAATCAAGTTATCTCCAATACAATTTGTCTGATAAAGGAGATGTTGGCTGTACTATGAAGTTAAGTCGCTATGATGTAGGATTCTCAACCGGCAGATCAACAATAGATCTATGATGTTAAAAAAAAATACATTTTTAAAAATTTAGTATATCATTTTTTAAATAACAGTAGAAGAACTGAGAGCATTTCCGGGTGTTTGCGTAGCGTGAGATGCCATGTTTCACCTCCATCGGATATATCAACAGCACTACGTGAGAAAATTTACGAAGAAGTGAATCTTTATGTCGAGAAAAAAATTTTGGAGTAAGAGATGTTGATGGTCATTGGAGTTTATCACGAATGTTTAGAAGATCATTCGTTATTTTTATGCTTCCTGTGGAAAAATGTGGAGTTTCTTTTTTTTCTGTAATGATTAGTAATGATTGCTAGAAACAAGAACCAAAGAAATAGACATTTAGATCTTGGTAGCGATATGATTCAAACTATTGAATGATTAAAGTCCAACATCTGAGCCCTATGCCTCCAAGGATCTTTGATGAAACAAAGATATAAAAATAATTCAAGAACATTTCATTTTGCTTTGACATGCTTTTCATTAGTCAGGTAAGTTCATGACTGATTATTAACAAGAAGGTTATTTCAAGTAGTTCACTCTGCGCTATTTTGATTCCAAGGACAATTGCCTGAGAATTTTCCAAGTCACGACACAAGTGTTATTGTGCATTTGGTTGGAACATAAATGGGAAGTGTTAACGATCCGCTTCAGTGAATTCATCCAGCTTCTCAAATAACCATTGCTAAAGTCATAGAGAAATTGAATTTGTAACATCTGGATCTTGGTTGGCAATATCACTTGTGTCGTTTCTATATAATAAAACTTTATGGTACTGTCAGTGTTGACACTTGAGTAATGAAATTTCCTAAAATATTGATTCATTGATTCGTTCTTTGATGGATAGTAAAGGTCAAAATTAAATAATGTGGTAGTTGTGTTGTGATTACATGAGAGTATTTCATATTTCTAAAGTAGAATACGAAGCAGAAAATGAATATCCGGAAAGCTTAACGGTCGAACCATCAAAAAGGATTTCAACCCTAGACTGGTCACTGTATGATTGCGGCATTGTACCCATTCCTTCTCATCGTATTAAAACGAATTTATTCAGTGGGATAATTGGAAAAAATTCTGTACTTTAATCTTTATAGATTCAAAGGAATATTGGAGATTTTTAACGACTCTTCTGAGCTTTGATGAGTTCAGGAAAAATAATATTGAATAAATTCATTTATAAGTGGCAGTTGATCAGTTTGATGTTTTCTGTCTATAATTCGTTCCTACGTGATGAATAAATTGAAGAATTATATCACCTCATTAACATTATCAGTATATTTAATTCTTTTTGTATCATTTAACGCGAAGAAAAAAAGAAAAGGGAAAATATTGCTGCTGTAGTGAAAAAGCTCAACTATGTCACGATTAACGTTGA
Source organism: Meteorus colon (assembly GCA_030523085.1). Taxonomy (NCBI): domain Eukaryota; kingdom Metazoa; phylum Arthropoda; class Insecta; order Hymenoptera; family Braconidae; genus Meteorus; species Meteorus colon. Next base: position 519,207 of record JAPYZH010000050.1, read on the forward strand.
TTGGAAATATTACTGAGCATGATGACGTTTGTACAGCAAATACATTAGTAATCCTGGATATGTGATCCGCAAACGAAGTCTCGTATATTGCCTTCAAAGCAAGACTCTGCAATTCAATGCTCGAAGCTCTGTATCTTTTAATGAAATACGATAAATTAACTCGCAGTATATTGATTTCAGGATTGAATTTCGTGATATTTGCTTTGAACGTGCTCCATATTGATGAAACTTTTGAATCTATTCCATGCAGACTTAGACATGTAGGAACGCTTACAAATTTCTTTTATATTCAAATGTGAGTCTCGGGTGGAAAAGAAAATTACAATTTAGACTACTCTTCATCATGGTATCTCCAACACTTGACCAATTGATCAGTCTTTCCATCAATCAAATGGTAATTAGTGTGGAACATTATTGGAATAGAGTAAATATTATCGACATATTATTAAATTCTAATCTGAGAATGTCCAAATACACCCGAGAATTTTTTCCAAAATGACAGATTTGTTACTGATAACCTGAAGTTAGAGAAGATCTATCACAATCAAACAAACTGTCTGAAAAAACGCAAGAACAAGACATGCATAAACCTCCCCATTGACCTATATACTAAACCACAAGTTGGTTTACCCGGTGGGATTTGACATCACCAGTTGTCTGCTAGCGGCAAGTGGTCATGGAAAAAAAGTGCATTAACATCCTTCGCTTAGATAGATTTTGTCTCATATATGTCACATCTTGATAACTGTCAAGTGTATAATTTGTGATGTTTGTTAAACTCCCTGACATGAACACATTTTAAAAATTCCAATCTATGTGAAAATGTAAATAACAAAAATCAATTTATTGAGTTTGTCACGTACCAGACTGGCAAAAAGTATGGCCATTGGAATTGTTTAAATTGTTGTTGAGGGTAGACAGTTCAGATAAGATTATTTGTTGCATTACCAATGTGTCGTGATTATCATAACTGTCACCATCTCCATTGTGAAAAAATTATATGGTTAACCCTACAGATAAATAATGACAGCAGAATTTCGCAATGTTCATGCAAATATGTACGTGGGCAGCAATGACAGCAATCTAGATTACTGTTACAGATATGTTGCTACAACTGTTTGCTGTTAGATGAAACCCACGCGACATCAGCAGTGCGTGAGTTTTGCCGAGTAGTACGTCATCGTACAGACTTCCGTCAACGTCAGAATAATAATAAATGTTCCAAAGAAAAATAATCTTAAAATCATAATTTGCAATAGATATTTTTTTTAGTAACAATTTCACTACGATCATGTAGAGGATTTATTTTTATAAATATCTCTAGATGATAAAGAACATAAGTCTGACCATTTTAACTTCATAAACTCCTCTTTCTTATGTAAAAGAAAAAAATGTTTTCGTTTTGATATTTGATAGCACAATTATATAAATTGGCTTTTATTATTACAAATCATCAGAATGGAATCAAATTATTGTTTTCATTATACATCGATGTGCTAAAATATCCTCATACTTATTTTTTAAATTGTAAAAGTTTACTGTTTAGCTAATAAAACAATTTGAACTTCAATAGAGCAAATATTATTATGCAGTAGATATATAAAATATCATTGCCAATTAGATAGTCATAATAGTATTGATCGTCCAACAATTCTCTATTGTCGGTAGCATAATACAAAGCACACTATGTGTAGTTTCCACCCACATTATGTGTATGTGAGTTGCGTGGATCATACACACACACACCTGTATTTGCATGTATCTTGTAGAACAATATACTCAAACAAAGATTGAACCTGCTTCCAATGCCAGAGGATGATTTCCTATCCCACTTTCCTTTCTCAATATGTTGTCAGTTGGATTCAAAATGTACATAAGCCATATGATATTCTATTTTCTGTTCAGGTTTGAAAAAGTTGATGACTATAACATTTCTTATGAAATTGTTTATGAAAATCGCTGTCAAATTGTCATCTCTTAACTCTAAAATAATAAAAAATTTCTAATCTTCTATTCCATACCAGTGATGTGGATAAATTTGCCACAATTATTCTCCATAATAAATATCATTAATGAGCTTATTCCTATGAGAAATTGTAATTACCATGGTCACATGTTGGCTTATGGACAATACGTAGAGACCCTATTGAGAATTCCCTTCTATGTTTATAAAGCAATGCTGTTCGGATCCTCACTGGAGACAATACATTAGACACTGTTATAGGTACGTTGAGTTTCCGACCGTTCGATGTATCATGCACAAACTTTGCATAAGTAAACTCAAAGTCGTGTCATATTACGCCCTCATGAGATGGAAGTAGTATTGGTCCCTGGTTGGTAGCGATATGGTCTATCTTCATGTGATATCACCACTAAATAATTGCATATTGACACTTGTGGATTAAATATCCTTATAATTATTAGTATTTGATTTGATAATTATCGTAGATGACATCAAAATTGGTATGAATTTTTTTAAAGACTATCAAGTGTATATGAGAGATTATATCGGTGGGTATATTGTCTGTGATAACATGTGATTATAGACGATGATATGGTAAGAACTTGAATTATATGGTATGGATGTGAATTATCATGTGACGACGTTGCCCATGTGAATAGAATGTGAGGGGTAGAATCAAATGGATAATAAACCGGTTCATTGAGTTCCCTCGAAATCATTTGAAGACCTGTCATGGTTCAGTAATGATTACCCAATTCTTCTGAATTACAAATAGAACGATGATTAATTGCAGTCTAAATCTAATTCATCTATTTGATGGTATACATGGAACCATCAAATGATTCAACATTATAGATAATAGTCCTCTAGAATTTTTTGTTTTACCTCTATGTTATTCGTTCAGATAGAGTTTTTGCTTCTCTATACATTCATATGATTCAATCCTAAATTGAAGCAATTTAATAAACGAGGGATATTGAATAAAAGTGTTTGTCATTAATGGATTTGAAACATCAGATACAAATCATCAAATGTAAAATTGGTATTGTTTTACTGAAGTTAAAATTTTAAGTATCGAACCACGAATATTGGGATGATCAGATGAACTCGATTATTATCAGATGAATTATCACGAAAATGGCATTCGAATTATGTTGATATGAAAATGAAGATAAAAAATTTTTTCATTGATGTTCCAAGTTGAGAAAGTGAAAATATTGTAATTAAGGGAAATGCATTTTTTTTTTCATCAGAAAGTTTCTTTTGATCTTTAATAATATCTTTCCAAGGTAAATTTTTCACATTTGTTGAATTGAGCAAGGTGATATACATGGGTTTGCCATCGCCCTGTGCTTCTACCCATGCATAATGGTAGTAGCAAGTTGAAACCTACTGGGTATTATACATATTGCATTTACATATATATATAAATGTATATCTGTTTCTGTTGAACTAGCGCAATTAAACGGTCTCTTTATACTTTTTGCTTTGCTTATTTCCAACTTATTATTTCATAGCTTTCTAGAGTGTTTCCAGTTATCTTGATATTCATGCTGTAATTCAAAACTTCCTTCTTGATGACTTCAAAAAGCTACAATAAATGTGGTTTAGTGATGTTGAAATAAATTAATTAATGATGCGGTTGTGAATATTCATTATTATAAAATTTGTGGTAGAGTTTCTCTAAATAGATGTGACAATATTTAATTAATTTCAGCATCAATGTGGTGAACAATTGATGCGATTATTTTGAATTTGTTTGACGGGAACATTTATTGACTGTGCGCTTGGTATTGATTGCAAATAGAAAAGTGACTCATCTCATCCAAAGTTGTTTGGATAGTATTTCTGTACGGTAGTATTCATTATCAGAACTGTCTTCCATCTCTATAGCAGTTTGTTAAACAAAAGTAGTTTTAAATGTTTTTAATGATAAATTGTTAATTGTATGAAGTTTATAATTAATAAATAATTGAAAACGAGTATTTCTAGAAATAGATTCAAATGTGTTGGATGCAGAAGAAAGAAACTGTGAAAAAGAAACTGAAAAAAATTTAACAGTTATCTCTTTTTTGCAATGTTTATGCAAATATGTACGTGGGCGAAAATATGAAATATAATATTTTAAAAAGAAATTTTCTCGTGTTAGTTTTTTTTGTAGTTGTCTACCTTATACATAATCTTGAAGTAAAGAGTGTTGCCGATATATCACTGTGTTATTTCCACAATGAATCTCAAGAATTTCTTGATCTTGAAGGTTCAACCAAGATAAATTCTATAAATTGTAAAAAGAACTGTCTCTAAAAAAGTGAACGTTAGTCTTTGTTTTTACTATGTTCCTTTCATCTTAATTTTTTTTTTCATAGAATCCTGTTAAGCTTCTTTAAGTTTCTCTGCTTATGAAGTTCACTATTTCTATATAATATTTAATTCCTCAACACTTCTCAAGGTATTACTTTTCTCTTTCATCTTTACTCGTAAATTGACGCTTTGTGTGGTGCTTCATATTTCGAAAAACACTTTTAACCTTTAGTAGTTATTCAAAGTGGACTATCGTCGGTGAAACCAAACAGTAAAATCGACAAAGTGCAACAGTAGAAGAATTTCACAGAAAGGAAGAAAGTAAAAAAAAACACAAAGAGAGTCAAACATCGAATTGACAACTATATAAAATATACTTGAGGACAATATATATGTTGTGAACAAATTTGAGATTGTTCCTTTTAAATATATTTCATTTGGTATAAACAATTCTTATTCAAATGTGAATTTCAAACAATATCTGTTTAAATTGATGCGAGTTAAGTGAAATTTTTTAGTTATTGTCATTAGTGAATATGGTATAGAAGAGCATTGATCTCACATGGTCATATCATCACTGATAACAGGAACATTTTACTACGATCTTCAGTTCATAATTGAATGCTGTGTAAAAATCAATTTCCAATATCACAATAAACATCATCGACATCACAATATTTACATCCTCTTGCTTGACAGTTTCATGAATAATTAATCATAATTTTCAATAGTGTGAATCACCATAAAAGTATAATTAATTTTACATTTTTGCTCCATACAATTTTCGTTGTACTCAATATGCATATGACAGTTTGACAAGGTTATATTCGAGAATATATTCGAATATTAAATACAAGAGAATTCGTTGACAAAAGAAAACCTGAATATTTCTGTAGGTATAAATTGTTCTAACTTTCAACTGATTGGAAGTGAAACAATTGGGGAAAAATCGATGTCAATAATTGGTAGCTTTTAATCCATATTTTAATTTTTATACAATTTATTAATATGCACTCATTGTGCATATTGATAAATGCATACACTAAAATGCATAGTGGAGATATAAACAAATTTTTCGGCAGAACTGTAAATATTCTTTTGTGACTGTATATTCCATTGTTCAAAGCTCTTTATCATTTTACTATGAAAAATTTTTTCATTTCACTGTGTTCAACTTCATATATGAAAATATTTATAATAGAATGTCATAATTGCTGTGTGACAGCGAGAAATGTAGAGTACAGGAGCTTTGGTTGACGAACGTACTTTGAGGTAAAGCGTGGAAAATGATGGAATGAAGGAAGTCGACGAGAGGGATTATGAACGTTGGCCAAAATAATAAAATGCAATAGTCTCAAGGGAGAGATAAAAGAGGTGATCATTATCTGAGTTAAAAAAAAAAATCATACATTTTTTTCTTTTCATCAATGACTTTCTCAATTTTAATGACTGCAATTGAAAAGTTGAGAGATTGGTCAAATTAATTCTATTGTTTTACTTATCATTATAATTAATTTGAATTATTGCTCTGGAAATAGAGACTGGAAACTGTCAGAAAGAGAATTGAAAATAGGGTTTTGTTTAATTATAAATCCATATATTGCTAGAATTATTGTATGAGATTGTTTAATTTGATTTAAAGAATTTAAAGTGATGAAAAGAAAACTCAATTCTTATTTTACACTGATGGACCTCTTGTGTTCATTTTATCTTTGACAGTGGTGATTGCTATGACATTTTTTTTCATTTATACACAACAAGTGAGAGAAAAAAAACAAAGCCCCATTTGTGATATTTGGTGGCGACTTGGGCATCGCATCTATTTACAAGTAGATACTGCCATCATGGTCAGACATTCCTGTTCAAATAAAATTATGAAGGTAACTCCGGGAGCACTCATAGTTTGGTCGATATCTGACTATAGCTTGTTATATATTTAGATAATTATCGTAGCGCAAGGTGGTATTATTTTGGTTTACGATGAATCATTGATCCAAAAATTTTTGTATATGAAATTAAGAACAAAATAATTTATACATTTTCATTTCATTAAAGGTGAGTACATTTTCACTTTGAAATTGTTTTTGCACATGACGTTAAAGAGAATTATAAATGAACAATAAAAATATGAGATTTTCGTGAATAATTAAATTAGTGGATGAGAAATAATAATGCATACATGTGAAAATCAAATTATTCAATCGATTGAACAATTGAAGAATTAAATAAACCAGGCCAAGCCATAATATCGTTGATATATTATACTTTAATAAAAAACTCACATTTAATAATTCAATAATAAAATAGAACAGCTCAAATGGACTCCACATTAATATTTTATAAAAGAAAATGAGTTTCTGATGGATTGGGGACTTGAACAAATATCAAACATATTAACTCAATGTTCATCAATATTTAAATATTTAATTTCAAGAATTTATGATATATTTAGTATAAAAACAAATTGTAAAAATTATAGATTGAAAATCTACACTCAATAACTATTCATTCAACTATAATAAATCTCAATTAAATATTCTTCAATTTATATTTATTAAAATCAGTCGTCTTGAAATTTACGATGTTCTCTTTTTAAACCAATAATGAAAATGTCTGTGAATTTCGTAATTTCAAATTCAGTTTTTTTTCACACGTACTCTATACTATGAAGTGTAATCACAAAATCCTAATCCAGAGATAAAACGATATTTTATTTAATTTCGATAACGTTAATTAAACATCGATAAATTTTTGATTCTCTAAAATAATTAAAATTTAAAAGGTAGTGAGTAGATTCATTCACAAAATTCTTTCGTCAATTACTTTTTCAATATATTTTCTACTTATGGATAAATTTAAAATAACACAGTTTAATTTTCCTCGTGATCTATGAAGGGACGATAGAGATGGATACAGAAAGAGAGAGTCGAGCTGAATGACAGGAATTCCCTTCAGAACAAATGTGATCTCATATGATCTATATCGAAATAATCGTGTATGATACAACATAATTTTTGCCAGGAGCCCTGTTCAATTCTACACATTCGTACGCGTTAGAAGTGGCATATCGTGATAGTTTTAATGGGTCTTTGAATGGGGAAAAAAAAAAAAAAACACATAAAGTAGGGTAAATGTGATGGAATTCCGACCCTCGTTCCATTTATGAATGTCTGTATACATATTAGGGTGCGTCGGATTGAATGACAACTGGTGTTGTTTTTTCTTCTTTTTTTTTGTCTTCACATTATAGTGTCAAAGTGCAAAAAAATTGGTAAAAGTACGTTTGAGAAATGTGGGTAACGTCTATGTCAATGTGTCATTTTTATATATATAAAATAAAAAAACGATATCGAAAAAAGTAAATAATTTTGCTTCGACTTTTGCGATGTATTGATCAATAACTGGTGTCCATTTATATACTACGTCAATGATTTTTATTCAACTAACGATTTCGTACCCTCTGCATTCAATAATATTTCAAAGGAATATTTCCTTAGGAAACAAATTTTGAATTATATATTTTCTTTACTAATTTTTTTTTGTATTTGAAGAATTCCTTGTAATTCAATAATGTCAAGTTTGTTGCCGAATTTATGTTGACTAAATGACCATCATAAACTATGTGAGAGTTTTAAAAATGTTGATAATTTAATTATTACGTTGACAGAAATTGACGAATTTAATGAAAATGAAACTTGGATTTGTTCATTAGTTAGTCAACACAATTAGATTGATATTTTTTTTACTAAAATTACAATTGTCCTCATGAAACAATATAATTGTTCTTCAAGTTCTGAATTGAGTTACTATTACTTCATATAATTACATTCGTCAGTTCTGAAACTCCATTCTGGGCAAATGACGCGAAACTTGAGGTGGATAACCATCAACATGATTACCAAGTTAGAACAATCGTACATGAAATTAATGTGGTGCCATTTGTGGTTAAAGAAATTGTATTTTCGTGGTGTTGAACTGTACATTAGTGAGAAGAGCTTTCAACAGTATGGGAAGGTGAGGTCCCCAAATGATTCTTCTTTGAACACACACGCAACTATCATAATTAAATGTTATTCTCCACATGCATACACAATTAAATCAACAGGATTTTGATACTAAATCAGCACAATTTGAATATGAACTGATTTTACTGTACTTAATGAAATAATAATCGAATCGAAAATATTGTTTGCTCTACTTGACTGAGTTAATTCTATCACAATTGTTTATCACTGTTCGTATTATTGTGAAAACAGTCCACAAAATTGTTTTATACAACAATCCATTGTTGACAGACTTGACTGAATTTTCTACTACTATCAAAACATGAAATGTTTAAAGAGTCATGAAAAATATTCCCATCTTTAAATAAATATGATACAATAAATCATTACAAAAAACAATTGATGATATTTGAAATTTTTATACAATCCATTTATTATATTCGAAAAATACGAAAAGTTCATTCCTGATGTGAGAATTAGCGGAACAAATAAGTGTTTTTGTGTGCGAAATAATTTCACACGTCTTCAATATTTGCCAAGAAATATTTCATTATGAGATTTAAAACGATTTTGAGAAATTCAATCAGAGAAATACAAAAATAAATTCATATATTTTTTGGTAAAACTCACGTACAAGTAGAATCATACTGTAGATATTTCTTACAAAATTAAATTCGTGCCTTGATGAGACCTTATTTATCCAAGTTCGACATTAACCGCAGACGCAACTTGTCTAACCATTACGTGCAAACTCTCGAGTGATCAGCCACACTCTGGATTTTGGACCTTTAGCTAACTACATTTTTATTACACGTTGGTAAGAATAAATTGAGGTTCCATATAATCCGAAATGGTATCTTAGGATCAATTATCCTATACCTTGACCATCATTTTGGTGCCATATATTGCACAGTTTGTAATTAATTCATTGGTAATGAATGAAATATTGTCGTGTGATTGAAAAGAAATTAAATAAGTATCACACTAAAATGTTAAATCAAATGTGGATTGATAATTATTCGAGCAATTTGATAGATATGATAAAACCTTCCTTGGGGTTCCTTGAAAATTTCAAAATGATTCACTTTTTCAAATAATTTTAAAGTTTTATATTATTTTTTACCGCTCTTTAAATAGATTGAATAAACTTCATTGAGAAATATTTAATTTTACTTTAAATTTCTAAAATGAATGAGATTATTTGTTCAAAGCTACACAATTGTTACAATTCCTTTCTCATTTGATTTCCCTTCAAGTTCATAAACAGCAAAATTTCGTAAAAATTCGAAATCTGCTTTAATTTTCTTTTAGTTGGGGAGGATCCTGCTAATGAATTTTTGGACGGTTAAAATTATCTCATAAAGAGACAGTGGAATTATACATTGAATTGATGTCAAATTTATTATGGTATAATGCGGCATTTATCTCGTGACGTTTAAATGTGTAATAATTATTCTTTGAAGTTTGGAACAAATTCAAATTACGTCGGAGTTAGATAAAGCCTATAAAGCCACTTATATTCAGATGGTGTAAAATAAGCTCACCCAAATATATCAACTCGAGTGCAATAATTGATAATTGTGAGCTGGTGAAATAAAATTCAACAACATTTTATCCTATCACAATAGACTTCATAAATCAGCAAGTTTAAATTGTGAGCTGAAATATAAATGAAAACAAAATATGAACAAATTGAGTTATAAACTTTTGTTTCTGTGCAACATAGTGAATGATGTCCAGGCAGATGTGTAGTATTTTGTTTAGTTTATGCGCATATTTTCGTATGGATGAAATGTGTAAAATATGAAGGTAGGTATAACAAAGTAGAATAGAATGCAAATTGGAATTGAATTGAAATAATAAACAAGAACTTTGTAAGCAAACCTCATGTTGAATTCCCATTTCATTTACATGACCAAAGATGTTGGACATCAAAAACTCTTCTGACGTTATAATACAGCAGTCATGTCCATTGAAATATCACTCGCAAGTAATAAATATTTTCAACTGTCATCGAAAAAAAATTGTTTCACTGTAGTTAGTGTTCGAACATAAAGAAATCATTGCACGATAGTAATATGAAGACTTGACTTTCACTATGTCATCATTGTACACTTTTCATTTGTCCATTATTCATAATCAAAAGGTACTTAGTCTTGATTTTTTATTTCCATCAATTGCAATAGCTATTCCACTTAGAAAAATAACAACAAAAAAACCCCACAAATTTCGATATTCGATATGAAAAAAAAGGTGAACAAATATTTAAATATGATTAATTTCCAGTATAATTTTCACATCACCCCGATCTATATATTTCACGATAGAATCTGTCCACGTGCTTTCAACGAAAGCAGTGCGAGCATGACTGAATGGTGGTTGGCTTCAAATGCGTCGATTCATTCGCTCCACTACCGCGCCTTGTATGAAGAAGCTCGCACAGACGCAGTTTGATTTAGTTTGCAATCATCCCCCACATTATTCAAAATTTTATTACTTTAAAGATGCAAGATGATTCATGAATTAGACCTGTTTCATCAGACTTGTTGCATCTTTTTCATTTAATATTAACGTTCAATAATCGAAATGAAATCTTATTGATTCAACTGCCACAATATTTCAATTGTCCTATGTCATTTTATCAACGCTTATTTTTCTATAATCATTTTATGTTGAATATATAATGATTGATAGACAAAATTGACTGAGACTTTGTGGCCAGTGCAGCGATGATTTGGATATTTTCATATGCTGACGATGGGCAGACGATAATCTCTAACGGAATATCAACATCCGTTGCATAAGCGCACTGTTTTTCACTTACAAATCTGAAGTTAAATACAAATGAATTCCTTCATGCACAACCTGGACTTCATGGCAATGTGTGCATTTACTACATGAAAGAATATCATAAACTCATTTCATTTTTAATGTTGTTCCTTCAATTTTCTTTATTTTTAGCATTAGTTTTTTTTTCCTGATGCTTTATATGAGATTGAAAATGAAATGCGTATGGGAAGTGTTGCAAATTATCTCACGTTTTGCGTAGGAAGGTCAATATTCGTAAAAACTTTTCTAATAAATCTAATGTAGTTGTGTCATAAATAAAAAAATCTCATTTTCATCAACTTAATATTTCATATCAATCCTATTTCTTATATTAACTATTCTATATATTGAATGAATAGGAAACCAGACAATGTAAACATTATGAAAACAACTACTTTCGTAATGGACTTCCCTACTATGTTCGGGAATATTCGCAGTTTCTTTTTCAACATTTTCCTGTTTATTATTCTGTTGCGTAGGGTATTCCATTTAGATATTCGATACACGTCCAATGCTTATCATCATTTGGATGAAATAATAATAAATGTAAATGATGAACACGAGATATTGAAGAAACAAATATCTCTCGAAAAGAATTAATGGAGTTGTTGAAATGAATAGTTGATTTACTCTTTTCTACTGCAATTGAAAGAGTGAAGTAAAAAGCTTGTGTGAAAACTTTATTTACGCAGTTAATTTTCATTCTTGAAATAGTTTTGATAAGATTTAGATAAGATCATGAAGAAAACCCGGAAGTTTCATTATATCTTTGAATTCTATTTACCAAAGTTTTGTTTTCAGCTTAGACTTTTTATTATTATGTTTAATTTTGAGAAAATGCTGAGTGAATCTGTGATTATCGCTCCATGAAACTTATCATTAGAATTATTTACAAATGAAGCAATGAGGGAATTTTTCACTAGAAGCAATGGATTCGAATTCGGAATAATCTACTCGAGAATCCAATTATGATATTGAGCTTTTGAGATTCAATTTTTCCACTCTTCACTCATTCATTGAAAATCACTTGAATTATATCTCGATATCGTTTACATTAATCGAATCTCGTTGCGTGATTATTAATAAATAGCAGAGGGGAATAAAAAGAGAGGATGGATATGAAAGGAAAATCAATATCGAACATCAGGTAATAAGAATCTTATGGAATCTCTTTGAAATTGTTCTATTTCTATACTTGTGAAAATTGTGATCATCACAAAAATAAAATAAAAATTTTCTGTCTAATTGGAACAATTGATAACAATGAAAAGAAGTCCAGTGATCACAATTGGTACTCACCAATGTCTGTAACATCTAAAAAGATATCGAACATTTTTTCTCCAACTTTACTGTCCGCTGGAATCACATAGTGATATGAACCTGGACTTTTCTAGGCAGCATATTGATATAGATTTATCGCAACCTTTTTATCAATTCTACATAAGTATACAATGGCTATACCAACACAATTGCTACTCTTCCCCAATTCTTCAATCCAACGTTATACCCTAATACATTTGATATACTTGGAGAGTTTTCGTTTGTTACGTTGATACTTTTATTTTTATTACTCTTCGCTAGTATTTTTCTACTGAATTATATCGCTTTTTATCTACGCTACCCTTTTCTTTTTGAATTCCATTGTGCAAAGACGTGAAAAATATTAAAACTGTTTGAATGTTCATATTTCTGTTGAAATGAAGATGAGTATCTAAAAAAGAATGCAAAATTAATTTCAAATAGTTTTGAATGTTACTTATCAATTCGTTGAATTGATTCTCAATCGAAATCTGATGTCAACATAACTGAAACAAAAAACAAATTTTATTATTATATTATATCAGAATTACAAATTGATAAATATTTTTTGTCACTACATAGATGTGATTACCCATATCACTGTTATGCCATGGTATAATTGTTATCTTTGATCAAAGTTATGCATGGAGTTGAAATCAATTTTCCACATTAATTGTACTTTCATGAGAATTAAATTAATTTCTCTATGACTATAAAATTGTAATATAATTTTCCCCCTACTGTAAAATATTATAACGACTTTCTTTATCTTTTATATTCTAATCATGACAGACCGAGATGAGTAGGGTGTCGAGCATTCATGTCCACGTATAATTTCATCTAAATATATTCCCGACGAATAAAAACATAATTTAATATACGAAATAGTAAATTGGCGCACGAATAAACTCTGGATGAACTTAGAATTACTGATGTATTCTATCGTGTTCTCCACCCAACTGGTTTTCATCTGACTACATGATGATTTTCGCAAGATGATTTTTGCCACTCAAATTATTTTCAAGATTACAATTTCATCCCATCTGGTGTTGACTTGGTCCATATAATTATTTCATGTTTCCCACATCATTCTTTATTCTATAACACATTGACGGTATATTTTACAATTTGACGACGTTGAATAAAAATCGCAATTCATTTCATGATTAGGACAAATTCATTTGGTTGCACTTGAAGTCTATGAAATCATTTGATTATTGCAGTGTGTCTTATCAATATTTCTTTTCAGAATAATCATTTCATATTTGTATAAATCAGCTTAAATAATTAGAGGAATAATATCAGATTGCATCATGAAAATAACAATTGTTTTCTTGGCTGATCATTTTTGTGATTAATAATTCATTGAGTTGATTCAATTATATTGAAATAACTTTTATATTCATTCTAAGATAAGTATTTCTTTCATTCGCCTTAAAACTTTTAATATTAGATATTCATTATTCTTTATGTGTGAATCTATAACTTCAGCGCACGCGCTCACTTCAAAGTTGATCGATAATGCAATGAGAAAATGATGTTCATATATTAGGATATCAATTGCTAGGAAAATAATTCATAAGAGAAATTCAACGTGGCTCAAATAGAATTATTAAAACAGCATTAAAATGCCTCTGAATAAGGCAGTTATAAACTGAAGATAAAAACGGATTTGGGATAGGTTCGTTTCATATATTTCTACAGAATTTCAACAATTGTTTGAGGAACTAACACTGTTTGACCAAGATCAACACAAGTCTTTGTAAAAATTCTAAAAGGTTGATCTGGGTTTAATTAATGAATAGAAAGTTTACATTGTTGAGAAGCTTAACAATTATACTACAGTTGGATTTTATCTTTGAATTGGCTGAAATTTTGTTCATATATCATCAAATTGGACAAATGAAAATTAAGAATTTTAATATAACTCAGTGGAGTTGTTATAAATTAATCAACAACAATTAGTAACTCATTGACTGATGATGAATACTTCAGAGATTTTTCATTCATCGTTTATCAAATTACTATTTATAACAGCAAATGAATAACTAAATATTAATATCTTTTAATCAAATATAACTCAACGATTCATTTGAGTTTTGGTAAAAATAATGATTTGAACGTCAGTGAATTTTTTCAATCTTAGATGGCCTCTTTTGCAGTTTAATCAACAGTTAAAAGAGAGATAATAGATGGAAAAGAAAGCGATACTTATTAATTGTTAACATGTTAATTTATCATCTTTCATTTTATTTAATCTTTAAGTTTAATTTATGCTGATTGAATAAACAATAAATAGTTATCATCCCTACACAACCAGAATATGAAATTTTATAATCGTTTGATTTCTAAAGATTTATAAATTAGAAATTCTTCGTATAAACCTGATTTTGGTTATGACCTCGTAAACTCAGTTCTTTATCAGCCAAAGATTGTACATCACCCTTCACAAATTTGTACTGTGTCTATAAAATAACTTGGTATGAACTCTCTCATATTTGTGGTGTATTTATTTCTTGGTGGATCTAAAGAGCTGATTGTTCCATGCATAAATCACAGATTGTGAATCACAACTCTTGCGATTCCAATAATGAAATAAAGATGAAGTACAAGTAAAGCCATGAATGTGTCTTTTTAGTGATGAAAGTATAAATTTGTATCTTTAGTAACAGAAATAATAAGAATAATAAGATAATGAATAGAAACGTGACTGTTTCGCAATCTGATACTCACCTACCTGCATTTAAGTGACATTCACATAAAATTGTTTTTAATTCACTCGAATTGACTTTGATAAATGGGAGAATTATCGTCAGTGAAATGGAAGTTTGTGCGCAAAGAGCATTCACCATGCGATTGAGATATTATTCAGAACAGCGCCGATAAAATTGATCAATGTTGTTATAGTTGCACAGTATAAATTGTTATCGGTAAAAAAAAAAATATACAGAACGATATTGCCCAGAGCATCACAGTATAAATGATCGAAGAGGAAAAGATCATGTGAATTATTTAATATTCAACGAACATTATTCTACTGAGTGGGCAATTCATTGTAGCCAGTGACTGGAATTTTGGTACAATTGTGTTTATTTATGGCGTATCATTTTGTATTGTATTCAGATGAGTAGATTTGTCATGAGTATCTAAATATACACATAAACAATTATTAACCAATGAGCAGAATTTATACAGTGCTGTTGGTATATTTCGTCGTATTCGTATCAACTTTCCATTCGAATATTTGTCTATTAATTGTCAATACAATAATAATACCTCGCAAATATATATTTTCAAAATAAACAAATCCTCCGATGAGTTTGAACAAATCATCACGAAAATATATACGGAATGTCGCAAGTCTATATCTCATATTTAAAAAATATTGCAATATGAATTTTGGTTTTAAATAATAGAACCAGTTAAATAATGTTGCAATGCAAGAAATGAAATCTTATAGATATGAGGGTTAGCCTGAGTTCATATCCAACTGTTCACAACTTATCGTATCTTAGCACAGGGTCTTGCGACGATTTAGGTACTGTACGACAATATCCCTTCTTTATATCTTCTTACAAGCCAGCAGGGCGATGAGTTGTCATCGCACGAAAATGAAATTTATATTACTAAAAATGATTCGATAAATATTGAGGTGACACGTTGTGGCAATAAATATCTAACACACTGCTATCAAATATATTCAATCTTTCATAATATTTCTGTGACAATGTGTCACCCGATGTTATGACTATGTTTTCTTTCTTTGAAGAGTTTATTTTTCACTTCTGTTCTTTACGTTGAATCATGAAGGAATGCAGTAATGATACAACAGATAGAATGAAGGTAGCTTGATGAATGGTATATCCCCATGTGAAAACATTTTGAAATTGGGAAATCACGCAAACAATGAAAAAAAAATTCCTTAGAGTGTAAAACAGTCACGATCGAATTTTCATTGCATTATTACCAATTAATAGGAAATTTTCTAAGTTATTTTCACCTAGGCACAACATTTTGTGAGAAGAATAAATGTGAAGACAAATAAAGTTTAAAAAAGAACAGAAAAATGTGATGGTAGCGGTTCCAATTTCTGTTTAGATGTTCACAGGATCGTACCAAGCGTAAAACAACTTTTTGTTGATCAAAATATGTTGTAACAAATACATAAAACAATGCAATACAA